>PVIJ01000659.1:0-99847 GCA_004024925.1 Scalopus aquaticus | reverse complement strand
AAAAAAAAAAAAGAAAGAAATACACTGCTGAGGGGAGCAGGGGGCGAGGCAGGAGAGGTCTGCCTCGCCATGTGGGAATCTTCCCCCGGCTGTGTGTCGAACTCGCATCGCGCGCTGCCGACAGCTCCACAGCACAGCGCTCAACCGCTGCGCCACCAGGGAGGCCCCAGAATTGAGATTTGGTCTTAGAATATATACTTTGGATCCAACGTGTCTCCTAAAATACACCTACTCAGGAAGGAGGGTTGTAAGACTTCTACCCACCTTCCAGGAGGTTCAAATGCCTCTAGATCCTTCAGATATGGATAAATCATAATAGCAAAGAGATGCCTTTTGGGAGCTGTATTGTGATGGGCTAGGAAGGATTTATCTAAAACATCTTGTTCCTGGGTAGCCTCTGGGCTGGCATTGACACGGTCAGATGTTTGATGTCTTTGGACTGCCCTCCAGAGAATCTGTTAAGGTGTAATTGTTCCCTGGGTGATAGAGCAACAAACACTGATTTAGAAGCAGGAATTTGTTCTCAGTTTTTCAGCTTCATCTGTCTATGCTACCCCCACATCTCAAGCAACCTGGGTTGTTCCCTTCCTCATCTCTCATGTAGGTCCTTTCCTGCTCCCGTGTCTTTGTCAATCTGCTCACTTTGTCAAAGATGCATTTCCCTGACATTTGCTGTTGAGGTCGCACCCTACTTAGGATGTACTTTAAAAATTGACTTCTCTAGGAAGTTTGCTCATGTTCACGATAGGAACCTCATTTCTCTCTCAAAGAAATTGTCAGAAGAACTATGGTTTCAGTAAATAGTAAATTATACATTGCAGTGAAAGCCTTAAATATCATCCCTTAGAGAGGGACTACAAAAAAGAAAAAAAAAAAAAAAAAACAAACACCACAGGCAGTACTGACATAGTGGAAAGAGTCCAGAACAGAAGTCCTGGGATTTAGTCCTGACATGGGCCTGGTTAGCAGAGTGGTTCTGGCCAGCGTATGTCCCCATGTGCAAAGGTTTCAGTTAAATGACCTAAAGAACTTTCCTAGGGCCTCCCCGGTGGTACAGTGGTTGGGCACTGCACTCTGGAGCTGTCGGCAGCGGTGATGTGAATTCGACGCCTGGCCTGGGAGATTCCCACATGGCGCCTCAGACCTCTCCTACCTCACCCGCTGCTCCCCTCAGCAGTGTATTTCCAATCTGCTTGTTCGGCTCCCCAGTCTGTCTCTGGTGAACCCTCTTGTCGCCCCACGCCTCTGGCCTGTATCCCAGCTTGTATGCATAAATAAATAAATCTTTAAAAAAAAAAGAACTTTCCTAAACCTCAATCTAGGCCACCAGGAGAAGGGTGTGTGGCAAAAAGTGTGTAGCACGTGGAGACCAGAGCCCTGATTAGTTTGGGGAGAGAGGGAGGATTAAAGAAGTTGACTCCTAGTTTCCAGTTCTGCTCCAGACCCCAGTAACTGGGCTGGAAAGGTTGGTGGTCTGACCCTAAATTATTATTTTACTGAGATGATGAGGCTTCAGTATGGGGACTCGGACCGTCTGCTTCAGAGTGTTTCCCACATCCAAGTGCCCTGCCTTTGAGATTTTCCAGATCTCAGGTAATACTCAGGGAAGATTTAAAAGGCCCAATGCCCAGGCCCCACCAGCAATCATGCCAGTCACCTTGATTCTTGTATCTGAGATGCAAAGGTAAGGAAACAGAGCAGAGAAAACCATCTTCCTCAGGATATGTAAAAGGGAGACTCCAAATGACGAATAAGAAGACCTAACCTGAGAGAGGGTCACTCTTTCCTCCCCTTGGGTTTCATGCTATTAGCATTGTCCATCACCGATGATTTGAAAGCATCCTCGGTATCAGCCTAAGAGCACCTGCTGCTTTGATTTTGTGAGGGCTTTGTCAATAGCCGGGAAATTCTTCTGTATGTGACTCCAGAGAAATTAGGCATTTCTCCTTGTTCTAGAGAGATGCCAAGGACTTTGGGACCGCTCCTTCCCAGAATAGCAGTGAGGTTACGGGCAGATCAGGGCCCAGAGTGAAACCACTGCCTTTTTGCTCTGACTGTATGGAGAGTGAGGCAACGCTAAGTAGTTGGGAGACAAAGGACATCCTCTGGCTCTGTCTATACTTAACCTCTCTCTCAAGGCCGTGGTCAAATTTGTGGGCTCACAGGAAGGGATATTTTCCAGGTATCACTTGTCTCTTTTTATCTCACCTTTCTCTGAACAGCTTGTGTCACAGCCATGAGGAACAGTAGTCACACATGCAGTGACTAAAATAGAAAAAGGTTCCAATGTCGTATAAAAAATCCAGAAAAAGAGCCACATCAGCTCTTAAAGATAAGAAAAGCCATACAATTAGGATTTCCTACACAGTACCTCCCAGACCTTTGAAAGCCCATATTATACATTTAATAGTGGTTTGTTATTTCTTTGTCCCCTCTGAGCATGGGTTTCTGTTGTCATTGGGGAATCTAGTGTCAGTGTTGATGCTCAGGCAAAGGGGAAGGTGGGCAAGAAGGAAAAAAGAGAAGAGGGGCTTCAGAAGATGCAGGATCTTTGTCTGGAGTGCACAGTCCCTTTGTCTTGGTTCCTAAGGGAAGGATGAATGAGAAAGTGGAGGTATGGGCCCTTCTCTGAGGGAACAGCAAGAAAGCCAAGGACAGAGAGAAAACATGGCAGGCTGTTATCAACTTCTCTTCATTAACCAACCCATAGCAACTACTTGGGAGAAACATACAGAGGTAGGCCATGGTGAGTAATGATAACACTCAAGTCCAAATTAGAAATGGCCAGTCTCAAAATAGACTCAAAATAGACTACATTCCTGCGTTCTTGGGTATCATACAACTTTTATGAGATTTTTCTGGCTTAGGTATGTTTTATGACTTCACCACTCACCTTTAAAATATTAATCAAGATTTAAAGTATCTGACAAGGAAAGGCCTGTAAATGTGTTGTGGGGGGCAGGGAAAAAGCCTCCCGAATGTGTCCCTTGTAATTCCACTGGGCAGGCGTTGCTTTCAGCACACAGGCAAGACCACAAGGTAGGAAAGTGAGGAGTCATTCTTATGAAGGGAAGATCTAGAGCAGCATTTCTTATTCTTTAAATGGTCTGTCATTGGGGTGGTAATCTATGCTCTAGAAAAGAAAGCTAGAGCATAAAGCTCATAAATAATCTAGAAAACTGCTGAAAACAAATAAGGTGTTTTAAAAGTTTTTCTTTTCACTGCAAGACTGCTCAGTTAGTCACTGGTTATGATTCTCTGTTGTATATTCTCACATAAAGAATAAACTTAAAGAGACATTGAGAAGATAATGTAAAAATGGTTTAGGAAATGATTTAGAGAAAAGTTCAGATGAACCAGTAGGTGGAGTCTTAGATGCCTTGGGGTCTTCCATACCAGCTAAACTTGCCAGGAGAGAGGAGACATTGGGGTGTGGTATAAGACATTGCTGTGATGAACATAAGGGTGCAAGTATCCTTTTGAATTAAAGTTTTTTTGTCCTTTGGGTAGATTCCTAAGAGTGGAGAATCACCCTTTAAGGGTTTTTTACATTATGCTTGCAATTCAGGTAGCTTCCAAAGGTGGTGGTTGATTTTAATTTCATAAGCAAATGATTCTTGTTTCTCTTCTGGCAACTGAGAGAAAGCAAGATTAAGAATTATGCAAACACGTACTTCCCATTAAAATATATTTCTTTGTAAAGATTAAGGCATGAATATTAATTGAATTATAATTCCCACTTTGAAATAACAAACTATAATTTAAAAACATTGCAAGCACCTACATTTTTCATTGTAATTTTTCACTGCTTACCTTTTCTCTGATTTCTAGGGAGGACTGCTTTTGTTCACTGAACACTGGAACTTATGGTCACCTCCCATCGAGGACACTAGCTCTTAGTCTGAGCCTTAGAACTGTTTTGGACTTTAGGGCTGGGGTGATGGAAGAACAGTAACACAGAAGTACCCATGCTCAGCTCCTAATGAAACAAGCTAAGACTTCTCTAAGACCCGCCAAAAACTTTCCATTATCAACCAAAGGGTGAGAGAACTATTCTTACGATGCAAATGGATGTTTATGATAAGCAGTAAGTGTCATCTCAGAGCTTCTAGCCCTTCCTCCAAAACCCCAAATAGACCTACAGCACCAGGTGGGTTTAAAAATCAGAAGGCATCTCAGGATTACTTTCGGAACTGAATAGGAACAATGGGTTAATTGGGGGCACCCCACAGAAAGTACGGAAAACCTCATTGTGAGTAGAGGGTCTCCACATGCCTCTGTCTCCTTAGCAAGTAGGAAGGGCAGGAAATGCTATGAGAGCTTGTTATAATCCCAGGTGCTCTACAGTGTGGGGCAGGGGGCCAGCTAATCCCATAGAAAGGCATTTGGTGAGTGGAGTAGCTCATTTTAAAAAGATCTCAGGGGAAAGTTTGACCCATACTTTTTATCCAGGGCTGTGCTCAGCTGCCCCTGAGCTCTGTTTTTCTCCACCTCTGTCGTTGAAGCACACAGGAATAACAGGTAAGCAATACTCTACTCTTGCTGTAGCTCTGAGGGAGGGCAGAGAGGTGAAAGAATGAACCCAAACTACATCAAATAAACAGAACAGGGACCTTCCTGGTGGTGCAAAGGGTTTAATCTCAGCGCTATCAAGCTATCAGCATCCATTGAAGCACTAGTTCTATCCCTGGCCAGGGAGCTAACCCACATGGCACAGCAGACCTCTCCTGTCTTGCCCGCTGTCCCCTCAGCAGTGTATTTCAGTAGATCCGCCTGTTCTGCTCCCCACTCTGTCTCTGGTGAGTCCCCTCAACCCCCACACCTCTGGCCTACACCCCAGTTCTTCAATAAATAAATAAATAAATAAATAAATAATCTTTTAAAAAGTAAACAGAACATGGACAGAAATATTTAGTAAGACATGAGAAAATAAAAAAGAAATGGCACAAGAATGATTTAAACATCCTACCCTAAAATCACTACAACTACTAATTGAGAACGAGATGAAAAGAAGAGTCTACAACCTGCTGTGACACAGATAAAGAGCACTGGGTGGAAGAAGACACAGCTGGAGGGAGAGTAGGGTTCTCACAGATGCCTTGTGCTATGGAAGAGCTTATACTAGAAAAATCAAGTTCACAAGGCAAATCAAGAGCTCCTTTACACACATCTTATTGTTCTAAAACCATGTAATATTTGGTTAAATTTTGCGGATCCTAGAGACCTAAACATTCCGCCCCATCTTTCCTAAGAAAGAACTTTCTTCCATGTGACTCCTTCTTCAAATCCAGACATACTCTCTTAAAATCAATAACAGTTTACAGACTGACTCCAGAATACTTATCAAATCCCACTGGTAACCATTTTAGATAAGGACCTGTCCACCAGGTTACCTTACTCTCATTTCTTTTAATCAAATATTATACAGTCCTTCATAGACCTCTGATGGTTTCTGAAGTGATTTTTGGCACTTGAGTTCAGGTATCTGCTGTCTTGAAAAAAATCTCTCTCTCTTTAAACATTTCAAAAATAAATTATATGATAGTGATATCATTATTGAAATAGTGCCTACATGATCAAATGGTAAAAATATGCTGGGCCACTGTGGAAACTGCTAGATTATGTTTTGGTTCAAAATGACAAATGAAATTACATGAGGTTAAACAAAGATAACATTTTGACAATAAAGAGAAAATTCCTGTTCTCTGATTCTGAACTCAGAGGGCATTTGTAGAAAGGACAACTATTCTGTCTAGAAATTATCACAGTCAGCTCTTGCTCATCTTCACAACAGAGCAAAAAAGACAGTTCAAAATCATTCTCTTCTGTTTCAAGCGACAGATCATGATCTGGTGGCCACACCATCAATCAGCAGATCTATTCAGCGCCTCCGGTGTAGTGAGCACCGAGCTGAACGCTGAGAACCAGGACATGCAGGCCTGCACAGATAACCTTTGTAGAAGTCTGGGTGTCCTCCTGGCCCTAGGGAAGAAGACCCGAGAGGGTGTGGAGCAGTGGAAAAAACCAGGCTGGAATGAAAATTCAGCCACACGTAATCCATAAACAGGAAAATCTTCTCCCGCAGCACTGAGAGTTGACAGCTAGAGGCTGACCTGGCTGAGCTAGTCAGGACCTGCCTGGTGCTGGGGAGCTGCGGTCCTGAGCAGAGCTCCGGTCTCCAGTTCTGCAGCCATCTGTGTGCTCCAGGGCAGCCCTGTTTGCAGGCGAGAAGAGCTGACTAGAGGCCATCACAGGTTTTCTCCTCCATTCCTCCTCAGAGCGGGTCAGATACTGCAGATCATGAATGAAGTGTCTATACACTTTGTGGCACATGGTTGGCACTTGCTGGGCCCACCCCAACCAGGCCTGTGGTATAAATGCCTATGGCATTTCCCTGACTCTAAGTTTTGTTTTTTTTTATAAAGATTTATTTATTTATGCATACAAGCTGGGGTGTAGGCCAGAGGTGTGGGGGTGAGAGGATTCACCAGAGACAGAGTGGGGAGCGGAACAGGCATTTTGTTGAAATACACTACTGAGGGGAGCAGCGGGCGAGACAGGAATGGTCTGTTACGCCATGTGGGAAACTCCCTGGCTGGGTATTGAACTCGTGCTGCGGTGGCTGCAGACAGCTTCACGGTGCTGAGACTTAACCCCTTGCACCACCAGGGAGGCCCTGGCTCTTTAAGTTTTATGGCTCTTCCTTCCAAGCTGCTGTGGATGGGCCTCAGCTTGGGGAAGGCTCCTGGAGCTCATGTTAATATCTGAAGGGGCCTAAGCAACCGGTTTCTACTTTGTACTTAAATTCACTCTCTGCTCTGAAGACACGTCAGAAGAACCTGAGCAACTTTAAAAGATATCCCTCACTGGGCCCACTCCAGACCAAACCAAATCCAAACTGCTGGGGATGTTAGAGAGTTTAGTAACTCCTTGGGCACTTCTAATGCGCAGCCAGAGTTGACAATTGATTCCTAAGGGCTTTGAGCTAATTAACCTCTTCCAGTTGATCTTCTAAAAGTATTCTCCAACCCCCTATTCAAATTCCTGTTGGAGGCCAATCCTCCTGTCAGGAGCCCAGGGTACCAACCCCTCCCCCCCATTGCCAAAAGGGGGCAACACTGAGCACAGGTTTTCAAGGCCTCCTCCCCAGGATGGGAACTCATATTACTAGGGTCCCTGGCCTGTCACTGCGCTAGTTAATCAACATTATCACTAGTCCTCATCGCTGTCCTAGGAAGAGTTGGCCTATAACACAAGCGGAAACTGCGGCCCAGAGAGACAAGGAGCTTGGGAGTTGCTTTCTTCTATCTTGCCCCTCAGACTCTGAGCCAGGATGTCCCAAGAATTTGCTCAGTAGGAGCATTTCATGCATCCCCAAATCTCTTTAGAGATCGTGCTCACCTTGAGTCACCCTCCTTATGACTCCCTGTGACACCCAGACAATCGGCACCATTGACCTTCCCCATATGTGCTGGCTGACAAGTCGCTGTCCTGTGGAGTCTCCTGCAGTCTGTAGGTGCACTTGAGGCCTGGCCTTATCTCACCTCAGAGGAGCAGCCACTCCCATGGTGGTTACAGTGCAGATGGCCCAGGACCATGGTTTTCCAAGGAACTCCCCACCTAGCTCCAATAGGCTGCAGAGCTGTAGGAGGCCTGTGGTAGTTCCCATTCCCGCATGGAATGAAGCCCTACAGAGTCACAAGAATTAGATAACTCATTCCACTGATAATAAAAAGCAAGGAAGAAACACTCCAGAATTCAAAGCTACTCCTGTCTTGATCTTTCGCCCTGCTATGTAACAACCAGAGCCTCAGTTTCCTCATTTGTAAAATGGGAATCGTAACAGTATTTTACATTTATTATGCACCTACTGCATGCCAGGTACCACACAGAATGTCTCACTTCTGTTCCCCCATTAAATTCTCATAGAAGATCTAAATGTTACTTGCTGTTATCTTCACCTTGCGCCATTAGCCTGTAATCTTCATCCCCCATCCTCTGCTCTTCCGCTTTCACCCCAGTAATAGTGTAGCTGTTATTAAAACTGAACTCAAAAGCTCCTCTTCTCCCTTCTCAGAAGGCTTCACGGTGCCAGTTGTGGAGTTACTCTTGCACCCTGCGCCCACATTTTCTTCCCTTCACTCAGACCTCACAGCCCCAGACTGGGATCTCCCTCCAGGAGCTCGCCACCATCTTGCCCACACTCCAGGCTGCCTCAGGGCTGGCCTTGCAAAGCTAATCTGATTTATGACACCCCTGCTGAAAATCCTTAAAGGCTTCAGGGTGAAGCTCAGGCTGGGCCACCATGTTTGTCTCCATGGAACTTGGTCCTTGATGACCTAGCCAGGGCCCCCCATCCCCACACCAGTTCACAAGCCTTGCAGTCTGTACAGACACTGTCCTTCTTTTCAGAATAACACCCACTTGCCCCCATGACACCCCCACCCCACAGTGCCCCTACACAGCACAGCAGCAAAGTCATCGTACCTCAGCTCCAGCGGTCTCCTCACCCACCACACCCCAGCAGTCTGGCCACTTTTTCCACTTTCCTTTCCTCAGACATCAATCACCATGTCAAAACACAGTGTTCTTTACTTAATGCACATCTGCCTCCCTCTGTACGAGAGAACCAATATCTAAGTAAGAATAGTTGTAGCAGCTTAGATTTATTGAGTGTTTATCACTGCTAGGCACCACTCAAGGCACTTCAACCTTTATTGATAACTCACTTAATCCTCACCACTCTGAGTGGCTTCTATGATTAACCCATTGCATGGATGAGGAAACCAAGGCACAATAATATTATATAAGTCCAAAGACCAAGCATTGAGTAAGTTGCTAATTCGCTTAACACAGTGCTGGTGTATAGAGGGTGTTCGGTTAACTTTGTGGGGCTGAAATATTGTAACTGTGGTTGAACTACCCAAAATTCAGTTGGGTTTTGTGGCCAGGCTCTGCTGCACTGGGTAAGTCACTCTACTTGCGGGTCATTAGCTTACATTCGAGCTGAGGCCACATGGTTTGGGACTCCAGTGGGTGCCCGGCTGGCACACATCCCCCTCCAGGTTCTCGGTTAGTTGTTCTGTGAATTCATAGCACACAAATATTTTATGACTGCATTTATTCTTCATAACAATATGAATGAGCAACTGAATAAAAGCCGAATCCCTTGTGAAGCCAGAGGAAGAGTGATTAAATTATAATCATCCTGGATTAATTAATCTATAATATTTGCTCTTTATATGAAAGAAGAAAATCAGCCTTCAACATAAAGGTTATGTACTCCTGAGGTCTGTGTCTTAATAAAGGAAAGGCTTGGGGAAAAAACTTGACAAGCCCCCAAGATACGACATGTTGTAAATGTAGACAGAAGGTTATTACTGATATAAAATATATTCAATGTAATTATCAGTCACAACAAATAATCGGAGCGATGATAATGAATAATTAACATTTTTATATTCCTATAGTAATGTGTCTAATAGATAAGTGCACAACATTGAATTAATTTATTGTGCTATAGTGTTTTTAGTAATGAAAATTGCCTAATCAAAACATCTCTTCCACGGGATTGCCAGATATTGGCAGAAATCACTGATAAGGTTTATTTCTTTGTTTTCTGATCTAATTGTAGTAGAGGTGCTGGGAAATATTTTTAAAACCTAAGTAGAGAAGTTGAAGGAAGAATAAACTCAAGGCAAACTATTGATCTCAGCTCAGGAGGAAATAAATTTAAAGACATCACTTTTGGCCCCTGGAATTAAGGGTTAATAAAGATGTAGGAAGCAATTGTGCCTGCCGTGAAGAAAGGCCTTACGCAGGGAGGGGACTTTTGTGAGGCTGGTTCATAAAGCCTTTCATGGGTATTTTTATTCTAACTGCAGCTCCCTTGGATCTTCCTTTCTACAAAACAGGAAAGGGAGAAGATGGCCTGTGTCACTTTGTCACTATAGAGGTCAGTTACTTCCTTATCTTTGCCTGCTGGCATTTGCCCACATGTTGGACTCGGAATAATCAGAGTCTTACATCAGCCTTCCTTCTCAGGCATAGCAAGGGTCATCTTCTGTTCATCTTTTTTTCTCTTCAGGGCATCTCCCACTGCCTGGATGCACAGTAAAATCAGTGATGAATAAATGAATCGCAAGCCTATCTTCTACTACCACAGGGAGATATAAATGTTAATGGATGTAACGTGGTCATAATCTCATCCCTCTGGAATCTATTACCTAAAGTAAGCGTGGTGGCCGGAGATACTGAGGAGCAGCAATATGTGAACAATGACTGATTCCACTTCTATTAGGGATTCCTCTGAAGCATAAGTCAAGAAATAAAGGAAGCCTCTTTTCTGGGTTTGGAAGGGGAGGCGACCCAGCAGGGCATCAGTTCAGCTTACGGGGAAGATCAAATGGACCTCTTTCACTTCTTGCTATTTTTTAAATGTTCTCTATAGCAGCTCCTTTTCAAACTCTAACACGTACATAAATCACCTGCAATACTAGTTCAAATACTGATTCTAATTCAGTAGATCTGAGATGGGACCAAGATGGTTCCTGACGAGTGACCAGGTAATACCAATTTTTCTGGTTTGCAATCACTTTGAGAGCAAAGCTCTGTGACATCTTTTTCTTTATATTTCCTTCTTTCTGTTGAGCTGCTCTTAGAGATGTTTATATTTGCATGATACTTGCCTGATTGAGGAGGGACAATCTGCTGACCTCGGTTTTCCAAGGGTCTTTCTCAAGAAGCTATATAGAAATTGACATGGTCCACCTGCTCTCAGAATATTCTAGCCGTATGTACGGCACCTAAAGAGAAACAAACAGCTTCTCAAGTGCTAAGTTTATGTGCTAATGCACATCCCTGGTGTGACGGTCTCATTTTCAAATGTAATGGAGTTGCTGGCATGTGGTCTGCGATAACGACAACTTGCCTGCCTGTGGAGATTATATATACATCACCTTCGTATTAGTATATCCACATTATTTTCACACTCATGACTGGAGTTTTGTCCAAAGTGTGAAAGATAAAAAGAATGACAAGAAAAAGAAAGAACTGCATTTATCAGTAAAATCAGTATTTTCATCAAAAATTCCTGGTTATGTTCTAAGCCTTTCACCTTGCTGCCAGGGCCACTGGGGTCTGGGGATCCAAGGTCACATATCTTAGATGTTTCTAGGCTGAGAGTTGAACCCCTGTCTGCATGATGTCAAACGTCATAGTTTGGGCAATCGCAGTCCCTGTCCCAGACCGGCGCCTCGGCCACACATGATCGAGGTAGTATTTAAGAGCAGAAAGTGCACAACACCACAGATATGCAGTCTCTAAGGACTTGCACTTTGGTAGGTGAGATAAAGCACACTCAAGACAAGAGACATCACCATGACTGTGTGACTTCACCCCCGCGAAGGGAGTGTCCTTCCTAAGACAACCCAGAGAAACACATCGGGTTGCCGCCCCTGGCTGTGTGAAGATAGTGAGGAGTGAATTTAGCTCCAGGAACTAAAGTGATACTTGGATTTTAATGAGGATGGTGCCAGAGGAGAATGTGAACGAAGGTGGTGAGAATAAGACTTCAGAGGAGCAGTGAAAGAAGTAATGGGCCAGATCATTAGATGCTGTGTCTCCAAGCCATGTGACTCCTCCCTATGGCTCTGCCTCAGTCTCACAGGCAGAATGGAATTGAAACATGAAACATCCCACCCTCTCTAAACCTAACTCCCAGACTGGCAGCAAACACCTCCTTGATAAAGCTTTGCTGATGTGATCCCCAAGCAGCTGCTTGCACAGGTCTGAAACTGGCCTCTGGCTTCACCAACCAGGGAGACTCCATAAGTCTGCAATCTCTGAAGGTGAGACGCAAATCCTTCCTTTTGCTATTATTCCCAGCCTTAGTGAAGTGGCTGTCACAGATAGGGGCTCAGTGCTGGCAGGAGAAATGGACTGAAGTTACCTCAGGGAGGGAAGAGAAATGAGGAGGCTTTGCTTCGAGTGGTGAAAACAAATGGATTCTTTGCAAACAGAGGAGAAAATTTGGAAATATCTTCCTGCAGAATAGACCCATCTCGTGTGTGTAAGTTGGGGATCTTTTGGCCGCAATCGGAAGTGAGCTAAACCAAAAATGGCTGGATCTGATGTCTCCCTGCTGCCATGCCAGGAACTGAGCCAGGGCCTCCAGGTGGACTTGGTGAGGCAGGAAGGGCCCGGCTTAATGAAGAACACATGCTTTTCTCTGCGCCTACCCGCAAGGCAGCCCCAATCCTCCTCTCAGCCTCCATGAGGACTCCTAATGGAATCTCTTTAATTCCTGTTTTCAGATTTCTTGAGGGGTCCAAAGAAATTTGAAAAGAAGAACCTCTGTGTTTAGCCACTATTGATTTATTTTGGTTCCGGATGGCAGATTTTTATATGAAAACAAAGAACGAAGTAACTCTCCAGGGCTGGCCTGAGCTGATTACATTAGAACCTGTTCCACCTTGTGGAATTGGAGAGGTCTGATTTCCATCTGAGTAGAAACCTGAAATAAAAAAAGAGGCATCCATACCAACAGAGGAAAAAGAAAACTTAAACAAATACCTGGATGTTTAGGGAGTGAAATTCTGCTAATTACAGAAGGAATGAGGCAAGCGAGTCATTTGACTGCTTTCAGTCAAAATCCCAAATCAATTGGTTGACCTACTCTGATGGAGTGTATTACTCATTGATCTTCTGGATTTTACCAGCATAGACACACACTTCAAAGATGTGTCAGTTAGGAACTGTACTTAGTTATAAGTGACTAGAAGCTGAAAACGGATGTCTAATACAATTTGAGCACAAACGAGGTATGTGGGGGTATTCCATCCAGGAACGTTAAAAAGGCCCCATGAAACCATCAGAGACCCAGAATCTTTCTAATTTCTGCTGTGCCATCTTTCTCATCTTTCGGTGCCTCATAGTGTAGGCTCTGCCTACACCATTGCACCCAAGATCCAGGCAGAATAGAGAAGATAAAAGGCAAGTGGACATGAACTTAGCTGAATCTGCTCTCTTTTTACGGGGATTGTCTTGAAAGTTTCATTTACCTATCATCAATCTGAACTGCTCCCCAAACCATATCAATATCTAAACCATTTCTATCACTCCAAAACTTTCCTCATGCCCATTCCAGTCATTCCTCACATTTAGTCCTACCCCAGGTAATCACAATCTCTGCATTTTTTGAAGGTGGTCAAATCACCACTCAATTTTGAGAAAGAACAAGTCAAACTTCAGAAATGGAGGGCAGTGAAATGCACATATGATCCTGAGGAGGTTGGGACTTTGCAGCTGCAGAGTATAGGGATATAGGTGGTCGAGGTTATGAAGTTATGAGGTCTGAACTGATAAGCGCAAGAGAGGAGAAAAGAGCAAAAGGTATAAGCAGGTGAGTGGAAGAGAAGGAAAGAAAAGGAAGGAATCACTGATTTGTCCGATGAGAGGATTCTTTCAAATCTTCACAGAGGAGATACAATATGTGAGATTCTAAAATTGATGATGGCTGATTTCAGAGGCACTCAGAGAGAAAGGGCATCCCATCAAGGGGGAAACCACAAGTTCTAGTGCATGGAAGTTTGAAAGAATTGCAATTAGTTCTAGCAAGAGGAACCATGAGAAGGGTAGACAGGGGCCAAATGAGTAAAGATCTCACAAGCCATAATAAACACTGTAGAAGGGCAGAGTCATTAAAGGGTTTTAAGGATAAGAATCATGTGATCAGAGTTCTGTTTTAGAAAAGAAACCCTGACTGAAATCCTAAGGAAAGACTGAAGGAGATCAAAATGAAGGCAGACAGAAACTGGTAGTGGCCCAGTGACAGTGTTGATATGGAGATAGAGTGGGGAGGAGGAGGGAGGAATTATAGTAAAGATAGTAAGGAGATAGAAGAAGCAGGTGATAGAAAATAAGCAAGGCCACATAACAAAGAAGAGGTGCAACAAAAATCCAAACCTGGCCATGTCATATACATTGTAAAGTACAACAGGGTCTTAAAAGGGGAATGAGTCACCTTTCTTTCCTACAGGAGAGGAGACTAAAGGAGGTGATTAGACAGAAGACTTCTGTGTCTACTAGGGTACTTTCAGTTACACATAATCTAAAGCTCTAAATCAAGTGATATAAACAATGAAGAATACTTATTATCTTATAAGGTTAGTTGCTTTAGCAGCATGGTGATAGCTTCATAGACCTAAGGCTAATAATTGTACCTGCTGTTTATCTCTTGAGTTTCTGTACATCTTGTGAACAAGGCATTTATGTCCATTGTTTTGGCTTTTTTTCTTTCGTTGTGTGTATAGTAAACAGTCTTTTTTAAGAAAGATTTATTTATACAAGCTGGAGTACAGTACAGAGGTGTGGGGCGGTGAGAGGGTTCACCAGAGACAGAGTGGGGAGCAGAACAGGCAGATCAGAGATGCACTGCTGAGGGGAGCAGCGGGCGAGGCAGGAGAGGTCTGCTGCACCACGTGAGATTCACAGTGCAACGCTCAACCGCTGAGCCACCAGGGAGGCCCTATAGTAAACAGTCTTTTAAGGCAGAGACCATCTTCCCCTGTGGACCTATGAGTAGGCCTGTTTACTACCCATTATGAAAGATTCAGGTCCCCTTAGCTCAGGTTTTATTTCCTATTACTCAACCCACTCTATGTACAAGTGTCATCTGCCCTCTTTATACCATTCTGTAGCAATTGGGGAAAAAATGCTAATACTCTAGCTATTTCTGTTGTGATGAATAATACCTTGCCATTTGTCTCTAAGGCAGAATTTAGCATCTTCTGTCAGCATTCAAAAAAAAAAAAAAACGATGACAGATTAACATATTACTTTGCAAGTTGGATAAAACCCTTCCTAGTCTTTAATGTTTAGATCATAAGATCTAGAGATTAACTGAGTAACTTGTAAGTCCTTGACCACTGGCTTATAGTAAGCATTTTGTAAGGGTCTCTTGACTAAAGCATCAGGCAGAGTGTCTTTAAAGTATGCCTTCTGAAGCCACACTGCCTGGATTCAAATATGGCTGAGCCACTTACTAGTCATAAGAACCCAAGACAGTTACTTCACTTCTGTGTCTCAGTTTCCTCATAAAACATGTATGATCTCAATAATGATGCCTACATCATAAAACTGTTATGAGTTTTAATGGGACAATGCACATACAGTGCTTAGAACAATGTCCAGTACATAGTAAGCCTTTAACAAAGTCAAAGTTTAACACCACCACTATTGTTGGAGACAAACCATTATCCATGGAAATGAAGCCATTCGTTAGTCACATTTCAAGAAGATATTGACCCCCACTGCCTGTTTATGGAAAAAAGTCTGATTTAACCCTAGGATGATGAACAATGAGGAGGAAGAAGAGGGGGAGGAGAAGGAAGAAAAAGTAGTGGTAATAATAACGATAACTAACAAATATTGAACATGATTGTATGCCAGGCACTAAGCTATTATCTTTATGCGAGTTATCCAAACTTCAAAGTGATCCTATGTATTATTATTGTTATTATCATTATTTTACTAATCAGAAAACATAAGCTACTTCCCTAAAGAAATGATGGAGCAGTTATTTAAACCCAGTATCTGATTTTGAATCCTAAGAGGAGATAAAACATTATCTCAAACTATAACTGGTCCGATGCCATCAGAGCGCTAACTTGTCCTCTCCTAGGAATTATATCCCAATTTTATTAAAGCTCTCACATATAGTCACACTTGGACTACTTTACCTTACACATCACAAACTTCCTCATATTCCAAGCAACTGCTGATCAGGAGCAGAGACTGCTTAGGAATTAAAGGGAGGAATAAGTCACCCTTCCCTGTTCTACAGGAGAGGAGATTAACTTAGGTGCCTAGAAAGAAGCCTCTGTGTCCAGTAAGGTATGTTCAGTTGCACACAGCTGAAAACTAAATAAGACATTTATTACGCTTTGAGATTAGTCAGCACTACAGTGAGAGCTTCATGGACTTAAATGTTTTCCACCTATCTATTCTACCAACTTTACCATGTCACTATCATGAGAAGAAGGTTGCAGTTGATCCATTGGCCTTAATAATCTCCCTTTTTCATGGTTAAACCAATCAGTGGCAAGGAATACGATTAATAACTGCTTAGACTAATCAACATTCATATTTGGAACACAGTGTCTACTTCACCTGAATCACATGAACCATAGACAAGCATGAAAACCTGAATACAATGAGGTACTATATGGAAAGAGTGAATATTAGTTAAGCAATCAATACTGCTTGATATGGCTAATTGTAAAAATGTGTTGGTCCATTAAATATCTCCAGCATGTATAAAAATAGTGTTTATCCCTTTACTCAACATTTGATCAGCATAGTTAACTCTTTTCCAGATAAAGGCTTAGTATTTGGTTTACCGTCATTGGCTTAATGAGCTAATATGAGTATACAGCAGTCACATGGAAAAGCAATGCAAAGCCCTGAAGGCTCACTGAATGGCCAAAGATGCACAGTAAACAAAGCCAGGAGAGCATCTTTAGACCATCAGTCACACGTTGATGTACATTTGCTGCTAAGCAGCACTGCATTGTAAACATTTTTTTCTTTTGTTAGAATTATCTTAGATATCCAGAAAGGAAATTTTAAAAAGGCTCTAAATAACATATTTATTTTTAAAGAACAGCATTTAGAAGTCTGCCTGCAGCAACTAAATATTCCCTGCTACCCAAAGTCTTCTCTTGCTTATTTTACTGATTTGTAGAAACCCAGGTTAGCTGCGTCTCCCCCTTCTTATTAAGGCATTTACCAGCAATTGCCTGAGGTAATCTGTGGAGAGTGCTGTGGTATTCCTCTCCTTTAGACTACCCCCATTTGCCCCCAAGCAGATGTCTATCTAGAAGCATCTCCCAAAGCTGAAAATGGTGAAAAGTAAATACTGGGAAAAATACTAAAACCATTAGGGATTTACCATTTATTCCTTATGTAAAAAAAGAACTCTCATTATTTTTTATATATCTTATCTTTAAACATATTTATACTTAAATATAAATTATTCCCCAAATTAAAAAAAAATCTTAGATAAAACATTTACATTTGACGTAATTAAGAATAGTCACACCATCTATAACAAGTTAAAGACCATTGTTTTCTTCCTGATCAAGACATACAGTATTTTGATCTAAGATTTCAATTCTGTATCCCCATCAGAGGCCTATCTTTGATTTTTATCTTTAAGTAAAATATCAAGTTATATAGATAGGCAATTGAAGATTTCTATTTTGTCTGAGTCAATAGCACATATTACCATGAACAGGATTATTATTATTCTTTACATTTGGGAAGCAGCGTTCATATTTATTTATCCAATATTTATTGATCATGGATATAAATAATATACATTGTGTGCCTGATGGCAGGCCAGTAGCAGACTTCAAATAACTGGAATCCCGGATACAGACCTTGATCCCTGCAGAGGGATCAGAGGTCTCTGTGATTTTTTCGTTCTCTCTCAAAACCTATGTGAATTTCCTGAGCAGCTTAAATTGAATGTTAAAGATGAGTTCTCATCAGGAAGCAGAGTGAATACTAGGGAATCACGTGACCAAAAAGAAGAATCAATAAGAGGTAAGTTAGGAATATAGTAAGTGGGATGTAGAGGGTGAAGGAAGAGCCCATTTCAAGGCCACTCCAAGGAGTAAGAGGCAACTCTGTGGGAGGACTCCTTTGTCTTCACTCAGTCCACCATTGTTCATTCTTGTTTTGGTGTTATTAAGACTCAGAGAGGTAAATTGACTTATCTAAGATTCCCCTGTTAATTTGGACAGACCAGGTTTTCTCAACCACAGATAGTTGTTTGTTCTTACTCTCAACTCATCTTTCTCTCACCAAAAGTTTCGTAGTAACTCCCTCTGCTCAGGAGATCGCCACCCACTGGGCAGGTCTTCATGAAGTTGCATCTTAGAGCGCGTAATTTCTGAATTGGAGGAAGTCTCAGTGATCATCTAAACCCTTTACATAAAAGTGGGACATGCAGGGCAATAAAGGATAGATGACTTACCCAACATGGCCTCTTTCCCACCTTTCTCTCTGCAGCATTCATATAGCAAAGAAAGAAAGAAAGAAGGAAGGGAGGGAGGGAGGATGGCATCTTTTATTTCATTTGGCACTTCTGCTTTCTTTCCCACAATTGCCCAGTTTCCTCACTCAGTCCCATCTCTCCTTTCATGATGAAAATAAAACTAGATGCAGAGACCGAAGCCTTTCACTGCTTTGCTCTCTCTAACCACCCTTCTAGCCCAGACACCAAATACCAAATAGCTCCTTATTCTCCACAATTGGTACCTGTTCTTCACTCCATTTCTTCCACATTCCTTACTTCTCATTTTTGTTTCTATAGCAACCTCCTCATTATCTCTCAGCCTGCCAATTTCTGATCCATTTTTCATACTTCCAGAGGGCACATATGACTATAACACTTTCCAAATGAAAATTCTTTGTGGCTTAGTTATCTTTAAAATTCAAGCTTGCTCTATAGTTATACATTTTATAAATTATGCTTCTTACTCTGACTTTTGCCTTCTGCAGTCTCAACGCCATTACCCAGTCATTTACTTGGTACATATTTATGGAAACTGTTATAAATGTCAGGTGGTGATCTAGGCACCAAGGGCACATGTACACTCTTATCCACACTTTGCCTTTCACATCCTGCTCCTGTTGTGCAGAATGGTTTAACATTCTTCAATGTGCCATGCTTTCTCAAGACTCTGCTTATCTGCTGCTACTTTTACCCTCTTTCACTTTCTCATTCCTGCTTATACTTTTGCTTGTTTTCTTGGTTTTATACTTTAAATTCAGTGTAGATACAGTCTCTTCCAAAAATTATTCCTCTGCCACTACTTTTTGTGTAACCTTGGATAAATCACTTCCTTGTCTTGGTACTTTTTCATCTGGAAAGGGTGGCAAGGAGGATTGAGATTTATTCTAAAGTCATATCTATCACTTGACAACACAGTGAACAGGTATATCAATAGTGACTTCTAGGAAGTTAACCAGAGAAAACCTTTTCAGGAGCATAGGTCTGACAAAGTATGAATCTGGGGTGTGTGTGCATGTGTGCATGTGTGCATGTGTGCGTGTGTGTGTGTATGCACACACATACATACTGCATACAGACACAGGTCTAAGAACTAAAGTGGTTTAAAGGAAATTGGTGAATTCTCATCTCTCATGTGCTCTACAGTAAAAGAATATTTGTTTCAACCTTCATTATCTTTTGGAAGCCAGTTAGCTTCTCTAATGATTAATTTTCTGACCTGTAAACTGAAAGAATATTTGCTTAGCAAACTAGAGAAACATCAAGAATTGGAACAATTGAGTTGTAATATATATGAATTATTGTAGTTTTTTAAAAATTAATTTTGTTTGAAATCTTGAAGGAGGAGAACTATTGTAAAGAACAAAAACAAAGCAAAAAGTCAAGGTCAATAAAATCTGTAAGAATTAATATAAATTTAACAAGGTTGAAGATACAAGATCAATATACAAAAATCAACTGTAATTCTATATAGTAGCATTGAACAAACAGAAAATAAAATTAAGAAAACAACTCATTAATAACATGAAAAAATAATAAAATTTGTAGAAAAAACTTACAAAGAGTTCAAAACTTATACTCTGAAAAGTAGAAAACATTCATGAAAGAGATTAAGACTGAAATAATTGGAAAGATATCCCATGTTCATGGACCAGAAGACTCAATATGGTTAGATGGCAATACTCAAATTGATCTATAAATTCAAGGCAAATTCTATCACAATTTCAGCTGACGCTGTTACATTAACTAGACAAGCTGAACCTAAAATTCTTGTGGAAATTCAAGGGACACAGAAGAACAAAAACAATATTTAAAAAGAAGAAAAATGGGTGAAGACTCACTTTTAAAACTTACTTCCAAGTTGCAATAATTTAGGGAGTCTGGTACTGATTTAAGGACAGACGTATATAGACCATGTAATTAAAAGTGTAGAAGTAAACCTTTATAATTACAACTGATTTTTAACCAGAGTGTCAAGACAATTCAATTGGGAATGAATAGTCTTTTCAACAAATGAAAGTGGGGCAATGGGATATCCACATCCAAAAAAATGAAATTGGAGCTCTACGTCGGACCACATACAAAAATCAATATGCACCTCTGAAAAGAAAATAGACCTGCATGTTCAAAACTTTGTACTAGGCAATGGTTTCCAGCATATTATACTAAAATCACAACAAAATAGATGAAATGGACTCATTAAAATTTTAAACTTTTGTGCTTTAAATGATAACATAAGTCCACAGAATGGGGGAAAGATTTTATAAGTCATATATCTAGTCCGAACATGTACATAGGACATATGAAGAGCTATTACAAGTCAATGATTAAAAGACAAATATTCCAATGAAAATGATCAAAGGGTTTGAATAGACATTTCTCTCCAAAAAAGATATGTAAATACCAATAAGCACATGCAAGGATGTACAGCATCACTAGCCATTAGGGAAAAGCAAATTAAAACCACAATAAGATATTACTTCACGCCCAGTAAGATGGCTGTAATCAAAGACAGATAATAACAAGCGTTGGGAACCCTCCTATACTGCTGAATGTTACATGGTGCAGCTGTTTTGGAAAACCGTGGAAACTTTCTCAAGTAGTTGAACATAGTTACCATGAGAGCCATGTTACTACTACCCAAGAGAAATGAAAGTATAAGTCCACATAAAAATTTGCATGTGAATGTTCATAGCAGCATTATTCACAACAACCCCAAATTGAAAACAACCCAAATGTACATCTACTGATTAATGGATAAATAAGGTCACAGCGTATCCATACAATGGATTATGACTCATACATGAAAAGGAATAAAATACTGATTCATGCTCTATATGTATTATCTTTGAAAACACACCAAGGGAAAAAAGTTAGTCATAAAGGACTACATATCATGTTATTCCATTTATATAAAATGTCTAGAATAGACAAATTTATCAGACAGAAAATAAATTGATAATTGCCTAAAGTTTGGGGAGTGATGGCTAAAGGGTGTGGGGTTTCCTTTGAAGATAAGAAAACTATTCTAGAATTGATTGGAGTGATGAATATACCACTCCTTGAATGTACTAAAACCATTGACTTTTACACTTTAAATAGGTGAGTTCTATGGTATGTGAATTATATCTCAATAAAACTGGTTTAAAATTATAAAGCTCAGATAGTTTTCATTCAAAGGAGTTTTTCTCAGCAGGGCCTCCATCCTTACTCTCTGCTCACCGACCAACGGCTGGATTACCAGGTGTCTGTGTGTGCAAACACACGGATACTTACACAGATACACAAACATACACATGTACATACACAGATTCACACACACACACACACACACACACACACACACACACACACACACACACACACACACACACACACACACACACACACACACCAGTTCTCCAGTCACAGAAACTACCTTGGCTTCTGGTTGGGCTTGGAGAGGAAGGGAGTGAGAAATAGCCAGGCAGTATTCATGGGAATATAAATCGGTACCCAAACTGTTTTCATTTATTTTCCCTCAAAATGGAGGAGGGGGAGTGAGGAAGGAGGGAAGCAAGCAAGGTATTACTTTGAACCCCCTCGCTATGCAAGTGGGACTCTGATCTCCTTTCCAGGGCCTCCCTAGCACAGGTCCCAGGAGTAAGAAAAATAATGAAGTCTAGTTGGACCAGCTGATGCTGTCTTCCTTGTGTCTACGAAAGGCAGCTGCCTCAGTGGAGTGATTTCAGGAGAGCCAGACAGGGCCATGCCCACAATTCTCTACCCCGCATCCTAAACACCTCTGCCAAGCCGGAGGCTTGTGCTGGGAACGCCCTTATTAGGCTTGGAGTGCTTCTATACTGCCCCAAGCCTGGCGGTTCATTTCCCAGCATTGGCTCCATCACACCCCAATCTCACATGTCATTTTAGGAATGGGCACTGCCCCCAGCATGGTCTTTCATAGGCAGGTAGTTTACTACCAATTTTGGAAAATTCTTCCTGACTTTTAAGGAAGCTTAGAGAAGTCTCTTGCTTTTTCTTCCAGAATATGAACTAGGAAATGTGGCCTTGATGGCTCCTAGGAGTCACTGTGCACCCAAGGGAACCAGGCTCAGGGTGAATGAAGCTGATTCTGCAGTGGCCAAACAATGCAGGATGAAGCAGAGTCATGATGACAGCCTCCAGCCCGATCAGTCCTGAAATGCTCTCTGTTTTGGACTCTGTATTGCATGCACCCATAAATCTGTCTATGCTTGAGGCATTTTGAATTAATACTTTAGATCTTTGAGGTTGAAGGCATCCTAACTATTATATAGTCTTCCAGAGGGTATCCCAGGTCAGAGGAGACCACAGCAGTGGTTGGCATGCGTTTGGAGGGCTGGGCATGTTCTCCCACTTGCCTATGTGCCTATGAGAGAATAGCAGTGTGTTTGTGGGTGAGCATGAGGACCTATTTGGGTGACTGAGTTCACTTACTCATTCACTCACTCATGAAATAAACCCTTATTAAGCCCTCATTCTTTTCAACAAATCCCTGAATGTGAGGGCAAGGGTATAAGTGTATGAGTATGTGTGTAATCTCTGAGAACATGTGTGCAAATGTGCACATGTCCTGGTTTTCTGCCAGAGGATTATTGGATTTGTCTGCAATCTGCTCTTTTGGCTGAAATCAGCATCTCCATAAAGAGGAGTCCTTATCTTCACATCCCCTCCAAGTCTCCTCATTAATTCTGTGCTGAACAGAAAGGGAAGACCACTCAGGGGGAAGGTCAGTGCCAAGTGGTGTACAAATGACAGGCTCTGGCATTTATGATCTTTGCACCAGGAAGCAAGGCCTTGGACCTCAGAGGGGGTGGTGGCACAGAGCATATCCAGAGAAGGTTCATCTCCTATCATTGATTTCTTCTGGCAGGTCTGACCTCCTAATGGGGCCCTGCGTGGGCTGGCACTATTATAATTAGTCTCTGGTCCCTGAGACACCAACCACATGCTGGCTTATGGAAGCAAGCTGTCTGAGTTTAGAAACTTGTCCTAGATAGTTCACAAAGCAAATAGTTTACTTTGCCAAACAGTGTGATGTTTGGATTCCCTCCTTTACAATGATAAATTCTAGGTGTGATTTAATATTCAGAATGTTAATATTACATGGTGCTAATGTATTAAATAAGGAAGATTATAAATCTTCTCTATAGATGCCAGAAAGGTGTTGGATTTAATTCTGTTTCCATTCCTGCTTTTAAAATGTCTTAGTAAATTGGATATAAGATTTTTGCTAAATGATAAAGAAATAGTCTTGTTCAGACCAACCACCCGTGTTATATTTAATGATTAATCACTAGAGACGTTTCTATCAAAATTAGGGAAAGAAGCTAATCTCTATTAAGTACTATTGTTTAACACTGTCTGGGAATTCTAATTAATGCAAGAAAATAAGAAAACATAGCAAATAAGAGATACTAGAAATTACAGAAAAAACAAATTATCATTATCTTGCAGAATCTTGACATATTTTGACATGCTCTTAGTGATTAAACCTGATTTATGAGAGGATAGATAACAAAAAACCTAGAAAGAGAAATATCATTCTGTGCAATGATCATTTGATCTGACATATTGCTCCAGGGATGACTTCAACTAGCTGACTATTGTCCAATGGTTAAAAGTTTCTTATTTCAAAACTCAAACCATATTCAGCAAATGTTCCCTGAAACTATTGCTTATAACTGAAAATTCAACATTATGTCTGAGGGTACAAATTTCAACATAGCATATTTCTTTGATTTTCAGAAGCAATGTAAAAAATTGTAAATATTTAAGAAATCTGGACATGTCTTACTGTTAATACATGTGCTTAATGTGTTAATGTATTCTCTATACCTAATAGTGCTTGTTATTTTACAGTCTTAGGTTGGGATCAACATTGCTGAAAATTAGAGTTATACTGGTGACTTGTTTCACTGGCACCCGAGTGGGTGGGTGGTCAGGTCCACAGTGCATGTTTTTGCAGTAACCCATGTGTTCCCTGGACAGGGAGTATGAGAGCCACAGTCCAGTGTGAGTCTGGGGAGTTGTTATCAGACCCAGTTTTGGAGCTCTGTGCTATCCCAACTTCTAGATTCCATTGTGCTTCAGCCTCATGTGGAGAGAGGGTGCTTTTCCCTTTGAACACAGTCTTTGGTTAAGCTCTGTGATTTTCATTACAGAGCTTTCCCCTTCTCTACCAGTTAATTACCAGTATGTGACCTGTCACATTATCGGGGCAAAGACCCCAGATTCTTGCTAGGGAGCACAACCTTAAATCACTTTGATCCAAAACTCAAGAGTTTAGTGATGAGAAGCAACACTTCCAGACATTTGTCTGGGGGACACAAATCTAAGGCTACAGACCTCTTCGGATTGAAGTGGGTGGAAGAATATGAACCTCATCTATACCCTTACTTTCTCTCTCACCCTATCCATCTCCCAGGAGACACAAGTGAACATAGTTTGAAATCTATTATTCTGGATGTCTTTCATTTGTGCTTGATCTTTTAATATAACCAGAAAGGTGATTCTCTAGACAATTTTTTTTCATTGCCTGAGATTTGAGTGCAAGCCTTGAATCTGAATAACGAGAATCAGAATGGCTGCTTGCAACATGAACCCACACACATATGTACACACACATAAGCCAGTTAAATGAAACTTACAATGGTACACATTGCTGGATCTTGTTGAGGACATTGTTTGCTACCATTTAAGAGGATAATTAAAAAACTAATTTAATACAAGCTAAGTGCCGGTAATCATTCTAAGAGTTTTGCAAATATAAATGCATTTAGGTTTCATGACAACCTTAGGAGATAGATGCTACAATGTTCTGCTTTTTATTGATGAGGAAACTGAGACATAAGGTAGTTATTTATATTACTCAAAGTTCTGAAGTGGTGGAGCTGAGATTTGAATGCAAGCAGTCTAGCTCTGGTGTCTACTTTCTGATCCACTAGCTGCCTCCTTTTTATAAACACTTAAAAAATGAAAAAAAAAAAAACACCCCACAAAACTTTTTTTCAGTATAGAAAAAGCTATTGTTTTGAATAGATGGTTTCCTGATACCTACCAAACAATGATTCTTATAACTAAACTTTATACCCTCTCTCCTGAGTCTTTATGGGAACTCAGAGGCCTCCAGTCAGCTTTCAAGTGACCCCAACATCTTTCCTAAGAAATGTGAGCCTTCTGCATTCCTATACTTATTTTCCCTGTCGCACATTCAAGACATCCCATGTGCATTCCAAACAAAGGGCTTTGTAGGAGGACAGTCCCTCCACCACCCACCCAAGGGCCTGTACCCACCTCTCCAGCTTTCTGAGTTTTTGTCCAGATTAGGAATCAGGAATCTCTCTTGTAGCATCCACCTCTACCATCTCCCCTCTGCCACTCAGAAGGCAAAAATCTCCCATCAGAGGCAGAGGGGTCCGTGCAGTTCTGTGAGAAGGGAGGAAGAGGTGAGGGAGAGTCCTGGACAATGAAGGGAGTTTAGTTGGAGGGGGTCTGTCAGCAGGCAAGGGCCTGATCCACTCAGAAGATGACATTAATATGGAATCTGGCAGCTGACCCCAGAATTCATGGTTAAAATCCAAGGCAGAATAAACTAAGGAAGAGGAATTGGAGTTTTTCTTCATGAAGTGTGTACCTTGTCCTGTTCATTTTATTATTAAAGCATGTGAATTATTGCTCAATCTGGAAAAGAAAATACCTCCAGTTTTGTGGGGGGGGGGGATTATGGCAACCTTTAAATTTACAGAGATAGATGACACGGGAATTAAGACACAGCAACCGTGACCAAGCAGGATAAATGCCAGTAACATATGTAGAACACTATACCTAACAGAAGAATTTGCATTCTTTTTAAATATGTGTGACATATGTAACAAAATTGACTATATGTTGGACTGTGAAGAAAATATCAACAACTATTAAAAGATTGAAATCATACATTGTATTTTTTGACAATGTATTTAGAAAAGAGATCAGAGAAAAAGGGAACCTGGAAAATCTTCCAGATGTTTCTAAATAAAGCAATATGATTTTAAACAGTCCATGGATCAAAGAACAAATGACAACGGATATTAAAAAATATTTTGAAGTGAATTTTGACTAAAAGATGATATATAAAATTGTGGTATAAAGCTGAAACAGTCCTTGGAGGAAAATTTGTAAACTTAAATGGATATAGTGTTAAAAAAAGGGTGAGAAGCAATGATCTAAGCACCCATCTGAAGAAACTGTCATTTTGGGCCTCCTTGGTGGTGCAGCGGTTGAGTGCTGTGCTGTGGAGCTGTCGGAAGCTCACGATGCGAGTTCGATGCCCGGCCGGGGAGAATCCTACATGGTGCAGCAGACCTCTCCTGCCTCACCCGCTGCTCCCCTCAGCAGTGTATTTCTGATCTGCCTGTTCTGCTCCCCACTCTGTCTCTGGTGAACCCTCTCACCACCCCACGCCTCTGGCCTGACCCCAGCTTGTATGTATAAATAAAAATAAATCTTTAAAAAAAAAAATTCTACTTTAAAAAAAAAAAAAAGAAACTGTCATTTTGTTTAACTGAAATAAGTCAATAAAGCAATTGAATCCAGAAACTAAAGGATATAAAAGAAGGGCAGAAATTGATCATTGTGTTAACAATAAACACAATGGAGAGGACTGACAATACCAAATTAAGAAGAATAACTGATAAATTCCTAGCAAGGTGACCCAAATGACCAAATATCAGAAATGAAAAAGGAATATCAGTACAAAGTATACAAACAGCAAAAATTATGAGAATATTATAAACAACTTTATGCCAATAAATTTGAAATTTTGAAGATCATATGGGCAAATTCCCTGGTAACAATTTTTATTTTATTTTATTGTTACTTATAGCTTTTACATTTTGTATTCCCCTTGGGTAACCCACCACCAGTTCACCCGTGACCCATCTCTGTGGTCCCTTGTGTCCTTTTCTACTCCATTTTGTGTCCTTATCCTTCCCCTCCCCAGCTGAGTGTCTCTCTCCTATTTGGTTTCCCTATAGCCCTGTTATAAGTGAAACCCTTCGATATTCTTCTCTTTCTTTCTGGCTTATTTGCTGAGCATGATCCCTTCTAGCTCCATCCATGTCGCTGCAAATTGCATGTGTTTATCTTCTTTGAATGCTGAATAGGATTCCATTGTGTATATGTACCACATCTTCTTGATCCAATCATCTATTTTTGGTCATCTGGGTTGCCTGGTAACAATTTTTAAAGAGGCCTAAGAAGACATGAAATAATCTAAATAATCCTATACCTATTAAAGAATTAAATTTGTAATATAAATTTTTTTACTAAAATATTTGAGACCCAGATAACTCTACTTCTGATTCCAAACATTAGAGAAAGAAATAAAAAAAAAATTTAAACATTTTCTAGAGTATAGTAAAATATGGAACATTTCAAAATCATCTCATGAATCTGGCATAACTAAAATACTAAACATGAAAAGATTATTACATATAAAGAAAATTATAGGCAAATAACTTCCATGAACATAAATGCAAAAATCCAATACAAAATATTAACCAATTGAATAGATCAGTATGCAAAAGGTAGCTCATCAAGATTGCAAGCTCTGTTTAATATTAAAGAAAGCAATATAATTCACTACACTGATAAAAAAGAGAAAAATTACATAGTCACCTAATAGAGGAAGAAAATTCATTTAATGATATCCAGTACTCAGTCATGATTTTAAAAAGAACTTTTAGCAAAGTAAGAATAGGAGGGGCATTTGTTAATTTACTAGGAAACCAACAAAAATGTTATAAATATCTTACATATTGTTAAAATAATGAGCTTTTTCTTTGATAACAGGACCGAGTTAGGGAGGTTTGCCATTACCACTTATATTCAATTGTACTAGAGGTCAATTTACTTCAATAAGCTAAGAAAAGTAAATAAAATAAATACATATTAAAAGGCAAAATATAAAACTGTCCATATTTATAAATGTTGTATTTTGTGTGTAGAAATTCTAAACGTTTCTACAATTATTAGAACTCACAAATGAATTCAGGAACATTTTAAATGCAGTCAATAAAAATATACATTTATTCCTCTATACTACCAGAAATAATTACAAAATGAAATCATTTACAATAACATCAAAGCCATCAAATATCTAGAAATAAAATTCAGGCAAATTTGTTCAGGGTTTCCACACAAAAAATACATGAAAGATATATTTGTTTTGAGACAAATTAATGAAGATCTAGATAAATTGAGGAATACAATATGGTCATGGATTAGAAAGCAAATATTTTATAGAGTCATGGCTTTCTACATTGATATCTTGACTTTAGGCAATCTGAGTAAAATTTCTAACAAATTGTTGTTTTTTGTCAGACATTTAAAAATTCATAAGGAGAAATAAAGGGCCAAGAAAAGCAAGATAGTTTTAAAGAAACAGAGTCAAGCTGGAGGGCTGATTCTGCCAGATGTCAAGATGTTTAGACAAGAACAGCAATTAAAATGGTGTGCAACTGGTACAAGGACAAATAGACCAATGGAGCAGAATAGAAAATGGAATATCCGACTCACACATCTGGAACAATATGTGCAACTGAAAAAAACAGTGAGGAAGGAATAACCTTTTCAATGCGTGACGCCTGATCAGTTAGTTAACCTAAGGAAAAAAATGAACTTTACCTCTACATCACACCATACACAGAAATCAATGCCAGATGGATTGTAGGTCTAAATGTAAAAAGTAAAACAGTAACATTTCTAGAAGGTAGGAGAATCTTGTCATAGTTTTTATTGGGACATAATATGATTATTTAGATAGCCCAAACAGTACATATAAAGGAAGACATTGACAAATTAAGGAATTTTGTTTATCAAATTTTGGTGTCAAAAGACAACATCCAGAGAATGAAAAGGTAACTAAAAGAAATTTGCAAAACACATTTCTGACAAAGGACTGATAACCAAAATACATAAAGAGCTCTTATGAATCAATCACAAAATACAACCTGATTTTAAAAAATAGGCAAAACACTTGAATAAGCATTTTTTAATAATACCTACTAAAAGGGAACATTTGTAGACCGTTGGATTTAGTAATTTCATACTCTTCCCTATACTTGACTGTCAGAATCTTGGCCTGGATCACAAGGAAAAACTCTATTTTCTAGCCTCAAATGAGACTTGATATACCAAGTCATTGTTTTTATAATTGGAAGTTACAGAAGGTATATTAGAACTTTTAAAGTCAGAATTAAACTGCTTAAATAAGAAAAAATAAATTTTGATCTTATATGACAGGACAATAAACTCCAAAGTTAGAGATAATTTCAGTTAATATTTGACCCTTGAACTGAAACCATATCATCAGAACTCATTCACTCTCTCTTAGCTCTACTCACCACATTGGTTTAATTCTTAGTCCCCATACAATGGCAAAATGGCATCAACAAATCTAGTCCTACTTGTTCCTAGATTCAAATCTAGCTAAAAATTGGTATTTCCCTCCAGTTGCTGCACTATCAACTAAAGGAGTCATTCTAATTAGAATACTTTGAGTCATACATTCAGCACTGAAACAGTAACTGTGGATAAGGCAATGGAAGGACATTGATTGGTCAGGCTTGGGTCACGAGCTCACCCCTGAGCCAGCCCATGTGGCTGGAGGAATATAAAGTGCTAACTGTCTAATCATGGGCTCTGCTCTCTTTAACTGTAGACCATGCTCCCCAGATCTATATGGACTAAGCTGGGAATGAACAAAGGAACTCTGAGGTGCTGTACCATAAGAAAGAGGTAATAGATGCTGAACAGATTAAAATCACAAATGTGTCTCTCAGCGGGTTATTGTGTGACTGAGTTTCAGAGGCCAAGGCAACAGGCCCATGTTCTATAGAATTAGTGTCAGAAATTGAACTTAGGGACTTTTCACCTAAGAAGCTTAAAAAAAGTAAGTTCTCCTGAAGATTGTGACGATGCAGACAAACTTTTCATTCTACCAGGCATTCTTCTCTCAGGTTCTGGCTGGCTCCAAGGCCAGGGAAGGAAGGTACCGCATGCTGGGGGAACAGGTTGCCAGACAGTCTCCTAAGGTATCTGGACACAGTCCCACATGGCCTTCGTGAGGGAAGGCTGGGGTCTTGACTAGGAGCCAGGAGTCTCGTGGCCTGGCCGGGCCTGGGTGTCCATGATTGGCGGGAGGCGTCTTTCGCACACTCTCTCTCCACAGCACCATCTGCAGCTGCCTTCTGCATTTGGCCCAAGGACAACATCGCCAATCACTTCAGGGGATTGCTAGGCCTTCTGTAAGCAAGACTTGGAGAAGGCTAAATTTGACACTTGGCTGATCTTGAAGTTAAAAGACCAGCTTAGGTCAAGAAACAGCAGGGATGTAGGGGGAGTGTAGTGTGATGCCTGAGAGGATGCAGCGATGCAGGTCACCAGACCAGAAAGTATATGCCAGGGAAATGAATGAATGAGGCCCAGAGAGGATCTGTGGCCTTGGGGTTCCTACAGGGTGCTCTAGCAAACTAGAGGGTTTCATCTTTTAAGATCACTTGAAGTTCAGAGTAAGAGCAAGAGAGAAAATAACCAGTGGATTAATTCTTCTCTCTTCTTATTTCTAAAATTAAAGCAACAAATCAGTCATTCAAGGGCTCACTAGTCTGGTTATCACTGGGCTAAGCAGTGTGTGATCCTTCTCTGTTATCAGGTGGAGACTATAGGAATGGTAGGTTCAGTGTCTGAGAGACAAGATCATTGGGCCAATCATTGTCACAGAAACAGGGTCAAAACAACAAGCTGTGATCTGGAAGAATACTGCAGCTCATCTAGGAAGGTAGGAAGATGAACAACCATCCTGGCCAATCCAAGGGCCCGATGTGTTTTTTTTCCCTTACCGTGACATGTCGTAGGCCCTGGCAGGTCTGGCCATTAAAGTAAAAGGATACCCACTTCAGCTCCCATCTGTGCAGAAGTTATGCATAATCCTTCACCTTGGCACAATATACTCATCAGGCCACCAACTTGCAGCTGCTTGTCTCAGTTCCTCAGTATGTGTGGCCTGCAAGGCTTTCCATTGACCATGAGCCTGCTTTTTGGTCTAGTTCCCATGACCTCCTGGCTCAGAGCATGTAGGCTCTTAACACCTTGGATCTTAATTTAACCCTGGAAAAAACAGAGCCACCCTCCCTCCTGGCTAAGTCTAGCCCCTACTTAAACCCACATGCAGACAATCCAATATTCAATGTAGTAGAGAGTCACTAGCTCTGGTGGTGGGGGGTTGGGGGGTAGGGGGAGTGGTAATACAAATAGGCAGCTATCTTTTGAGCTGAAAGTCTGAAGAATACATTGTCAAGCCTGCAAAAGTTGATTATATTTAAGAACCAGTGAGACATTATCCAGAATCATAATTGGCTCTCCTACCCCTCTAAGTAGCCAAGGAAGAACTCCAAGCAGGGTCTTCCTCCACGCTCCACAAAGATGAAACCTGTGGATTATAGCCCCTGTGGAATTATAACAAAGGAATTCTTAAGGAAGCCCCCAGGCCAGCCCTATTCTCATCCTGAAGATGACCATCAAACAGCGATCCACTCTAGTCTGCAATGAGACAACAGGCAAGTATATGATATCCTGTTGGGTTTTCCGCTATTAAACACAGGCCAGACAAATGTTCTTGAAACTTTAAGGAAACTATTTAGAAAAAGATATTTCCAGGTCTAATTGAAAGCTGGATATGATGATGTCAAATGTTCCTGATAACTGTTCTTGCTGCTCCTTTGCAGAGTGGTCAGAGGCTGCTCAGTCTTTTCCATCTATAAACTGCTGAGAAATTTTGCCTGTTCTATCAGCCTGAAGAACAAATGCAACGACTGAAGTGAAAAAATAGTTGTAGGGAACTAAAGCCTAAATAAAGTTGGAAAAACTAGACAGCTAGATTGCTAAAAGTTCTTGACAACATTCTCATTGGGGAAAATTTGGTCTAGAAGCAGAAAAAGGAGCATATGAAATTGACATGCACGACAAAATGAGAACATTTGAAGATGCTAGGGCAGCCCAAGAGTGGTAGAGGTGTGTCTGGTACAAAGTGGGAGATGGGGGTGGGGGAAGGAGGATTGAAGAAACGCATGGAGAAGCCCTGCCACCCTGGGAAAATCCTGGGACACGAGACAAGAAACTTCAGGAAACAGGTTTGGAAAATGATTAACATTAAACTTGGGGGATTCAGTTCTGAGTGTGAAATAATCTCCCTCCATTCTCTTAGCCTGTTGCATACAACTTCCTTTTGTAGAAGGTTTTTCTGTGGGGAGGGTGGAAACAAAGAAAGGGGATGTACTACACTCTTTGGTAGGTTCAAGGTAGAAAAAATAAATGCCAAAGATGGAAAGATGATTGAAAGTTCAGAAAGAAATAGAAGGCAAAGCAAAAGGTGAAAAAAAAATCTAGCATTTCAAAATGCTCAATGATTTTGGAGGATGTTGACTCTGATTATAAGTATGGTAGAGACTGGAAACATTATTATTTGATTGTTAATTATTATTGTTATAGTGGTTCTTTAAGGCAAGAGTGCTTTGTATTCATATATGTTTTAGCTTGAGGGCTAGAAAGGACTCTAAAATGTATTTGATTGGTGGCAACATGGGTGCAAAAGTGGATAGCATTAAGTGGACTGAAGTGCCAGAGCTGTCTTGATATAGGCATCCAAAGACTTAAAGAGATTGGAATGGAGGAGTAGATTCATCATGTAAGAAACACCCCGGAAAGGTCCACCATCTAGGATACATCTTTTGCTGTGATTATGAGAAATAAATTGGTAAGAAGATCCTTGACATCCTTGCGAGCATTTTGGTCATTCTTCTCTATAGATCAGAAATTAGAGTGAGAGTCGTTCCCATTTGAACTGGAACCCTTAAATGCAATGGAGATCATTGGATCCCAGAAACAGGAGACAGAGGGTGGTACTGAATCACCAAAGGTGATTGGGGTGTGGTTTGTGTAATGGATAACAGAGCCAAAGCAGCAATCAGACTAGTGTGACCTGTGGAGACCTGTGATTTTCCTAGTTGATCTTAATACTCCTAGTAAAGAAATAGCTAGTCTATAAAAATTTTACATGATCAATATAAACAGAAGAGTTCTAGACAAACAGAACTGTAACTTGAATCACTGAAACAGAGGCTAATAGAATCTCTGTCAATTCCCAGACTTCAGTCAATTTTGACCCAAAACAACTGAGTGAAGCAGAATCAGGTCCTCTTGCAGGCAGACTCCAGTATCCACAAAATTTATACTATTAATCATTCCCAGCGGAACCTGTGGCCATTTTTCAGGATAAATATGCACTTGGGAAAGAGGAATAATCAGACATTTGAGGGACTACCAGATGTTGGCCTGACAATAATTCCAAGAGACTCAAATATCACTGTGGTCCACCAGAATAAGGTCTTATAAAGTCAGGCAACCAACAGACATTTATCTCATGTTCACCTCCAGGGGAGTGGTAGGCTCCCGAATTCATGCTTTGGTTATTTCCTCAGATCTGCAGTGACTATTAAGAATAGATATATTCAGAGTCTCAGAACTGAGAGACTCTCCAGATTGATTTTCTGACATATGTAAGGCTATTATGCTACCATAATAGGCCAAGTGGAAGCCACAAGAACCACCTTTATCTACAAAAATAGCAAAGCAAAAGCCATAGTGCATTACTAGGGGGATTACAGAGATACTTGTCATCATCCATAACTTGAACGATGCGGGGGTGGTGATTCTTACCACATTCACATTCACTTTTCCAATATGGCCTGTGCAGAAACAGATGGATCATGGAGAATGATAGTGGATTACAATAAACTTAATCAGACGATTACTCCAATTACAACTGCTATTCCAGATGTAGTTTCATTGCTTGAACAAATTAACACATCCCCTGGTACCTGATATGCAGCTATTGATCTGGCAAATACATTTTTTCTTGAAATCAAAAGTAGTTTATCAGCTGGCAAGGAATGTACCTTCACTGTCTAACCTCACTGGTATATCAGCTCCAGTCTTGTGTCATAATTTAGTCCACAGGAACCATGATCACCTTTCACATTTGCAAGACATCGTGCTGGTTCATTACATTGAGATATTACACTGATAGGACCCACTGAGCAGGAAATAACAACTACTCTGAATAAACTGTTAAGATGTTTGTACATCAGAGGGTGGGTGATAAATCTGACCTCAGTGAAAATACTAATACTAATATTAATGGTGATGATGATGATGATGATGATGATAATGAAATAAAACAAGTAAGTGAAATAAATGAATGAAATATATTCGCCTCAGTGAAATTTCTAGGAGCCCAATGGGGATAAGGACATGTCAAGATACCCTTTATAAGTTGAATAATAAACTGTTGCATTTGACCCTCTTAAAATCACAAAAGAAACAGGATGTATCATGATTTCTTTGGATGCTGGGGGAAACACATTCCTCATTTGGTTGGGCCATTTCAGTCCATTTACTAAGTGAGCAGAAAAACTGCTAACTTTGAGTAGTGTCTAGTACAAAATAAGACTGTTGTACAAACTACTCTTCTATTTGATCCAGACAATCCTACGCTTCTTGAAGTATCAATTGCAAGTAGAAATGCTGTTTGGAGCCTTTGGCAAGTCCTTATAGGTGAATCAGAATACAAACTTACTAGATTCTCCAGAAAATCCCAGTTATCCTTCACAAATATCAACTGTCCTTTAGAAAAACAACATTTGACTTGCTAGAGGAATTTACTAGAGACTCAACACTTAATCATGGATCAGCAAGTCACCATGCAATCTTAAATGCCCATCACATATGACCCACCAAACTGTGAAGTTGAGCATGCACAGAAGCACCTTATTATTAATTGGGAGTAGTAATTATGAGATTGACTTCAAGCAGGTACATGTTGCATGAGAAAATGGCCCCAATGCCCATGATTATGACTCCTGCTTCCTTTCTCTACCCCACCTTGCATCTATGCCCTAAATGAGTACTTTCTATGACCAGTTTACTGAATGGGGAAAAAAAAAGCTCTACCTTGGTGAACAGATATTCTCTTCCTCAGACACTTCCAGAAAATGGACAGTTTCAGCACAATAATCCCCTTTGAGGGACATCCATAAAAGAAATGGTGGAGGAAAAGGTAAAACTTTGAGCAGTACACCTGTTTGTTCATAGGAAGTAGAAATGGCCAGAGGTACACATGCACATCTATTTATTGGTTGTAGTCAGTGGTATTGTTGGACAGTCATAGACCTAGAAGGAGCATGATTGGCAAACTGGTGACAAGGAAGTCTGGGGAAGAGGTTTGTGGATAGACTTCTGTGAATGGGTAAGAAAGAGAAGATATTTGTGTCCCAAGTGAATGCTGAATCAAGTGTAACCTTGGCAAAAGATTTTAATTATTAAGGGGATAGGATGTGTTGTGGGCATACTAGCCAGCCTCTTCTGCCAGCCCCTCCTGACATTACCCAATGTACTCACGAACCAGGTAGCATAGTGAAAGAGATGGAAGTCATGCATGAGAAAGAACAGTCTGGCAACAACCATGCTGTATGCCTAACCTGTCAGCGACAAAGTCCAACTCTGGGTCCCCAATAGGACACCATTCTCCAAGGTAATTATTCAAACACCTGGCAGCAAATTGATTACATTGGACCATTTCTATCACTGAGTGGACAGTATTTTTTTCTAAATATAATGCACACTTGCTCTGGATATCGACTTGCCTTCCCTGCATGATATGCTTCTTCCAAATCTATCATCCATGGATTGACACAATACTTTATGCGCACAACATTGCTTCTGATAAAAGAAGTCACTTCGTATGAAATTTAGTGGGCAATGGGCCCAGGCTCATGAATTCACTAGTTCTACCATGTTCCTCATGATGCTGAGCAGCTGATTTGATAGAATGGAGGGGTGGCCCCATGAAGACATAGTTACAGTACCAGCTAAGTAACAAAATAAGTGGGCCTGGGTTGATGACTTGTAGGAAGATGCATATATTCTAAATCAGCACCAAACCATTCATGTTTCTCTCATAGCCAGTCTTCATGAGTCCGTGAATTAAGAGTTGAAAATGGAAGTGATCCAAGCAAAATTTTATCATCCCATCCCCATGAGCTTTTGCTCTACTGGTCTCACAGTCTTCACTCCAAAAGGAGGACTGCTTCGACCAATAGACAGCAGTGATCTCAGTGAACTGGAAGCTGAAACTGCCACCTGGCTACTTTGGGTTCCTCAGATTTCTGCATCAACAGGAAAATGAGATAGTTACAGATACCAGCTATGACCATGTGAATGGTCACAGAAATCAGGAATTGTAATAGTTAAAAGTACTTATTTCTTATTGTGCTATGACTAAGTTTCTATATGAAATAATCAAAATTTTGTCTTTATGTTTTATCCCCTTATCTAACATAAGGTATACTAAGGATAGTTAGCTAAATATATCAGAGTACTTAAATTACAAGGCTTTAAAGAAGAAAAAGGACTTTTCATGGTATTCTGGGGAAAGGATAAACATGTTTTTGCTTGTATGAAGAATAGTTGTATCATTGTAGGTGTCATTATAACTTTCTTATTACCTTTATTTGGAGATTAAGAAGATGTGCATGGATGCCAAGTTGACAAAGGGTGACTGTGACGGTCAGTTTTATGTGTCAACTTATGTAGGCTGCACTCCCCATTTGCTCAATCAAATAGTAATCTAAGTATTGCTGTGAAGATATTTCACAGAGGTGATTAAAGTCTATTACCAGTTGACTTTAAGTAAATTAGATTATCCTAAATAATCTGATTCAATCAGCTGAAAGACCTAAAGAGCAGAACTAAAGAGAAAGAAATTCTACCTGTGGACAGTAGCTTCAGCTCATACCTGAGAGTTCCAGCCTGCCCTTCCTGACGGCTTGCCCTACGGAAGTCGGACTTGCCTGTTAGCCCTCATAATCACGTAAGGCAATTCTTTGCAACAAATCACTTAATATATACCTCTTATTAGTTCTATTTCTCTATCACAATCATAATGGTGTATAATTAGTATTCAGTTGGGTTCTGATTGCACCAACTAATTTTTCACCTATAGTCCAGACAATCAAGTTACATAGAACAGAAATGGAATCCCACCCTCATCAATTTCTATCTAAGTGATTTGGGACAGGTTAGTGAATCTCTCTGAGCTTCTCTCCGGTATGAATCTGATAACACTTTGTGGGGTGCTAAAAGGGTTAAACAGAGTATCTAACAATGCCTGGAGTATCATTGCAGTGATTATATTCATGTTACAGCAATTGATGAGCCCCTTAGTCAAATGTGACCAGATTATCTTGGGGCACATTATACTCTTCCTTTGTCAATATGGTCTATCCATCCTCTCTTTTGTATTATTCCTTTTCCATGTGGTCCCAGCTGAAACTGGTTGCTTCCCTGAATCAAATAAAATTAAACAGAAAAGTTATTGTCTATGTTTGCAGTTGTCCACTTCAAACTTTTTAACAGTAACAACTGCTAATTTTAACAGGAGTATTTCCCCCCCCCCAAACATTTCTGAGAAACATATACCTGTAATCATTTAAAAAGAGGGAAAGTCTTCTATATATGCAGGGTCCAATCTCTAAGTGTTTTCTTCTTGATGCTTTTTATGTAATAGCTTACCCTCTCAAGTCTATTAGCTTGTTTAATCCTTGCAACAACCTGGGGGGCGGGTATATGTAATTATCCTCATGCTACAGATAAAGAAATAGGTGCAAATATCTTAGATAATATGCCTTGGTCACTTTGGTAGACAATGGCAGAGCTAGGCTTTTAACTCCAGGAGTGTTGTTCCAGAGTCTATGCCCTTAACCTTTGTACCATATAGCTTCTCACTACTGTGCTGCTCTATCTGCCAATAGGGTAGCTATATCTGAAAGGATAATGGTTCTGTGACTAAACAGAAGTCTGGGTGACAAGATGGATTATGTAAGTGCACCACCAGATGTTGTTAAACGATAATAGCTTTACTTGGCAACTCCAGATTAGTTGGTCTGGAAGGAACTCATTTACTCCTGATGTTTCTGGCTTCCTTCTGTTGAGGTAAAGATGAACTCAAATCACAAAGTCTCCTTAAAATTTTCCAGAGACAATGACAAAATTGATGATTTTCTAAAAGCTGTATTGTTTGTAAAAACATCATCAATCACGTATAGAAGATAACACAGTCCTCAATTTTTGAGATGGAAGCCATCCAAAATTCTGACTATCTGGAGTTCACTACATAACTATCCCCACAGAAGCCCACATACCACAAGGTAGAGGGATTCATGAGAAAGGGTCCATGGTATGCCCTGTCCATGGTATCTGTGGGGGTTTGTATGGGACAAAAAAGGGAAGGAGAGAGGAGAACAGTTCAACATCCCAAACTATTGGCCCATGGCTGAGAGTAAGACTTAGAACTTAGAACTCAGCATAACATGGACACTCTCAAGCTCACCTCTACATGACTCTATTTTCTCTATAAGAACCCAGTACCCTAAGTTCCCTCTTCATTTCCATGAAGCTTGCTTTTCAGAAAGGTCCACAAAGCACACACTAGAAATAAGCCACCTCTCTCTCATAGGTTGATTTGCAGTCCAAATTTTGTCCCATGATGCAACAGGCAGTGGCCCTATATGATAGGGTTTCAGGAACCCAGGAGCAGATTGAGAGCACTATTTTTGTAATTCTTCCCTGGGTGCTTCCTTGTTCCACAGGTGTTTGCCTTTTCTAACCAAGTCATCATTTTCAATTCTAGCTGTCTTAAAATCACTGGTGGGGCAGGGGGGGATTAAAAAAAACCCCAGGTCCGTGCTGCACCTCAGAATTTGAATCAGGAGCTTGGGGACAGGTTTACATTTCAGATGATTTCCATGTGCAGCCAAGATCACAAGGGTCAAGTCCCCAGGAGTATTATGGGAATTTGTATTTTCCATACCTATAAAGTAGGTGTCATTACTCCATTTGCAAATGATAAAATTGGAGATATCAGAAATTAGGTAAATTTCCCAAAGAGGAGAAAATTTCAGAAGTCTGGCTTACTCCACCTCTTTCTGGTTACGAATCTCATCTTTCTTCCAAACCAGGCTCCATACCATGGTCTATGTTGAGACTTAATAGTACAACCACTGCTGGAATTAAAGCCATTAACTCCCATTTCTCACACAATCTGGGTGAATTACATCAGTTGTCATCACAGTTTGGGGAATGAATGATATTCTACCTATTTCACAGATGAAGAAACAGGCTCTGAGAAGTTAGAACTCACAGACAGTATATCCAGATCCCAAGGTTTTCATGTCTCCATTTCTTCCTAAGGGGGCTCAGGACTTCAAAACCCAAAGCAATAAGGGGTTCATAATAGCATTACAGACTCTGTAGCGTGTTGAGATCTTAGGTTGTAGGGAGCTTCATTGACCTTAGACCATACCATGGGTAGTTTCCCACTTGGTCTCTGGTGACAAGGCTGCTCTGAACTTCAAACATGGCATTAAAACTCCAAGCCTATTGGCGACAAGGCAGCTGGCAATTAAAACGTGAACAATGTGACCACCTCACTTACTTTTTATAACACTGTAGCAGTCATTTTGCACTTTCTGTGTACCCCAAATTACCCATTTCAGTATGCTCATCATGCTATCGTGCACTGCAAATGCAGACAACAAATGCTGGTCTTCTTTGATAGTGGCAGCAGGTCAGAACCTTCTAAAAGACAAAGATGACAAACACAAAGCCAGGTTACTGATTCCTGGGCAAATTATAAGCAATATTTATTATTCTTACTCTATTTCCACAAGTTTCTAAATGAAAAAAATTCTGTTCCTTTAAGACTCATACACTTTCACTTTCATTACCCCCTCCCTTTTTGTTCTTTCCATTTTGGCATTTCATTTGCAAGAAGTCTCCATCTCCCTTATTTACATGTGAAAAAACTTGGAGCATCATGTGGTGAGGGTTCAGGCAGACACTGAATTCCATTCAATTCTCATTTCCTCTCTGACAGTCACCATTGAATCAATCATGTTCTCCCTGCCCTCTCTCTGACCACCTCGGAGATCCCAAATCGCTTTTCATCTCATGTGTCAATCACCCTCAGACCATGTCCACTTTTCATTACTAACACGCCATCACATGACCCGCTAATCTGTCACTTTCTGACAGCGGTTAGTGTGCCAATTGATTTAATTAGCAATCAATTAGCTTGTTACTATTGGAAGTAATTACCTTTTATAGAGAAAAGAGTGCAGCTGGTGAGGGCAATAAAATTGCACTAATAAAACTGCATCTACTCCCCTCTGTACGGCAGAGTCACTGCACTCAAGGGTTGGCCAAATTGTGGGTGACATATTCATCTTTTGAATAGTCCCTAAGGATGTATTCCCCCTTCTAATTGTATGAAAAGCCCCTCTGCCATTGATATTACCCAGAATTGATATTTTCAGGGAAAGATTGGGTTAATGGTTGGTGTTCTCACTCTTACAATACACATTTTTCAAAAGGCTATGCTTTGGATCAGGCAGACAACTTGGAAATACACCTAGATCCTTCTGATCCAGAAATGAAGTTATTAAGGTCTGGGGAAATAAAATGACTTGCCCAAGGTCACACAGCTAGCCAGTGTTGGAGAATAAGGAGAGACCAATGACCCTGACTTCTAGCACCTGCTCCCAAATGTCTGATGGGAACTCTGTGCACCATTCCTGACCTGCTAGGGAGAGGGAGGGGGCAGATGGGCTTATTTAAGACTTCCTTGGTCTTGGAGATGAAAGGTGCTGTGATATTAGAAAGTCACATTTTGTGGGAAGAACACTGCCATCCAGTGAGATGGGGGGTCCAGTGCAGTGGTGGGGTGGTGACAAAGGGCAATAATTTTTCAGCACAATTGCCTCTTCTTGTGTACACAGACTTAAAATGTACCCTGCGCCACTCCTGACCCAGGGCTACAGTACATTTCCTGCACTTTAACTATTAAATTCAGCCTCCAAACTACTCCCCAGGCGCGCGATGACTCGCTACATTAGCTCCGTGGTGAAGGAGAGGCAGTAATGAGATGACTAAGGAGACCCGGATTCCATTCATCATCCTGTTTGCTCCAATATAAGTGTTCTTTTATCAGCACTATTGGTACTGATGTCATCGCAGGAGGCATAAATCACCTCACCAGTGACAGGGTCCTATTAAGGGTCATGGCCTAAAATCATTATTGACAAATTAAGGATCACACTTGGCCATTTTGTTGGCGCGCCCTCAATTGGGGGTACAGCCTGGTTCCTGTATCTGGTAGGAAATTAAATAGTCATTTGGAGTCCTGAACAGCAGTGTGGATTAATTCAACTAGCAACCACCTCTTCCCTCCCTCAAATTTGAGAAACTTGCCTTCAACTTCAGCAAAAGGAAGGGACTCAGTGGAATCCTGTGTCCTTAGCATAAATTCTCCTCCTTCTAGAGACTGTAGGGACATATTACTTGACATGATAGAGTGCATAATGGCACATTCTAGGCTTGGATCCTGGGCAGGCAGCCGGTGGAGGCTTGTCAGAAAATTACAGAAAATTCTCATTTGGATGCTGTCACCTTTGTCCTTCCCTATCACTGCCTAATGTGACTGCAGAGGACTTTTTTTGGAGGATGAATGAAATGTAAATGAGAGAGAAAGGGTGAAAAGTTAATATCATATTTTTTCTATAAACTTGATGCTCCAACTTAAAAGAAAAACGGCATTTCCTGCAGTATATGGCAAGATTGGTACCTTTATATTTTTTTAGGGTGAGTACGAAAGTTAGGTTCTTACTTATGTAGCTTTCTAATTTCTTAAATGCAAGTATCCATTTGATGAAAGTTATCTGGGTGTGTGAGTAAGTGCCTAACCCAAGGATCATTGGCAGATTTTAGCACTCTGTGAGTCAATTTTACATGATATGGTTCAAAATGATGCTGAAAGTATTTTTGAAAGATCTGACCAAATAAAGATCTTTATCAGGCTCTTAGTTGAAAAGAGTTAAGATGACTGTTAAGATGACAGTTTGCTCCAAACTAATCTACATATATCTAATGTGACTCAGATGGTATATGTCTGTGTGTATGTATGCATGAACATCATAAAATGATTCTGTAGTTTATATTGCAGAATAAACGAGTAAAACTACATGGGAAAATTCTCCAAAGCAGGAGTGATAAGGACTCCCTGTAAAATGTATCACAAACCAACAGTAATTAAAACAATGTGGCAGAAGCACCAGAATAGAGAAGCAAAACAATGTAAAAGAAAAGAAAGCCCAGAAATAAACAGAAGTATAAGAATTTAGTATATAATCAGATGGTATTTTATTTTATTTTTTGTATTTTTATTGTTATTATGTCTTTTACATTATTGTGTATTCCCCATAGTTTTCCCACCACCAATTCACCTGTGAACCATCACCAGAGTCCCTTGTGCTCTTTTCTTGCCTGTTTTGATCCCTTATCCTCCCCCTCCCTCACTGAATGTCTCTCTCTTATTTGGTTCCCCTATATTCCTGCTATGAGTGAAACCATTCCATATTTTTCTGTTTCCTTCTGGCTTATTTCGCTGACCATGAACCCTTCTAGTTCCATCCATGTTGCTGTGAATTGCATGTGTTTATCTTTTTTGAATGCTGAATTGTATTCCATTGTGTATATGTGCCACATCTTCTTGATCCAGTCATCTATTTTTGGGCATCTGGGTTGTTTCCATGTCTTAGCTATTGTGAACAGTGCTGCCATAAACATAGGGGTGCATGTATCCTTTTGGATTAATGTTTTTGTGTCCTTTGGGTAGATTCCCAAAAGTGGCATTGCCGGGTTGCATGGAAGCTCCAGTTTTAGCAGTTTGAGGAATCGCCATACAGCTTTCCATAGTGGTTGGACCAGTTTGCATTCCCACCAGCAGTGTAGGAGAGTTCCTTTTTCTCCACATCCTCACCAGCATTTGTTGTTGCCTGTTTTTTTAATGTGTACCATCCTCACTAGTGTGAGGTGGTGTCTCATTGTGGTTTTGATATGCATTTCTCTGATTATAAGTGATGTTGAACATTTTTTCATGTTCCTGCTGGCCATTTGCATTTCCTCTTTGGAGAAGTGTCTTTTTAGCTCTTTTGCCCATTTTTTGACTGGTTTGTTGACTTTGTTTTTGTTGACTTGTTTGAACTCCTTGTAGATTTTTGTTATCAGTCCTTTATTGGTTGTATTGTGTGCAAAGGTTTTCTCCCAATTAGTAGGGTGTGTGTTTGTTTTGATTAATGTATCTTTTGCTGTACAGAAGCTTTTTGTTTGATGTAGTTACAGCTGTTTATCCTTTCCTTCACTTCCTTCGCTTTTTGGGATGTGTCTTTAAATATTTTGCTGAAATGTCATGTAGAGTTTTGCCTATATTTTCTTCTATAAATTTTATAGTATCAGGTCTTACATCCAGATCTTTTATCCATTTTGAGTTGGTTTCAGTGCATGATGTGAGGTTGTAGTCTAGTTTCATTTTTTTGCATGTAGCAGCCTAGTTTTCCCATGACCATTTATTGAACAAGCTAACCTTGTTCCATTGCATATTCTTTGCTCCTTTATCAAAGATTAGTTGTCCGTAGATATGTCGATTTATTTCTGGGTTTTCTATTCAATTCCATTGGTCTGTGCATCTGTTTTTGTTCCAGTACCATGCTGCTTTAATTATTATGGCTTTGTGGTATAGTTTGAAGTCTGGGAATGTGATAGCTCCATTTTCTTTCTTTTTAGTCAGGAGAGCTTTAGCTATTTGAGGTTTTTGTGGTTCCATATGAAGTTCATCGATATTTGTTCTATTTCTTTGAAGAATGTCATTGAGATTTTTATCAGAATAGCACTGAATCTGTAAATTTCTTTTGGTAGGAAGGCCATTTTGATAATGTTAATTCTTCCCATCCATAAGCAGGGGATGTCTTTCCATTTTTTTGTGTCCTCCTCTATTTCTCTTAATAGTGTCTTATAGTGTTCTTTGTCTAAGCCCTTTACCTCTTTTGTTAGGTTTATTCCCAGGTATTTGATTTTTTTTTTGTTTCAGTTTTGAAGGGGATGGTTCTCTTAATTTCTTCTTCTTCAGACTGAGTGTTAGCATATAGGAAGACTACTGATTTTTGTGCATTGATTTTGTATCCTGATAGTTTACTGAATTGGTCTATAATTTTGAGTAGTTTTTCTTTGGAGTTTTTAGGATTCTCTATGTATATTATCATATGGTCTGCAAATAATGACAGTTTAATTTCTTCTTTCCCTATTTGGATTCCTTGTATGTCTTTCTCTTGTCTTATTGCTCTGGCAATATTCCAGTATTATATTGAAAAGCAATGGTGAAGGGTGGACATCCTTACCTTGTTCCTGATCTTAGGGGAAAAGCTTTCAGCTTCTCACTGTTGAGGATAATATTGGCTGTGGGTTTGCTGTATATGGCTTCTATTATGTTAAGTTATGTTCCTTCTATCCCAAGGATTTCAAGGGCCTTTATCATAAATGGATGTTGCACTTTGTCAAATGCTTTCTCAGTGTCTATTGATATGATCATGTGGTCTTTATTTTTCTTTTTGTTGATGTGTTGGATTACGTTAATTGATTTTCAGATGTTGAACCATCCTTGTGTCCCCGAAATAAATCCCACTTAGTCGTGGTGTATTATCTTTTGAATACATTGTTGGATCCTGTTGGCTAAGATTTTGTTGAATATTTTTGCATCAGTGTTCTTTAGAGATATTGGTCTGAAGCTTTCTTTTTGTTGTTATCTTTGTTTGTTATTGGTATTAGTGTAATGTTGGCTTCATAGAACATGTTTGGTAGTATTCCTTCCTTCTCAATTTTTTGAGTTTGTGTAAGATAGGGACTAGTTCATTTTTAAACATTTGGTAAATTCGTTTATGAAACCAATCAGATGGTATTTTAAATAACATCAAAGAGATTTGGGAAATAGAATTATTTGGCAATTAATATTATAAAAATTGACCAACATTGTGGAGACATTATTAAATTCTTAATGCATGCCCTAAAAATAATTTCCTTAAAAACATAAGTGTAAAATATGAAACCACAAAAGTGATTAGTTACATGCAGGTAAAGAATTATGTGATTTTGTCTTAAGGAAGAGTTTTTAAAGTATGATACCAGAAAATAGAATCCACAAAGCAATAAAAGTGAATAACTGAATTATGTAACTACATAATTATTAAACATATATTTAATAATAGAAAATAATTATTAAACATATTTAAAAATTAAAAATAAAAGCAAACTAAAAACACACAAAGCAGACAAAAGCAGATAAAGAATGGCTACTCCAATAGGAGGGAAAAATAGGCTAGTGCAATAAGAAACTACTTGCTAGAAAAAGAAAAGTAAGCAACCAATAAATCAAAGATCTTATAAGTAATCAAGAAAATGTTTTTCTTGATTCATCACTTTCATGTGTCAAATTGGAAAATATACAATGTAGGGAATTAGGAATGTTCACATTTTACTGATGGGTATCTAACTGTTACAGTATTACTAAAAAGCAATTTGATCAGACACCACAGTCAGTAATAAGTACAATTTTCTTTCACCCAGTAACCCAACTACTGAACATTGATCCTAAGAAGTGCTTAGCTAAATACGTAAAGATATACTTAACAGATTGTTCAGAAATGATATTTAGAACATTTAAAAAAATTGCAAAGACAGTAATTTTCTAATATTACAGGGTAGGAGTGTTCACAATATTATTTATTATAAAAAAATGAAAATGACATAATATTTCAATAGTGGGTTCTTAGTTCAATAACTTTGGATTTACTTGTATGGAAAGGTTTCACAATATCTTTTTAAGCAAAGACCAACTTGTGAAGTATAAAATATACAGATTTGCATGAAGGATACACACACACATAATTAGAAACTTTGGTACAGACTTTGATCTGAATATCCAATTTAATTTACTTCAGTTTGAATGTGTGTTATGAGTTTGGGTATCTTATATTAATTTTTTTTTCTTTCTTGAAAAACAGAGCAAATGATAATTTTGCTTATGTAGGCAAACTGCACATGGAAAGAAAATATTAAGTAGCAATGTAATAAAGAAATGATTTCTTTGGGGGCCTTAAGTTCAAACCTTCAAATTTGTACTGTTTCCTTGTGGAATTAGTTGATCAAACTGAAATTAAAACCAAAATATCTAACTGGATCTGGTCAGCCTGCCCTGTTGTCCCAGATAAATTCTAAAACTACCTGCAAAAACATAAAATGACAATTATGATTGAAACCTTGCATGGAATACATCCATTTATTCAGCTAATATTAATTGAACACATTTGTTTATCCCATTGAGATTCCTGATGGTATCGGTTATTTACAACTAGAGCTCTGAACAGAATAGATGACAGTAACAAAGAGACAAAGCCCAGTACTGCTGCCAGGAAGGGAGAGTGGGTATCTAAACTCTAATTTACAACAAGAGTAAACCCAAGGCATGACGCACGTGAAAATGCAAAGAAACCTAACTAGTAACATTGGAAACTGCTAAATTTTTGAATTAGATTTTTGTCACATTTATTTAATAATCTTCATAAATCAGCTACATAATATTTTCAATTTAATTTCTGACAAAGGTAAGTGACCTCAGGGATCCCTGAATGAAGAAGTCCAACACTGTTGGTTAGAGTTATACACAATGGGAAGCCTAATCCATCAAAAGTAACTTCTTTTCAGGGTAGCAGTATATCTTGGTAGAAGCAGGGCGAGTTGGTAGTGGGAGGTGGAGAGTGCCCTAGGGAACTCAATCTGGTGTCATGGGGTCTCTTATCAACACCCTTAATCCACAGCTAATTCTGGAACCCTATATGAAGAAGTCCCCTTTGAAGTAGGTAGATGGGATTGGCAAACTAGAGACCACCCAGGCAGGACAGGAGGCCCAACACAAATATTGATGGCTGGAAGATGGAGTCAGGAGATTGGAAAGCAGGGGAGAAGGAATGGGGCTCAAGAAAAAATGGGTACCTGGGGGACAATTTTGGTCCAACAGCTGAGGGCAGGGATTATTGCCTTTGGCAAGATCCAACCCTGTCTGTTTTGGATTTTCCCAAACTCCAGCCAAATCCAAGCCCCACCTGGAATTATCTTTTAAATCAACTTCCTTTTTTCTCCTATGTAAGTTCATTTAAAGTGAAATTTTTAAACTTTGTATGGTGTCATTAAATAGAAAACCAGTTTCATAACTATAAAGATATGGTAACTGAAAGTATGTATAATAAAAACCAAACATTCATATTGAACATTTTCTGCTGAAAGATGTGAGCCTGGAGTTCACTGTTTCTTTGTTAAAAGGAACACAGTCTGAATTAGGGAGGTGGTAAGGACCAGCATAGATGCGGACTTTCCTGGAGGACAACAGAACTGGAAGAACATTCAAGAGGGAGTGGTTTTTAACCCCTTGACCTGCAGCCCCTAAAATCTTATGCCATCCTGATCCAAATCACCTTGTGAACTTCCTATGGTGAGTCCTCCTTTTTCAGGCCCTGCTGCTGACAGGCAGAAGGAGTGGTGCACCCAGGGGCGGGGGCAAGGCAGCCTGATGGGTGACAACTGCAAGGATGAGGGCAGGCCCATTTACCCAGCAGGAAAGGCACTTGAGGTAGGACTGCAGACCCAGTTGTACCTGTTGATGAATTAGCTCAGAGCACACAGAATGGACTGATCCCTTGGTGCTGGGTGGCCAGCCCCCAGGTTGGAATCAAGAGAGGGTGATCAGAAGAGTCTGTCTATAGGGGCAATTATGAAGAGGAGGGAGGGCTCAGGGAAGTCAAGTCTGCCTCTGGTGTGAGGGAATTTCACTCAGAACTGCTGTCAGTGGGCAGGAAAAGGCTGTGGGAGAATTGTACACTGGGGTCCCCTCCCAGCTCTTCCTCCTCTGCTCATCTTATCTTAATCCTGGATCATTACTGCAGGGATCTTGGTATCACCCAGTTCAAGCCCCTCATCTTACAGATGAGAAGACTAAGGCCTGTGCAGAGTATAATAACTGAGCCAACCCACAGAGCTGCTTCCCACATTGCTAAGCAACAGGGCCTCCCTGGGGACAAGCACTCCCTTACCAAGTGCTTCTCCAGCTCCCCTTGCTGCCCAGCAGAGGCACACCACTGACTGTCCCCTGGGAGCTGGTGACCTCAAGGAGAGAGGACACAGATGGCAGTACTGACACACTCCACTGATCACAGCCTTGGATTTGGGGAGCTCTTCTAACAACTCCAACCAGCAGAGAATGATGACTTTCACTAAAGAACATGAAATAACACCTTTTCTTAGAGGTACAGGAGAATCACAGCACCCTCCTTTTTCAGTTACATGGTCTCTGTCTCAAATTCCTTAGAACTTCCTTCTAGATTCTCACTCTGCTTTACCGGCTCCTGGACCTGCCCGTCACAGCCGCCATCTTCCACTCATCCTTCTCTGAGAGCATGACACACGCTTCTTCGCTCCAGGTGCAACACAGGGGTCTTGTTCTGCCCCATGTCTCCCACGAGCTGCGAGGGCTTGAGCGGTCATGGACACATTCTATCTCGGTTTCTGCCTCAGTAAGTGGAGGGTGGCAGGTTACTGGAACTCCCCAGCTCCTGTAAGCTCTCAAATCCCAAAGACAGAATTGTAGAGAGGGAGGGAGAGGAGAAAGAAGAGAAATGGTTTCTGGGTAGGACTGGGGGTGGGTGGGTGTGGGGGAGCTCACATATGAGCAGCTCAGTGGAGACAATGGGAATGAGAAAGCAGGAAGTGGGCGCAATGCAGGTTGCTCACCGCCCCACATGTGCTGCCACAAAGCGGCTTCCTCACCTGCTGGCTGCCCAGCCCTGTGCCAGCAGGTAGTAGAGGACAAGGAAGGAGAAAGAGATCTTGCCTCAAAGCTGTCACAGTACAGTTAGGGGAAGTCAGCAATGTCCGCTTGCTCTGGTGCTCTCTGTGCTCTGGATCTCTTCTGCCCAGCTCTGTAGTGGCAGGTGCACACACACGCAGCACTCTCTCTTCCGTGCCCTTACATGGGCCCGTCCTTTCTCCCAAGAGCTGGGACTCTACCTTTACATCTCTGCTCACTCCTACCTAGGACATGTCTGGCTCATCACTGGGATTGAGTCCACGTCAAGTTAATGAATGAAGAGTGTGCAAATGGAGTGAATGTGTTCAGGGGATGGAGAATTCTCTGGGTGTCTTGGTAGCCTGGAAAGGTACATGGGGTGGTTATGCTCTGCAGTTCTGTCTTCAGGATTTGAGAACTGATTGCCACACTCCAGTAATGCCCAGAGTCGTGTGCATGACTTAGCTCCATGATTGAATTATGGACCCCACCTGCCCTTACTTGGGTCACTTGGTGAGCAGCCCAGGATGTCTCTTCTTGTTCATGGTTGCATTGTTTGCAGTTGAATAAATACATTACAGTGTATTTACTTCTTTATTAATGAGCTAAAATGTGCCTCGTTGTGTGCCCTTCGTTTGATACTTCAAGTAATGCTGTAGAAACATCCTTAGTATATAGACCATCCTTATTTCAGTGTAACTGCTATAGAACGAATTCTTATATAAAGTACTGCAGACTCTTAAAGTGAACATATTTAATATTGTAATAGAGAAAATTGCTATGCAAAAAGGACTCTAAGTTATATGTTCACCAATAAAATAGGAATGCGCTCATAACCCCATACTCACATCATTATTATATGTTAACAATTAAAATTATATTTTTTGACAATTTGGTAGATACAGAATGAACCAGCATTGGTGTCACTTATTTATTTTATTTTATTTTTTTAAGATTTGTTTTATTTATGCATACAAGTTGAGGTACAGGCCAAAAGTGTGGGGTGGTGAGAGGGTTCACCAGAGACAGAGTGGGGAACAGAACAGGCAGATCGACCGAAATACACTGCTGAGGGGGGCAGCGGGTGAGGTAGGAGAGGTCTGTGCCATGTGGGATTCTCCCCCGCCGGGCATCGAACTTGCGCAGCATCCGCTGACAGCTCCACAGCGCTGAGATTAATCCGTTGCGCCACCAGGTAGGCCCCATTGGTGTCATTTATATAAGGAATTTAGAGAAATCACTGAAAGAATCAGACAAAGACAAACTTTAAAGCATGCCTTGAAAACTGACCATAGATCTGAGGCATCCAAGAGGAGAGGTACAGGGGAGGGCCAAGAACCAGGAGACACAATGGATTTTGACAATGGTGGAGGACTACGGGGACTACAGGTTCTTAGGTTGAGGAAGAGCTACAGTGACCACACCTGAAGGGAGAAAGCCTATATGTCAAAATATCAGCAAGTATGTAAAACAATGGTTCTTCATTAATCAAAGGTAAATAAATGAATAAAAACCAAAATCAATAAAAAAATGTACCATCATTATTGGCCTAAATTGCATTAAAATAATGGTTAGAATGAGTTCATTTTCTATACTTATTGTCTATTAATGTTTCATCTTTTTTAATTTCCTAGTCATATTCTTTGTTACTTCTACTGGATTATTTGGGTTTTCTAAGAGAAGATCTTTATAAAAGGATAAATTGACCTTTGCATGTTAAATGTGTTGTAAACATTCAGTGGCCATCTGTCACAGAAGTTTTGCCCTTTATCTGGCCAAATTATCACTTTTTGCCATGATTTTGGGACTTTGTGCCTCTCTTCTAAAGACCTTCTTCACCCCAAAACACAGTCAATAGTCAGCTCAATAGTCATCTAATGCTTTCAGAGTTTTATGTTTAGATCCCTTGGATCTTTTTTCCAAATAGGATAAAGAATTAATATTTGTTTTTTCCCAAATGGAAAGCCAGCCTTCTTTGTATCATTTATATTGAATAATTTTTTCCCTACACATTTAAAATATTTTTTTAGATGTGGGTTTTTTCTCTAAATATTTCAGAAAGTTAAGCCTAGGATTTGATTCCTAAAGTGTAGTCCAGAGTTCTGGGGGTTCCCAAGACCCATTCAGGTAAAAACTATCTTCATCATAATATTAATATGCAATAATACCCATGTACGTTCATTCTCTCATGCATGCACGCTCGTGTTTTCTAGACTCTGACTTGTCATTATATCATTACTCTGATGGCTACTGGAACATGTGTTTATGTGTTGCAAATTTATATTTTAATTTCTAGTAGGGTAAATATTGATAGATTTAACTCAATTTTTTAAAGTCTCTTCGAGGATCTTTGGGATTCTCAATAATTGTTAAAAGTTATCTAAAGAGGGGCCTCCCTGGTAGCGCAGCGGTTGAGCGCTGTGCTGTGGAGCTGTCGGCAGCGGCAACGTGAGTTGGACGCCCGGCCAAGGAGGTGCCCACATGGTGCCCACATGGTGCAGCAGACCTCTCCTGCCTCACCCGCTGCTCCCCTCAGCAGTATATTTCCATGATCTGCCTGTTCTGCTCCCCATTCTGTCTCTGGTAAACCCTCTTGGGGCCCCATGCCTCTGGCCTGTACCCCAGCATTGTATGCATAAATAAATAAATCTTTAAAAAATAAAATAAAAGTTATCTAAAGAGGTTCTAAGACCAAAAATTCTGGAAATTGTTGGTCTATGCAGATATGGCCTGCTTATTCACAACTTTGCATTTGTATGAACATCTCTACTAACCCCAGAGTACACACGCTAACGTCCAAGACTGAGCAATGAACAGTGCAAGTCGGGAGAGAGTGCACAGCTCTCAATGACTCATAATCTGCCAGCTGTCACCTCTACTTACTAGTTCTGTCATCTAAAGCAAGGGTTTACCCAATATAGCCTCCAGAATGTGTCTTACCCATGTCCTCCTCAAAACTTACCATTAATTTATTTTTCAAAATGTGACAATCATTTCTGGTTACTGAGATTTCTTGTTCATACACGAGATCCACTTGCTGTTCAATTTTATGGTCCTAACACATCCAAATGCTCTTTCAGAAAGGAGACCAGTTGTTTGGGAGTTAACTTTGTTTTACTGGTCAAGAACTCCTGGGATGAGGGTATTTGGCCATTTATTTCTGGCTGTTGCAGATCCTACACCATGGGGCGGAGGGAGTGGGAGCAGCGGGGATCTGGCCTCTTGAAATTCAGCCTGGTGTCCTGAAATCATTGCAGTCTTCAAGTCAGCCATTGGCAGTCAGCCCTGCTGGCATGAGGAGATATAATAAGATGGGAAAAGACAAGGGTCATTAGAATCTCAAGTTCACGAGGCATTTCAAACACTGTCAAGCAGTGAGAGTAATGCTTATCTTGTGGACAAATTGTCTTTCAAGATCCCCCTCACAGCACTTTTACTGTGTGTACGCTTAAACACTTGCTTAATAGGAAGTGCCCCACCTCATGTAAAAAACCCCGTTGTTGAATGAATCACTTTATTACCTCTAGCTAGAATGTTAACCTTCCTTCCCTTCCCTGCCCCACACAAACACACACACAAACCTCACATTGCAAAGCTTCCAAAGGGTGCCAATTCCTTCAGTAAGCCTTCCCTAGTTCCCCTCACACCCCGTAGTCTCTATCCAAGGACTGGAGACCCCGGGTTTCCCAAAGCACTCTTTTTCACCTTGCCTGTGCATTTAGACAGTGTATTTCTTTCTTGGGACTGCCATAGAAAATTACCACCACCACAAATCATCACAAATTATCATACAGCAAACTCTGGCTTATAACAACAAAAATTTGTTCTCTCCACAGTCCTGGAGGTTAGACATCTGAAAAAGCCAGTCTGTCCTCCTTTGAAAGGCTCTGAGGGAAAATCCTTCCTTGCTTCTTGCATCTTCTGGTGACAGTTGGTGATTTTTATCTTCCTTGGCTACATCATCCCAGCCTGTGCCTCTGTTCATGTGACCTTTCCTTTGTAGTCTCATAAAGACACTGGCCATAGGATTTTGGGTTCACCAGGGTAATCCAGGTTCAAGAACTTAAACTGAACTACATCCACAAAGCTCCCTTCTCCAAATGCCCAGATTCTAAGGTTGGGACCTGGACATGTCCTTTGACAAGTTACCACTCAACCCATTACAAAGAAGGGAGCAAATGCCCACCCTTGGGTCAAATTTAGCACTTTACTGCATAACATGTTATGCATTTGGGCATTTCACCTAAATATTTTATTTTCCAACTTCTTTGAAAAAAAAAAAAACCAACAGATCTGGCACCACTGGAATTATTGGAATTGCCTCCTCAATAGTAGGGGAGCTGAGTGGAGACTGCAATCTCCAGGAGAAGTGTGTGCTCTCCAATTCACTTCCAAGGCTACTTCACTCACATCAATTCAACTTGACCTGTAAGGTTCCAAAGGCATTTGACTTTGTGACCCTTGTTCAGACTCTGCTAAGCTTGCCTCCACTAGACTCTAAGATGTTCTGCTGGCTTTGCTTCCCTAGTATCTAGAACAGAATCTGCTCAAAAAGTATTCACTGGATTAAAGAAAGTAGAACTTACATTGAACAGAAATATGTTTTTCTTTTAACTCCTATGTACATACAGGTCTTGTTCTCGCATTCAAAAGGTAGTCTTTCTTCCTCATGAAAAATCCTTTACCTTTAAAAAATACACAGCATAGAAGAGGACATCACATCTGTACTGACATTATTAACACTGATATGTCTCAGTATTAACACTGATACAACAAAGAGGGTTTTGGTTAATATTTAAGTATATGGGTAACAAGGATCTGGAAAAGAGTGGCTAAATCAAGATGACTATTAATCACTCAAAAATAAGTAATCTGAAGATATGCAAGTCAGGGGTATGGTGATGTTATCATAGTGTCACCCAAGACTCTGGAAGGCTCTCATATTTTTCTGCTGTCCTTGGTATGTTGTCTTCTCTTCATCTCTTCTGTTCCATTCTCTCCTTGTGGGACAATAGTTAGATGTATATGAGACATTTTTATCCTGTCCCCCATGTTTCTTATGCTCTTTATTATATATCCCATACATTTTCCCTTTAGGAATATCTTCTCTTGACATATATCCTGGTTCACAACTTCTCATATCTAAATTGCCGTTAAAACTGTCCGCCAAGGAAAAAATAAAAAACTGTCCATTGAGTTCTTAATTCCAATTAATTTATTTTTCAGTTTCAGAATTTCCCTTTAAAACTTCTTCATATTTTCCAGGTCTCTGGTGAAATTTCCCATCTTATCAAATTTTTAGCGTATTAATTTTACTTCAAAATTCTTCTGCAAGTCAAATATCTATTTCATTTATGGGTCCATTTCTGTTAACTGTGTTTTCTCTTGGTTTTATTTATTGCCTTCAGTCATGCTTGGAAAATATTTATTGAATTTTATATGAATGTCAGATGTTATACATGAAAATTATAGAACTAATTTTAGGTTCAAAATTGATTATATTTTCCTTTAAAGAGCATTTGCTTTTATTTGTGGCAAGTAGTTAGGACAGGAATAGTTCACTTTACTACAATCAGGATTGAGCTCATTTTAAAGTGCACTTCCATTTTTATAAGGGCTTACTCATTTTACCTAGTGTGTGGGGCACTATCTGGTCCCAATTGAGGTTTTCCAGGGCTCCTCTGACTTGATAAACCTTCAAGTGTCCTTCTGCCTTGTTGGGCTACTCAGTACCTCGGTCAATGCTTCCTATTGCTTCTCAGCCTCTAAACCACCACGATGGAACAGACAAATAGCTTAATGGGGAGAGAGGCAACGAATTTTAGGCTCACTTGTCTTCCCTTCTCTAAGAATCTCATGAATGTGTACTGCAAAGATTCAGTGGATGCGCCTTTCAGAAGACAGTGAGGATTTCTCGATGTGCTTCTTACCTCTGTGTGGGAGGTGACAGAGCTTACTAAGCACATCCCCAGCTTCCATGACGACTTCACACAGCCACCACCTTGCTTAAGGATGGCACTTTTGTGCTCTCCACTCTTGGCATGGGGAAGAATCCAGCAGAAAGGCAGAGGCTCTGAAAGGCTTAAGAATCCCAGTATCTTCGTCCTTAAACTCTCGGCAGATGGAGGAGGGCATGGGACCCTTCCACCCCCCTGCTCCTACTCCCTGGGGTCTTGAATCCTTAATGTCCTGAAGTTTCTAAGACATTTAAATAGATGCTTTTTTGTATAGAAAATTCGCAGAAAGAAAAGTAATTAAGAAAAACTAGGGGCCAGTATCAAAACTAGAGCAATTTAAATTTTAAAATCACCTCATGATCTTAAATGGCTACAAGTATTCAAGCCAATTTCTGTCTGAGGCATTGATGTAAGGAGGGGTCAAAAAGGGATCCCCTTGCCTCTAAAAATTTCTAGGATGCCCCACACTATCATGCCCTTTACTGCTTACTGATTGGCCAGAACTTATCATGTGGCTGCATTGAGAGGCAAGGGAGACTGGGAAATATTGTCTTTTGACTTAGTGTACTGTCCGGTGAGAGTCAATTTTGCTACTAAGAAAAAAAGGAAACAAGTATGCCAAGGGGAGAAACTAACTCTCACTGCCCACGGGGTAGCTCCAAAAATAACCCTGATAAGAAATTTCATAACTAGGGGTAGAAATAACATAAGAGCTATGAGAATGAATTTTCCAGTAGCAGGCTAAAATATGAAAATGTACTGAATTATTAAAGAATGATACCAGTAATGTATGATTAGCATAAAACACAAAAATACATTTCAGATAGAGGAATAAAGGATGGCCATATGTATAAGTATTGCAAATTAAAATGCAGTGACTACTAGGTAGATTATGAAATGAGTAGGCTGTAAATTACCACACTCCTCCTGGTAGTAACTAAGTGAAATTAACTAGGGAATATTCTCCCTCAACGGCTAGTTTGCCACAATCTCTACTATCACTTGAAGCTGGATCTTTTTCTTTTTTTGCCACAACACACCATCACCAAATATCTAGTTACCACTGCCGTTCAATCAAATCTTTCTATCTGTTCCACCCTATTCCATACTCTTTCTTTCTGGTAATCACCATTCTGTTGTCAAAATGTAAGGTTTTGTGGTTTTTGTTTTTGTTTGTTTTGTTCCTTTATACTCCACCTTTGAGTGAAACCATTCTGTATTTGTCTTTCTCCTTCTCATTTATTTCACTTAGTATCATCCCTTCCAGTCCCATCCATGTTGTCACAGATGGCAGAGTTCATCTTGTTTATTGCTGAATAGTATCCCATTGTGTGTTTATACCACATCTTATCCTGTCATTCCTTGATACACACTTAAGTTTTTTTCCATATCTTGACTATTGCAAATATTGCTGCAATGAACATAAGGGGGCATATGTCTTTTCAAATTAGTGCTTTCATATTCTTCAGATAAATACCCAGAAGTGGAATTACTGGACATATACTAGTTCTACTTTTAATTTTTGAGGAACCTCCATACTGTTTTCCAGAGTGGCTGCACAAATTTACATTCCTACCAATAGTGCATGAGGGTTTCTTTTTTCCCCCACATCCCTGCCAGCACTTATTGTTTCTTATACTTTTCATAAAAATCATTCCAATTAGTGTGAGGTAAAATCTCACTGTGGCTTTGATATGCATTTCCCTGGTGATAAGCAATGAAAAACATCCTTTCATTTCTCTGTTCCCCATCTGTGTGACTTCTTTAGTGAAATGTCTGCTTAGATCCTCTGCCCATTTTTTAAGTCAAGTATGTTTTTTTTTTGCTTTGAGCTGTTTATAGATTTTAGATGTGAGCCCCTTGTCTGATACATGGTGTGCAACTATCTCCTCCCATTCAGTAGACCACCTTTTTGTTTTCACTATGATTTCTTTCACTGTGAAATTTTTTCATTTGATGTAATCCATTTGCTTTTTTGTTTGTTTCCCTTGTTGGAGATGAATCCACAAAGACAGCACTAAGGTAGATGTCAAAAAGCTTATTACCTAGGTTTTTCTCTGTGTTCTGGACCTTTATTTGGCTATGGACATGACTAGTAAGTGGCAGAATTAAGCCAGGAAATTGGAATTCTTTTGAAGAGCTGTCTTTAGAACTGAAGGGAAGGCACCTAGATCCTGGTCCTGCCATTTACCTTCTAGCACTAGGCATGCCATTTAGCCCCTTTGAGGTTTGCCCTCCATACTAGAAATGATGATCACAATAAAAACCTCAAAAGATTGTTGTGAGGTGGATAGAGGACATTGTCTTGCCCCGTGCAGCAAATTATCAGGAAATGTGTCCTCCTTGTGTTTCCGATCATGGATGGCAGCATGGCAGGCAAACCCCACCGACACCTGCAACTGAGGACATTCATTGTTTGGTCAAATGACAGTCACCTGTCAGGTGTTGTCAATCACAGTCAGCCAGGCACAGCTTAGGGGCAGCAAACCTGGTGGTCTGGGCCCCGATAAGTCTCCTTTGTTTTACTCCCCTGCTTATGACTCCTCTTGGCTGGTTCCCAAATCTTCAGTATTAGATTGGATAATCCTACTTTTAATAATGCTCAGGATATTTGCCTCCCTCGGGGGGCTGTGATCACAGCAGTGAAGGGTATTAAAATGGAGCTGAATGCCATACAGAGCACTTACCCTTTACACTGTGTGTATGTGGGCACAGCATTTTGCATGTGCACACACCAGGGATGTGCGTGTTTGTATGTGCGTTTCCATGTGTGCATGTTCTTACCCTCTGAGATTTTTCTTATAATCAAAATATTACATGATCACCCAGTTTATTTGCAGTGTTAAAACAAAGCACTACAGAATCCATTCAAAACTCAGGTTTTCTAAATCAATGAGGTTATTAACTTCCAAATTCCATGTTTTTATTTCACCTAAATGGCAAAATGGCATTAGCTGAGCATTAGTCTTAAGGGCATAGTAACACCTCATGAGCGCCCAGTATCACTAAGTTAACACATAGTTGAATTTATCTGAAGTTATTTGAAATGTGCTTGATATTTTAAACTTAGCATAAACTGAGTTGGGACATGATTTGCTCTCCTTTATAATAACACATTTTTGGGGCCATGTTTTTTACCCCCTTAACCTGGCTATTCTGGTAATCAAGAGGCCACACTAAAAAATAATTGGTAGAGAACAGAGAAAAGAAATATACAGAGTTACTAATATACACCAGGGTTTAAGCTGACATGAAATTTTATCTTAATTATCGGACAAATTTGTACTCCCACTATCTAATTCAATTTGCATGCATCGGTAGACACTTATTAAAGGTAATATTACATCTGTCATTTTAAGACTGGTGAGAATTTTATCATATGAGCCGCATGAAACAGCCACTCTATTATGTACAGAACTCTTTTGTATGGCTTAAAATAACCATCATTGCATCCTAATTAAGTATTTTTTGTAATTGTCTTCAGGGCAGTCATAGTCTTGTCCATTCTGTGTCCATCTTGTAAGTTATTTGGACACAGAATTGAAGTTGCAGGAATGTGCTTCTCCTCCCCTCTCCTTCCTCGTTCTGGGTGAAAAATGAGAGTTTTACTAATAAAATGTAAACTGGAATCAAATGTTCAAATAAGGTTGTATGAGAAGCACGCAACGCATAAACCCATCTTAGAATTCTCCACTGGATTTAGAATTCTGCTGTATACAAATATATTAGGCTGCTGAAGCATTAGCAACTGAATAGGTTAGGGTTATTTTTGAGATGAGTTTATTAGATTTGTATAAAATGAATTGAGGGAGTGCTAATATAATAACATCAATTCAGGCTGACAATGGCAGTGTCTGAGCCTACCGTCCTAAAATGCCTGTAGATACTGAGATGTTATTTCCAAAGAAACCCCAAAATAAGCCCACAGATTTCTGCTTTGAACTTTAGGGCCCTGAGATTTGAGAGAAAAATCCAGTTTCACACAGCGCTTATGTAATTGTCTGTTTGTCCCCACTGCTACAGCCATCTTGTTTTTGGAGCTCTTTTGTTCCACTCACAGAAGGGAATGAAAGAAATGAATTAAGAAATGAAAATAGCTTGCAAGGAAAATAAGAGAAGGAAGTCCAGTGGGACAAGTGTGTCCAGGTGGAAGCACTGGTGATGGGCTTTTGGGGCTGAGTGGAAATTAAGGGCTAAGCCTCAGCTGGGCGCCAGGCCCTTATTCCCCCTCTGCCTTTCTTTTCCTGGGGCCCGGATGCTCCCAGAAATGGACAAATCAAGCACTACAGTGTTTGACTTGCTTGTCCCTGAGATCAAAAGTGCATTTGACATCTTCACAGTCCCCTTTTCTAATAGCTACCAAGATTTGTTTTTTCTTGTCTTATCTTAAAAAAAAAAAAAAGGCCACTTCAGTGAGGGGGCAAGTTTGATACAGGGGTCTCCTGCTTGGGACACTGCCGGAAAGCTCGGCTGGTCACAATGACTGCCTTCTGGAAATGGGGCTTTCCAAATGTAATGGAGGCTTTCAGAAATGTAACCAAGACATTTCATCATAGGATTTTATTTTGTTTTCTTTTTTACTGAGACAAAACCCCAACCTTCAGCTGCTTACTAGGAATGAACCATTTAAATTATTCAACTGGTAATTTTATCATTGATTTCTAATCACTCCAGTCTATAACACTATGCACTTGGTCATTGAGTGCGGTGTTCCTGTTTTAAGCCATTTCAGAATCAAAATATTCTTATACCTCTTCAGCGCTTTTTGTCCTTCCTCCAGCAGCCACCCTCTTGCTGTTTCTTAGCTCCCAAAATATGTCACAGTGAGTCTTCTGGGGAGGAGTGGGGTGGAAAGACGCGGGACCCCTCACTCTCATGCAAGAGGAGCGGATGAATAATTCATGGCGCCACATGGAGCTCTTCTCTGGGACGTCTCTGGACCTCGTCTGAGCCGGCGGAGGACCAGGCAACTTGCAAACAGTCACAGTGTGTTGTGTCAAAGAACAGTCAATCAATCTCCACAGAAATGTGAAGAGAACAGGTTTTTCATGCTTGTGCGTTGGGAGGGAGCCAAATGTGTGTTGCCATTTTATGGTAGGATCGGTGTACACCTGTTCCGACCAGCTGTCAACATAACCTGTGTCAGAGGCACGCGCCGCGCCCGCCGCAGCCGCACAGCGGGCCGTGTCTGTGTGACAGTCGGGACAGACAGCACCCGGAACGGGGGACCCGGAGAGGAGGAGCTTGCAGAGCCATGGCGAGGACACAGATGTGTGAGGAGTGTGATAAAAGAAGGAAACATCTGAGGGAATAAGCTCAAACAAAACAGCAAATGTCATTTGCATTATATAATTATGGCCAACCATTGAGTCCTTTGTAATAACACTCAGTGGGCCAATGTTAAACCTACAGTGAGTGATAAAAAGGCCTCAGCTTGAAAAAAGGTCAGCGTGAATTAGTATATATTTGCTGATTAATTCAGAGTGTGCCTTCGTAAATTTTATAGACCAGGGCCCCAGCCTCGTCGGAGACAGCCTCCTATGAAATTCAAATGTGCCTCATCGGCACAGACCCACATTCCAACCTGGCATTGTGCTTTGCGGGGAGACTTCATGGAGCGAACGTGGACACTGCAGGCGGGTGGAGAAGTGTAGAGATGGCTGCGAGTGTAAACACACTGATTGCAAAGAACTGGGTGCACACACACTGTGGTGCCCAGGGGTCCTCTGCTGAATGTCAACGCCCCCAGAACACAGGGCAGGCACCATGGACAACCCTCACCACCTGCCTGTGTGCCCGCTGGGGCAGGCCTGCTGGAAAGATTACCACTTTTTTAACCCAAACATCTGTAGTCAAAGCTGCTGACTATAATGTTAGTCTCTTATGATGCTGTTTAGTGGAAGTTCAAAGGAAAAAGTGGCAGGGGGGGTGAGTAAAAATATTAATTTAAGGCAAACATTTAGCCCAAGAAAATGATGGCTTGAAACTCCTTTTAAGATTGTAAATACAGCTTCTGCTTTTAGATGGAACTCCCATTAATGAACATCCACTATGTACAAGTTGATTTGTCAACTTCAAGTCTCACAATTGGCCCATGAGATACCAATTATTATTTCCATGAAAAAACTCTGGGGGGGTGGGTTATGAAATAGTCTGATTGGGATTCGATACTGTTGAGCTACTCCCCACTTCACTCTCATTGTCTCTCTTTGCAATTGCACGTCACACTTTTGCACTATGTGCTAAATCACTTGCTTGGTATTCTGAGTTGCAGCATATTTAGCAGATTTCAAACAATTACCTGGCTTATGTCAACCCAACCCCTTCCCCAGCATGCCAGGAGCTGCACCCCATGCAGATGGCTATGATTAAAGGATCTTTTCTCCTGCTTCCAATCCCAGGTGTCACTTTAGCTTCTTTCTACAAAGGATGAACACCCAACCCTAAGATCTGACTGAGTTCCTCTTCTCCTATCACCTGCCTTTAAATGAACTAAGCGACAAGGAATTGTATTTCTTAAAAACTAGCAAATTTGTTGCTTTTGTTGGCCAGTGAAGTCTGTCTTCTCAATGAGAGAGGTTTTTCTGTGCCTTGGGAATTCCAGCTCTGGGGAAGGAGGATGGACTTGCCTTGATGATGCATTAGATTACAACACATGGTTTTAGATGTTTGTTTGGAGAACTCAAACCTAAATGGAGGGGCTTTCTGTCTGCGTCATATTTCATACAGGTCAGGAGGGGAGGTCCAGGTAGTAGTTTCCAGGCAGGTTGCCCCTAGGAATGGCAAGATGGGAGGACACTGGCCTGGGAGTCAGCAGAGTGGCCCCCTGGGCGAGGCTCTCTCTGCTGCTAGTTGCAAAACAATGGGTGCATGTCTCTAAAGTGACTTCGACTTTAATGATACCATTAAAACTAGTACCTTGTATTGTGATGTCCACATACGTGAACAAAATGCTGGTACCTATATTCCTCCAGAAAAACAAAAGTCAAAGAGGAGAAGTGAATTGCCCAAGAGTAAGGGGAAGGGGAGAGGAGATGAAGGGTTGGAGACAGAGCTTCACAGGTTCCTCTACACCTTTCTGTTTGTGGAATAAGTCCTCAGACATGACGTTTATCCCTGAGGATGTGTTGGGACCGGCAGTTTCTTTGCAGAGCTTTCTCAAACCCTGGTCCTCCCACCCCATTCCTATCCTTTCAAGGACAGCTCGGGTCTCAGCCCCACCTCATGTGGCCTCCCTGACTTCCTCCTCTAAGCTCTTGTTCCTTTTTATTGGTGTGGCGAACAATGACTGCATTACCTGAACTTCACCCCATGGCTGTAAAGGACACAGTAAAAGGTCCTGAACAATCTCCAAGGGGCTGCCCAAACTGTACCCCCCCACACACACCTCTGCAGCTGCTCACTCAACAGCCCCATTGCTTCTAGATGTGAGCTATACACATCTGCACGTGGCTCCTGATTCTGAAAAACCACTGGCTTCTGGAGGCCTCCTACATTCTCCATCTCTTCTCTCCCTAACTGGTTATCTTTTGCTCTTTTCATTCCACCTTTAATGCCACTTCCTTGGAACAGTCTTCCCTACCCCTTGAAGTGAACGCCTGTTTATATTCTCAGCGCTCCCTGTATTTTCCTCTTGTAGCACTTACCAACATTCTATGCATTAACTGTGTGATTATTTGATTAATGTCCACTTTACCCACACAACTGGGGTCTGGCTTGCCCAGTTGTATCCTCCGGTTTGTAGCAGAGTGATGTCCCCTATTAAATGTTCGATAGATACATGCTTGGGCTGAGTAAGCTGAACCCAGGAAGGGTGAGCTCTGCCCTGAGCAGGAGCCCTGACTCGATGTCTGTCACTGTACCTAGAGTGGAGAAGGATTCTTAGTCAGTGCGCACAAGTCCCCCTGGTTTGACCTTCAGGAAGTAAATGAAGTTGGGGAGGAGGCATGAGGTGGATTTCACCATGCCACAAGTTTCTTCAGGCTTGCTGCCAAGCCTGTCCTGAGGGAACCCTGCAGGGGTGCTAACCCCAGGACCAACAAACTGCATTTCGACAGATGGCCAGACGATGGCCCTTTAGAGGTGAAAGCCAAAGTCAAGTCAGGAATTTAATGCGATTCATTATAAAGTCAATCAATAGACAAAAACCAGTTTTAGCATGTAAATTTCAGTTTCCGAGCTAGCAGTTTTTCTAGAACCCCATTTCAGCAAGGTCATAGGTTTCATGAAATAGGCCACAAAGTATAACAGGATTCATTCTCATTTGCCAGCCTGTGTTAGATCAAGTGACCATCTTGGTTTGTGCCAGTCAAAGGGGTCACCCAAGATGTGGGACTTTCAGTGATAAAACTGAGGAGCTCCAGGCACACCTGTAACAGATGAAATGATAATACTTTGGACACCATTGAATTGCTTTACCCTTATCTCAGTGTGGAATTCCCCAAAAGCAAACCCAAGTGAAGGACCCAGGTGCAGGCGGTTTATCTGAGAAGTGATTGTAGAGAGTACAAGTAAGGAATTGATGGGTTGGAAGAGAGGAAAGGGGGAACCAGAAAATTGGTTTCCATTATGTGCAGCAGGCATTCAGTCTTGCTGAGGACCCTCTGAGAAATTGTGTACAGTCTTAGAAATGCCTTCCAGGAGTATGGAGGAGGACACAGCTTGTTTGCCCCTAACTATTATGCCTGGGTTAAGGGTTACTCCCTAGTGATGTTAACTCCCTACTCTTGGGGGACTCCTACTATCATCCAGCACCCTGCTGGGAACTCCCTAAGACAGGTGACTGAATCCAGTTGGGCCAACAGGGTACAGAATGAGGCACCAACAGTAAGTACATACCATGCCCAAGGAGACTAGAAATAGATGAGTCTAAGAAATGAACTTGAGTTACAAAGAAGGGGTCAGAAAAGTGGAATTTAGTACAGACTCCAAGGGATAGGTTGAAGCCAAATGATTTGGGACCTACATGTTGACCAAGGGGAATGTTTGTCATGTGCATTCAGTTCAGAAAACAGAAATCTCCTGGAGTATTTTAATACTCCCTGAGATTTAATAAATGAAGCAGTTGCTGGCCACTACTTTGAAGGGTTGGAGGCGCAAGTGTCAGGGATCACCACTGAGTTGCCACTTCCAAGATCACAGCGCCCGATGGTCCAGATGTCAGGAAGCCAGCGCTGGATTGCGTCATGCACCTGACTCACTGCCCCGGCCTTGCTGTGACCGCTCTGCGTCCTCACCCCTGCCCAGCCTGCCTTTCCAGCAGCCAATATGGCCATGACCTGCATTTCCCAAATCTCCCCCCACTGCATTAAATGAATAGAAACTAGTTTGTGTTCAGAATCCTAGCAGTGAGAGCTGCTGGCCAATGTCAATTGCAGTTTGTCAACTTTTTCAAATAAAGTTAAGAAGGAAATGGAGGTTGAGAGAGCCAATCTTCACACTACAACCCTGGGTGGGTGCTGCCCTAGGGACATAGTTGTATCATATATAGTTGAAATGGAGCTGACAGAATGATTCCCAAGAGAATCAGAACAAAACCAAGATTTTGCTCATCTTTGGCTCTATCGACAATCTAAACTGACCACCAAGATGAAAGATGCAAAGGTTACAAACCCAACCTCACTGCCTCTGAGTTGAGATGGATTCTTCTAGCTACTTTGAGAAATATAATAGGGGCCCATCCCTCTGATCCAGAAAGCTCCGTGTTCCCTTCCTTTCTGTCTCTCTTCTGGCTTTCCCCATCCAATGATGATTCCCTTAAAGTCCAGAGTTATTCCCTTAAAGTCCAGAGTGTTTGAGTATCTTCTATGAAAACCGAGGTGCAATAAACAGATGTGGAATGAATGTACTTCCTGCCTCATCGGATGTGTGGTGACTTTGTAGCAGTTCCATTATTCGCTGTTCTCCTCTCCGGGTACCTCCCAAAAGCCAGAGGCAGGACCTCAGGCTGGGTTGTGAAATGGCTCTGCTGCCCCTTTGAGACAAGATGACAATGCAGTTAGGAAGTGAGGTCCTCCCGAGCAGGCCAACCTCACTGTGCTGACACACTCCATGTCCCTGGTCAGGAAGTGTTGTAAGGAAGCTTGAGGAAAGCAACCTCAGCTAGGAGCAGCCTGGTACTCAGCTCAGCAATGTCGTCTTCCTTAGCACAAGCCCATTGCATTTGGGAGTTAGGACTCTGTCCTATCGGGGGAACACTTAAATGCCCTCCAGTTTCCCCCTTTCTCATTCTGACCCACTCTGATCTGTACCCACAAGACCCATGGGACCACATCTCTGTCTTTAAGAAAATGAAATTACTATAAAAGCAGAGCAGGACACACATCCTCCAGTGTTGTTTATTTTCTTTCCAAATTTCCGGTCCAGTTTCATTTTCATCAGTTCTATCCAGATAAAATATAGCTGCTGATTTTAAAAATATCGAACATTCAACTTTCCAACTGATTCCAAGCCACCATGCTCACCAACATGGGCAGAATATCTTTCAAATTCACTTTCTTTCTCATCTTCTTTTTCCATTTTCTTCTCAGAAAAAAAAAGGAAAAAGAATAGAAGAGTGATTATTCAGTTATGTCATCATTGTGTGGCGAGTGTAGTTCTTATCAAATGAGACTGGCAAAGTGGGATAACCCCATTTATCATGCAGGCACTTGTTGCTCATTTTGGCTTGAGCTGGGTCTGAACTGTTTATGAAAGCACCTCTCCAATCCTCTATTCTCTGCAAAAGCCAAAAGCAGCCCATACAAAGTTCTAACTAGACCACCCACAGCCCAACCCCCAGTGATTTTCATGTCTGGCCCTACTCCTTGATCTGGCTTCTGCCATTTTGATAACAGTCATAACAATCAAAATGTGAAGTTTGGCCAATGGGTCTTCAGAACCCAAGGGAGAGAAGCTTTATCATGGGCCCCTCCCAAAGCAGTCACAGAATATCAATTTAATAAATCACAAAAAAGCCTTCTTTGCATTTAAGGTTACATTTAAAATTTATCCTTTTGCATCCCAAAGTAATCCTGCTTATGATTGTTCAATAGGATCCCCTATTAGGATGGGATTTATAAGTTTCCTGAAAGGGAACATCTTGAACCTTCTTGTTATTGATTAAAGAATAACTTATAATGTCTGTACAGGTAGAGAAGAAGTGCAGGAAAGGCAAAGACAAAATCTCTAGAAAGGGGCTTTTCTTGCTTTACATCTTTGTTGAAAGTCAACTCTGCTAGGAGAATGTCTACCTTGGTCTGCTGCATATGGTTACTCATGTTGTTCGCTGTTCAAGGATACCTGGCCAGGGGAACATTTGGCATGGAATCCAACCCTGCATTTTTGCTCACTAAAATTTGCTCAGTAATTTGTGGGTGGGTGGGGGGGCTGCAATCGCACTGAAGAAGTGGGCCTTCTACCAATTCACTTAGAGATGCCATATAGACCAGAGGCTACCCTGCACAGGTCCAGATTAAGGCCTGAGAAACTCCCATTGGATAGTTAGGTTGGATATGTTCCTCAATGTTTGTCCTTGATAAGTGGCACCTGTGACATTGGGATTGAAGAACTGGAGTCAGTCATTATGACTAGGTTCAAATATATTTTTGCATGAACTCATATGAAAGAGATTTATTTTCCTTGGCACTGTGGTTGGTGGATTGGAGAAAGAAGACAGAGTCAGACTTCTGCAAGAAGCAGAAGGAAATGAGGATGGTGAAGACGTGTCAATGAATGAAGTGTAGACAGGATACCCACTTGGTGCAGAGGGATAGATGACAAGAGTGTGCAGTACCTGTCTCCTTAGGTTATCACGTCAGCTTTTAATTCATTCTTGGTGCCTCAGGTGGACTTTACAGCTTCTAAAATGCCCTGGGAGATCCAATGTTGCCACCTCAAGGGTATAAGAAATCAAATTCAGGCACACGAGTGGGTTTCCTTAGGAGCAGCAGAAATTAAAAAAAAAAAAGAGGAAGAACACAGTTTTTCTGATGAAATGGCTTCTTTAGCCTGAATGAGGCAGAGATCCAGACAATAAAATAATGATTTAATAGCCTTGAAGTCAATCAGCTGAATATAATAACATTAATTAGCCTTTTATGCCCAACTCACAACTAATTCTGTTGTCTACTTATTTTTGTTCCAAAAGGATTACTAATGAAATACTTAATATTTCACCAGGTTCCAGATTCATTTCTGTGCTGGCTGGTAATTTTCTCTTATATAGCTTGTACTCTTGATAATTTCACCCTAGAGTGTATCTACATCACAGGATCACCGACTTCGGGAGGAGAGGCTCCTGAGTCTTTGACAATTGGATAATAGCTTCACTTTTAGCCAGTAGAGGAAGTCAAGAGCAAGAGAGTACAGATAATGTGAGTATAATTCATTATTCAAATCTGCAAGTAAAGCACTGAAAACAAAGAGAGAAGAGGAATAATGGTGTCATTATTTTTATTACTCTTGTTGGGCAAACCTAGCGTGAAACATTAAAAGAGACCGGGTGAGCTCTCTGACTGTACGGTGACAAATTGACTTTCAGAGCAATATTGATAAGGAGAAAGTAAAGCAGACAGCCTTTCTGTACAAGGTTTGCTTTCTTATTAGTTGTCCATTAACTATTTTCTTGTTGTTGGATGGCTCTTAAAATTCCCATCATTTCTTATGCTTCAGAGTCCATAGCAGTGACTGGGAAGAAATGGAGTGCCAGTTCCTGAGTTCCCCTGAGCCCAGAGGCCCTCTGTACTTTAAGAGTGATCAAGTCCAGCCGAACCTGTTAGGGGCCATTTTTGTGGTCAGGGACAGAGACTTCAAGACATAGAAGAGTATCCATAGGAGAAGTCTTTTTGCAGACTCTCCTGAAAACAGGAGGGTCATAGATTTGTTTTATTTCAGACCTTTATAGTTCCCTCACCTTTAACCATTCTCACGAATATTTCTTTTGAACTACTTTTCTTCCTGGGTTCCTCATCACAGAGAAATACATCATCAACACTCCAGCTAAGGCAATCTTTACAGGCTCTGTGAGAAACCTGGGGGCCTGGCTGGGTGCACTGGGATCATCATATGGGGTGGAACCAGGTGGGGAAGGAAAAGTGGGGCCCTCGGGCAAGCTGTCACAGCAGGGCTGGGCTTTGGTGAAATGAATGCAAGGTGTGTGATGGTTGTGATTCTGGGTCGCCATATCTCTGGCTCCCCTCCAAGAATAGTTCATACTCCAAGGTGCATGGTGCCTGGAATTAAAGTATTACAGACTTGCTCCTCTGGGTTTTTCTCTAGACTGAACACTTTGAAAAACCAAATAACTCCAAGAGAAGCAATGTGCTAACCTATTGTTCATGCAAGTGATAGGTGTCAATCAAAGGAACTTTGTCCCAAACAGAGGACCCAAGACTAAAAGTAGAAGTTATAGGATGGAGTGACTCTAGAAAACTGGAAGGATGAAAAATGCACAAAAGGGGGAAAAGAGAGGAATGGGGAGACAGTGAAAAGCAGGTTTCTTACTACCTGGCAATAAGAGAGACAGCTGTTGTGTGTTTCACACAAACCCTCTAAGTTTGATTCTCCAGCTGATGCAGGGAAATAATAATAGCAGAAGCATCAATTAGCCTGGTCAAATGCTGGCAAGCTCACTACTTACCAGAGGACATGACTGGATTATTGTAGAAAGCCAACATCATCAATCCTTTGAATAAGCCAGTAGATTCTTATTTGGGGACCTGGGTTCTTATTTGAAGACTAGCATGACTTAGTAGTTTATGTTAGCTTAGGAAGCCACTTAACAAGTCTCAAGCTCAGGTTTTATCTTCTGCAAAATCTGCTTATAACATCAATCCCCACATGTGCCAACTCATTCCTTTATTCAGTCAAAATGCCCTGTGTGCTTACTATGTGCTGATTACTAGCATAGGAGTTGAGGGTATGAAATGCAAAACAAAAATCCAGTAAAATGCCTGTCACCCTGGAGATGGCTCTCTAATGACAATGTTTTTGAAAGGACTTTGTGAGTAGTGAAGTTCTGCAAAAATGTAAATAAAATATTATTATTTGGTGGAGCCAGAAAACTTCTATCTTTAAATTCCAATTTTGTGTTCCAGGACAACACAGGGCATGTGTCAGAATCCTTCTCTTCCGGTGTTTGAAGATTATGCTCATACCTGTGTGGTATTTCCCTCTTCATACTACACTCCCTGGTTTCTTCAGCTGTTCCTCCTAGGGCTCACTTGGTAGATCCAATCCTTCCTGGCTATACTCACCATGTCCATTTAAAGGCAGGGCTCTGGGCAAAGCACAGGACTCCAGAACGGACCTAGTGGAGAGCAGGACTGTACTCACCCGTAATGCAGGCCCGGGAGTAAGCCCAACATGCAGATTTAGCAACCATTGTTTCTCTTGGCGCTCTGCCCTTGTGCACACAGAACATTCAGGCCAAATTACAGAGGCATCAAGTTTGAAAATGAAAAGCCAGGCATCACTGTGAGGAGAGAGAAGCAAAGCTGGCACATCAGCACGGCATACACAATCCAGTGGACTCCATAATTTAATAGAGAAATAACATTTCTCATTCTCATCACCAGAAAACAATCACCATATGAATGCGCTTTGGCTATTAATACTTATTTCTTGATGCATAAACAATGTCATTTAAAAATTCTGGCTCCCAAAGATGCTTATCGTTGTGGGGGGAGGCTCACAGGGAGAGGGAAGGCAAGGTAAGCAGGATACATCACATGCTGCTGAATTCCCAGCCAAACTCATAGCCTTAAGAATAAAAAGCAGTTAATGAGTATCATCATAGTCAGTGCCCCAAATAGTGAGATACAGAATTCCATTCACTCTATCATGGCCATGACTGACATTTAATTATTCTCTATTTTTTGGTGCTTATAATTCTATTCTTATCATTCATTGTAAATCCTTTGGAACCCCTAGAAAAAAGCGAGATCGAGTGACAAAACAGAGATAATGAAATCAGAGGCAGTAGAATAAAATTATATCTTGTAGGTAAAGCGATGATTCAGTAGAGCAAGTTATTTCATAAGGTTGCAGATGCGGGAGGGGGGAATCAGAATGAATGCAGCAGACTCTCTGGAGAGTTGAGAAAGAATCCATGGGTGGGGGACGCACAATAGATAGGAGACTAGTGTGTGTGTGGAAAGAACATTCGACTAAGCGCTAACCCAGCTGTGCTTCCGTCTCTTCTAGCTGTGTGACCTTAGGCATATCACTTAACCCTTTCTTGATTTTCACTTTATCACCTATAAAATACCACCATATCCACTATACAAACTTCAAGACAGACATTAGGTCCTGGAATTAGACGGGAAGATGAACAAGTAGGCAATGACAAAAGAGGACAAGAACAGTTAGTTTAACCCAGGAAACAGGATGTGGGTTGCCCAACTCTCTTCCAGGCTTTTCTGTGGAACCCATGTGCCCCAGCCAGTGTGCTGCCCCCACCCTTCCTGACTAGCCAGTCACACAGGGGACTAATGACCAGTGGCCTGGCTTGACCCTGGGCCCTGCTGAGAAGAGTTGGAAGAGAAAATGATTCCCACATGTGCTGTGGATGCCACAGAATTCAAGGAAGCATGCCAAGTTGAAATTCCCTGGTGTGGAAGTGCCAAGGTTCCTATATCAAAGAAAGGAATGTGAATGGGTTGCCTACCAAGAACGAGGGTCCCAGACAATTATGGGGGATTAATGTATGAATGAAATCGGGTGAGCAAAGTCCTGAGAGTGAAGAGTGGGGGTGAAGGGTGCAGTGGTCTTTGGGGAGTCTGTGCAAGTGGTTGCTTTTCAAATATTCCATAGGGATACATGAGTGGAGCATTTCCACTTCAAGAGTCTAAATAAGTGAAGTGAATTGCATCAAATAACTTCTGAGAGTTACCTTTCTTCCTCTTTCCTACTCTCTCCCCATTTTTCTCTGTGTGTCTCTGCACATAAAGATGGGTTATATCTCTCTGATGAAACAGATTATGATTCAGTCTCACTCTTCCAGAAAGGTCCTCTACCCATCTGCTCACGTAAGAGATGTATGACATCAGGAAGTCAGACCTCTGACCTCAGGAAGCATAGTTAACCCACAGCCGAGCTGCTGTGCTCCGAAACCCAGCATTAAGTTCATGCTGTAGCCACAAACAGAGCATGGCAGGGATACTGAGGCAGGCCCATTCCTGTGTGACAGGGGGTCCCTCTGATGTGATGCTTGACTTGGTACTCCCTGAAAGCCTTGTCAAACTTTCCTTAGAACTGCTCTGCAGTGTGAAATGTCTCCACCCACCCTTTCCCTTCCCTTTGCCTTCTCTAGAGGTCTTCTGGCTTCTCCCTCCCCATTCATTTGCCCTTCAATGTTTCTGGCTTGTCTGATTCCATCTTGATGTTTGCTCGGTCCATTTTTTTTCCCCAAAATAAAGAGTTCCAAGAGTTGATTGAACATCCCTGTCCCCCGATCTCAAACACCTGCCCTCACACACTTCTTATTCAAATCCAGAATCCAACATCAGGCAACTCTCCATTTGGGGGGAAAATTTCCAATACCCCTTAAATCAGAAAGGTTTCTGCAATACTGAATCATCAAGTTCAACGGTAGAAACAAAAGAAGGGTCATTTCACTCAAAGGAGTTCCCTGAACTATTACCAGGCCAGTCACTTTCTCCTTCTCCCTTCTTCTGGGGTGGAGAGAGTCATAGTGGCTCAGAGCGGGCTCTAGGGCCTGATGGGACGAAAGCATCTTTGCGGGGAGTATGGTCCTGGCTGGAAAGTCATAGCCCAAGATGGCCAAGAAGGGGCCACACTGATAGCTTATGACTCATTGTATTCAAGATGTTTGGAAAGATATAGAAATGAGTATATAAAAATAAATACATATACAAATGTGTGCATATATCATGCATGCAGAAGTATAAATATTGTTCTCCACTGAAAAAAGCACACAGAAGCCACTTGAAAGGGCTCCCACTGGACACTCTGAGCACCACAATAAGACATGATTGTAATGAAATATAAACTACTAAGTAAAACATAAAGATGGCCCACTGCAATGGTCTGAGTTCGATCCCTAGCCAGGGAGCTGACCCACATGACACAGCAGACCTCTTCTGTTTAGCTTTCCGTTCCCCTCAGCAGTGTATTTCAGTCAATCTGCCTGTTCTGCTCCCCACTCTTGCTGGTGAATCCTCTTACCTCTTGTACCTCTGGCTTACACCCCAGTTCTTCTATTCAAAATAAATAAAAATCTTACAATCAAGGAATTATTCTTTTAAAAAAATACTAAGGAATACTAATTAATGAATATATTGAAAGTCTAATGAGGAACTGAGTATAGATTTTCAAATATCCTCCTGACAAAATACTAGTTGACTCTGAAGAGAAAAAGAGTTACTTTAAAACGAAGAACTCAGGAGCCACCACCTTAATGATCAAAGGGAACATCATCAGGTATGGGACAAGCAGCAATCATGTGCTCCCTGCTAGTGCACCATGAAAGGAACCCACATCTGTGTGATACTTCTGCCAAAGATGCATCATTTGAATCTTATCACAAGGAAACATCAAAGAAAGCCCAAGTTGAAGAGCAGTGTTCCATCAAATAATTTTGTCTATGCTCCTCAGTCAAGGATGAACAGAAGGACTCATCCAAACAGAAGGAGGCTAAAGAGACAGGACATCAGAGCAAGAGTCGATCTCAAACTGTTTGTGTTTTCTATGAAGAATATTATTGAGATAGTTGGTGAGACTTGAAAAGATCTGAGGATTAGACATAGCAGTGTATCAATTAATGATCTGATTTCAAAGATTATTTTGTGCTTACTTTGAAAAATGTGCTTGCTCATAGGAAATGAACCCTAAAGTGTTCAGAAGCAATGGGATATAAGGTTGATGACATATTCTCAAATGGTTCAGGAAAGAAGATCTTCATACAGCACCATAGTTGCAATTTTTCTGTAACTGCATGATTATTTAAAAATGAAAGGGTATTTTTAATAAATCTAGTTGGCATATTATAGGTGGGAACGAAAACTGACATGCTCTCCTGGAAAGACAGCGGGGCAATAATAATCTAAATTTAAAATGTAATTCCCTTTAATCATCAATTCTGCTGAAATACTTTTGAGAACAAAGATATGTGTATAGAGAAATTCTTAGAAGTTAACTTGTAGTTTCAAAGACATCAGAAACAACCAAAGTATTCATTAATGGAGGACTAGCTAGACAAGTTATGGTACATTCAAATAATGGCATATCATGTAAACTTGGAAAATAATAATTAGATCTATATCTACTTGAGTGAGCCAAACTCCAAATAAAGTGTGTGTGTGTGTGTGTGTGTGTGTGTGTGTGTGTGTGTGTACATAAATATTTCTCTGGAAAGATATACCAGAAAGTGTTGAAAGTGATTATCTTTCAGGAGAGAAGAAATTATGTACCTATTATGATTTTATGCTGTAGAAGATTCTTAGAAGCACAAATTGCTTGGACCTTGCCCCAAGAACTTCACATTCAGTAGGTCTGGAGGGGGACCCAAGAATCTGCATTCTTAACAAATGCCCCAGTGATGTTGTGCTTGTTGATCCAGGACGTATATGGACTCTGTTCTCAAACATATTTGAGCGACATCCTCCAACAGCATTGTCAGTTCTCGTTCCCACCTATAGGACTCGGGCAGCATTGGTGCATCTTATTGGAAACCCTCATCTCATCTGTCTCACTGGGCATGTTACCTCAGGAAGGATACTTAGCCTTCTGGGCCCCAATGCAATTTTCCGTGGCATTAGTCCAGCCTTGTCTTACCTCATAGAGCTGTCATCAGAGCTTAGGGAGCAAATGCAGTCAAGAAATAAGCATGGTGCTCCCCTCTCTTTGCCTTGGGGCAGGCCTTCCGTCATCCTAAGGCCCTGAAGCAAATGGGATCAGTCGCCCAGATTAGTGCAGCAACGCAGGTCAACCTCACCTCTAGAGCTTGCTCACATTTGACATTTACAGGAGCCCCGGATTCTAACGTGGCAATGTCAGCTAATTTTCCCTGAAGAGTCTTCCCCCTACTCCAGCCCAGGACTGACGTGGTCTCCTGGCTTCCTCCTGGACATTGTGCAGAATGCCTCTCTGCTTTCACAGGCACCCACTTGAAGAAAGTGTGACCACAGGGAGCAGGAGTCCAAATCCTTCAGGAAGGCTTCCAGGCCCAGCCCACCCTCGCCCAGCGACAATCCCTCTGGGCATCAAATTCACAATCTTTGTTGTAAATTACTGGCTGTGGTGAGGCGGTAGGTAAGAAAAGCAAGGAGATACTGTCTGGCACAAGGCAGCTGAGGTTTTCAGTAATGCTCTCTTTCTGATCTCTTTGTGTGTCTTCCCAAGGCAGCACGAAATAGAGATGGACAGAGCACTTGACAGCCCCGAAGCTGCTTTTAGATCTCTCACCATGCTGAGCCTGGCATCCGTCAGTGCTCACCGTGAACACACACACCCTGGAGACACTGGGGCCAGAGTCCCATGAATCCCTAGAGGAAAGAGATCACCTTGGGAGAGCTTGACATTTGGGGGATGTAGGTAAGGAGATTTTCATATAACTGAGTCTTATCCCCCTAAGGACCAAAGTTTGATTCCCCAAGCTCTCCCTTCCCCCAAATTCACTCTCACTAACCTTTACAGATAAATGATGCACTTTCATACTGTTTTGAGTAAAGACTACACAACTGAATTTATTTTTATCGTGACTCATGGTCATTACTGGAACATCAATTAGTGTGTCTACTTGAACTACTTGAACTATTTCCTTACTACTGGATCTATGCTTTTCATTTCATGCTTGTTTAAAGTCAGCTCTTCCCTAACATCAGATTTGACAGCTGGCTTTTTGAAACAAGTATTTGTTAAATCTCTTGCTCTACTCCTTTGCTAACTCATCTACTCTAACTCAGAAACCAGTATTTATCTGTCTTGGATTCCTTTGGATTTCAAATAGGCTTAATTCCTGCCATAGAGGGAGATAGATAGAACTAAACTGTAAAAAAATATTTGCCCTTATGGTCATCAATCACTACCTTCAAATGTTTCAAATTCTCACTCTAGTTCCTTAGTGCTTCTCACTTTATTCATTTCTATCAGTGTGTGTCAGATTGTGGTGGTGCTGCTTTATCAATATTTGTCTTTAGCTGTCCCTTTCCTGCTACAGGGCTTTCTATTTCTGATTTAACAGTAAATTGCCAACCGTGCTAGAATTATGCATGAACTAAGAGCTGGTAAGCTCTGAGAGAGGACATAGGAGCCTTTCTAAGACTAAAGTGCATGTGTTTTGGTTTGGGTTCATGCCTGTCTTGAAGTCAGTTTTTTTCCTGATGTCAGATTTGACAATTTAGCTTTTTGCTCTCTTTCTTTGCTAACTCATCTACTCCAAGGTCTGATTCCTTGTATCTGGTCAAAGTCTGCATAACTGATGTGATACAGGGCCTTGCTTTTTAAGTATTAGATAAGTGCATTGTCACAATTCATTTTATTTATATCCTATAGCTCCATGTAATGGAGAACAATAGCTTTATCACTGGAAGAGACACTGATTACCTATTCAAAACCAAGCATGGGGCACATGAAGAAGCAGAGGCTCAAGGTGAGGATTAATGGCTTGCTAAAGATCTCAAAATTACTTTGATAGATCCTGGAATCTTGCCTATAACTCCTGATTCCCAAATGAATCTCTTTATATATCACCAGTGGTGTAAATGAATTCATTCACTCATTACAGGTTTGCTTCAGAAACCCAATATGTATTGAGACAATGTATTCAGCGAGGTCTGTTTAGTCTCTATCTGTGGTGAGTCCCTGAAACAACTCCAAAGAATCCTGGAGATTTTAGGAGAAACCTAGTCTGAAAACCAATATCCTATGTAATCTGCACTATACAACCCCAGTCAGCTTTAGGTGAACCAAGAATTATGCTCGCCATCTTTGGGAGATGGCAAAACCGAATGCAAAGAAGGAAGCCATTTTGTCCAAAATCAAAGAGAAATTTAGAGTAGGGACACAGCCTAGAACCTGGGATCCTGGCTCTCTGCTGTACATACATGCGATGCTTCTCTCTCCTTAGAGACAGCCCTTCTGGGAGGGGAAATCTGTATCCTTGAGATGAAGAGCCAATGGATTCTTTCTTAGCGCCCTGAGACTTGTAAGTTCTAGGGGATGATTCAAAGTAACTGACACAAACTACTTAAAACTTCATATATTTCTTTTTTTTTTAAGATTTATTTATTTATGCATACAAGCTGGGGTACAGGCCAGAGGCGTGAGGCAGTGAGAGGGTTCACCAGAGACAGAGTGGGGATCAGAACAGGCATAGCAATGGAAATACACTGCTGAGGGGAGCAGCGGGCGAGACAGGAGAGGTCTGCTGCACGGTGTGGGAATCTCCCTGGCCGGGCGTCAAACTCACGTCACCGCTGCTGACAGCTCCACAGCATAGCATTTAACCGCCGCTCCACCAGGGAGGCCCAAACTTCATATATTTCTGATGATAGAGGTTGATCTTCCACCAACAAAATCAAAGCTGTATGGGAGTCAGTCCTCAAGGTCAGGACCCTTAAAACCTGGATTATTACAGTAGCTTCTCACTTGTCCTTCCTCCTCCTCTCCATCTTCACTAATTTATACTGCACGCAGCCACCAAAAAAAAAAAAAAAGAGTTGTATTTCCTAAACCATATGCTCAAAAATCTCCAGGGCCTCCCCGGTGGCTCAGCGGTTGAGCGCTGCGCTGTGGAGCTGTCGGCAGCTCGCAATGCGAGTTCGACGCCCGGCTGGGGAGAATCCCACATGGCGCGGCAGACCTCTCCTGCCTTGCCCGCTGGTCCCCTCAGCAGTGTTTTTCTGATCTGCCTGTTTTGCTCCCAGCTCTGTCTCTGGTGAACCCTCTCACCGCCCCACGCCTCTGGCCTGTACCCCAGCTTGTGTGTATAAATAAAATAAATAAATAAATAAATTGTTAAAAAAAAATCTCCAGTAACTATTGCTTACAAAAAAAAAAAATCCAAACTCTTAATCAGTTTTTAAAAGACATACTAACACTTAAACCACTGGCTGTTCCAAATGTGTTTCCTAAAACTCCTCTTAAGGTAGCTTATGCCAAATTTAGCTACTTGAAGTCTCCATGATGGGTTGGCTGAGGCCTCTGAAGAGTCATTTTCTCTGCTGCAATATCCTTTCCCTTTTGAATCTGAGGCCCAAATCCTATGGATGCTCCAAGATCCAGAGCAAGTACCCATGCTACCCAGAAGTAATCACTGCCTCCTCCAAATCCCTTCATATTTTATCTGTACTCTGAAAGCATTTATCACCCTCTATTTTGTATCACTATTATTTATAGATATGTCAGATCTCAACTTTCAGATCATTTTTTTTTAAACTAGGTTCCTCTTCTGGTTTATTTTTATTATCTTTTGCGGGACTTAGTGGTGCTCTGATCACAGTCGATTTATTGTGGCAGAGTAGGAACTGCATGGGGGTTTCAGCCGTAGGCTTGGATTCAAATTCTGACTTTGCTACCCAGTAGTTGCATGATCTTAACTTAAGATGTTTAACTATCCTAAGTCTCTGTTTCCTCATCAGTATCTCCTTTGCAGAGTTTTTCGGAGAATGAGTGATCAGATGCATCATATGTCTGAGAGCATTTTTTGGCATAAAAATTAGATAATAAATAAAAGGAATGTTAATGAGTGTTTTTGAAAAAAAATTGAATAATTTGGGGAAAATGTGTGAGACAAAGATTCAGTTGAATTGGAATTGATGAGTATGCAAAAACTAGAATCAAACCTTTAGTGGCAAACTTCATGTAGTCTATAGAGACGTTGATAGTGATGTACACCTAAAACTCATATCATGTTATGATTCAGTGTTGCTTCAATAAAAAACTATAACAATGAAGAAGTGAAAAAGAAGTAAAGCTAAATATAAAGGCATACTCAGGAAAAAAAAAGTCAAATTTAGAAAGATCGAATGTTCCTCCCTTCTAACCCAAACAAGACAGCATCCCAGACAGGAAATTTTCCTTGGCTTCCCTTGCCATTGCTTCCCACAGCCGAGCCTTCCTGTCTTCCAGTTTGGGGCAGTACTTCTAGTTCCCCTTCTCCCTAAACCCCCAGGCTGCGGGTATTTCAATATGTACCCCAGATGGTTCGAGGAAGGAGGGACAGCCCCATCCTTCCCTCTCCATCCTGCCTGCCTGACCCACCAGGTCCAATGAGAAACAGGTTGATTGCAAGGGTACTGGGAGAAGCTTTGATCTGCCGGCTACACAGAAGCCAGCTGAGCCAAGAAGGAGTAGTGTCAGATTTATGGCGGCCCTGAAAAGTACAGATATTAGGTTGGCTGTAGCTCACTGACCTCTTCAGGCTTTCCATTTTGGTCTGAGATTTATTGCCTCCTCAGGCTTTTTTAATTCCCAGGGATCTGTGCCTTTAACATTTCTGCTCAAGCCCCCCAATTCACAAGGACTTCCTGTTTGCCGAGACCACAGATAAAGAAGACACAAACCACAGAACACCAACACTATGTAATTTTTTTGTTCCTGACTCCTTAATTTCTCAGCCATCCTAGGTGTTCTGTCAAGATGCAGTCTGAAAGTCTAGACCGAGAGATATCTATGATAGAAAATGTACATCAGTATTTCAAGTCTTCTGAATTTATTCTAGCCATTTGACAGTTGCTTGGAGATACAATCTCAATTTTTGCAATGGCCCCTTCAGCAAGATATTTATGGCAGATACAACTGTAATTATTTACCTGTAACAAAGTCCAGGTCTGTCTGCTTCAGGTGATTCAGGCAGCAGAGGGACAGGGAGAAAAGATTCATCTTCCTCTTGTCCAAAAGTTGACCTTTTGCCCTCGGGTCCCTTCCTCACTCATTATAAAAATGCTGATGTGCTGAACCTAGACTGTTTCCTGTGCCTCTTTTGGATGCCAACAGTGAAATTCATGGGCCAAAAATAAATACCTGCAGGACGGGATGGCAATGAGATGGGTCTGGTGAACTCCCTGAAGGCAGTGACTGTGGCATATTTGGTATTTTCTGGTGTGAACTCACATGGGGGTGTAAGTCAAGATGTAAATGTTCAAAATTTTCCTGCAAAAGTACGCAAGTTCATCTATAACAATGAGCTGTCCCTGCAGAGACCGTGCAATCATTCCCAAGCTGCAGCCCTGCGGGCATCAGTGCCAGCCTGGACTATGGCATCTTCATAGGTCAATTTTCTGTCTCTGGTCTTTTCAGTCACATTTCATTTTCACCTGAAAATGTTTCCCCAAGGAATTAGTCAGTTTAAGGACAGCAGTTTTCAAATGGCTTTTGGAAATTCATAATCCATCTTGAGAAGGCAACGATTTGACAGCACTGACCACGTCCACCAGATTAAACTGCGGATCCCAGGATAATTCCACAGAGGGGACAAGATTCGTGTGAACTGTAACAGCAAGTGGGGATAACATGTCTCTTGTCTAAGTGGCTTTCCCCCCACCCCCTACCGGGCCAGCATCTATGTGAAAGAATACAAAATTTTCTGAATGTTTATAAAGGCACAAATGGAAGCCATGGTAATGTCTGTGCTGAACTTGTGCCCCTCTGTTTGAGTTGCTGTTACTTATGCTCTCCATGGAGGCACCAAGAATGACAGGCATCTGGGTGGCACTCAGTGCTCCATGGCAATGGGGAGATTTTGTTTTTTGGCTCTTCTCCTGGCATTTGCATGGTCAGAATCTTCTTGCCATCATGTTGAAATGATCAAGCTGCTACACAGTGGGAGCTTGCAGATAAAGCCTCCCAGCTTGCATATCTCAACATGATGGCAAGAAGATTCTGCTTTAATTTTTTTCCACTCTAAAACAATACATGCTCCCTGTAGAATATTTGAAAATATGTGAGAGTAGAAAGCCAATAAAGGACCACCTAGAGTTGAGTGATTGGTTTCCTCCTAGGATTGTTTTTCCTAAGTCTGTAATTTACTTACTTGCAATCAAGTGAATATTTCAGTTTTCATTTCAACGTGATAAGACCCAAACCTTCCAAACTTATGGGAAACTTCACGCACGTCACTTTAAACAACTGTGCCATGTCTCATTAAGTGGATGTGCGTCTGCATTGCCTTATTGTTGTCGATATTGTTGTTTCTCTGATTTTAGTGTTTCTTCCTCAGAACTCATAACCCAGGCGTAGCCCAGTGAATACAGAGGGAGTGTTCTCAGTCCTAGGACACCGTGTCTCTCCTGATCTGCTCTCAACAAAGCCAAGGTCTGGCAAGCCACAGACCCTGTAGTATAGTCAGTCCCCTAGGATCCTTGGACTCCTGGTGGAGGGTCCACCAGGCATCTGACTCCAGGGTCAGTAAGTAGCCCCTGGCCACAGGAGACAAAGACTTCCTCTGAGCCACACCTCAGAGCTACCTGGACTGATTTTGGGAACCTGCCTGTTCGTACCTCAAAACAGGGTCTGAGTATTTGCCCCCTGGTGTCCTAGTGGGTTTATCCCAGCCTGCTTCTACCTTGCTAAGGAAATCACAGCAAAATTTTCATTGACTCGTGATGGAGCTGGTTCAGGGCCTAGCACTTAAGAGGATTCTCGATCCTGTCTGAGGGCAAAATTGACCTGCAAGCCATGGCTGTTCTGCACAATCAAGAGACTTTCGTTACTAGTAGCAGATTGTCCCGAAACTGTTCTTAGGATGTGCTTGTGTTGCCTGATGCTACGGTCATACAGAAATGTGGCTAAGCTTGAGGGGAAGATAATATTTACTACTACCATGGAGAATCTCTACAAAGTCAGGCCCTGGGCTGGATGAAGAAAACCAGCCTCCACAGAACTGAGTTTCAATCCTTATCCATTGACTTCAGTGCTCCAAACCTTTCACCACTCTCTTGTTGCCAGAAATCATTGGAATACCTAGTCCTGTTTCACAGATGAGGAGACCAAGACCTTGAGAAGGGAAGTTGAGTCCCTGGGGCCACTCAGTTTAGTGGTGCCAAAGTCGAGTGTCTAAAATCTGTTCAGGGCTGATCACCTGGGGAAAATTGATAACATAGCACCATTTCCAGCTGGGAGAGTATGGGATTCTGAGGAGCAAATGCCACCTCAGGGCAGCACTTTGTCTTCCAGGCACTCTGAGGGTTCCCACCGTGTTTGGAGCACTCCAAAGCCCTCACCCCCCAGCCTGCATGCATACCAGGCTGTTTGCACAAGAACAGCACGTTCCCATGGACGATGGAAGCAGAAAGCACTGCCAATTCATCCCAAGCAGGCGTTCCAAACTAGCCTGGGGACCTGTCAGTCAACGATCAATTTGCCCTTCCCAGTCACTGGAGCCTCCCAGAGATTAGCCAGCCCAGGACAGGTGGATCTGGTTTCCATGCTAGGACTCCTCAGGGTCTGGCTGGATGGTGGGTACTGGGAGGGAGAAGCTACTGTTTGGTCTCAAAGCCCGAATGAATCCTTCCCCCAGCTTGGGAGGGCACCAGACAGCCTGACACCCTAGCTGAACCGATTTGGCACACCCGGGAGCAGCTGACATGGCTCCCCATTTTCCATGGCATTCCTTGAGAAGCTGTGGGCCTGAGCCTTCCTGGGTGGCAGGTGTGTGCTTGGGTAGATTTGCTATCCTTCTTAAGCATTCATGAAGAAAATAATAATAAGACAACTGCATCTTGCAATTATTATGTCCATTATTTTCCCAAAGGGCTTTTGCATCCATCATCTCCCACTAGTGCTCTGTTTGCAAAAGTGCTGCAAATTTATTAAAGAAGTGATTTGTTGATGCAACAGGACAGACCCAGAGAGAGGAAAGTGGGTGCCTGTGGGTTGTGCCATTAACCTGCTGAGTGGGCGCAGGCTGTGGATCCAGACCTCTTCCTGATCTAGCAGTGTTTCTCTTAGGAAGCTTCCGCATTTCAAGCTATCATTACTGTATGACTGTGTAACAGACCCTGATTAAAACCCTTGGGTGTTTCCTCATATTTAGATTGAATGCAAAATCTTTACCAGAGCATAAGGTGTGTTCATGACCTGACCTCCATTTCCAATTCCCTGAACATATCTCTCTACTTTTGCATAAACTGTTTCTTCTTTTTGTCATTTATTCTACCTGGAGAACTCCTATTTATCCTTCAAAACCCTATACAGGCTTTAGTACCTCTCTGTACATCCCTAAATCATGCTTCCTATGGATCACTTAAGAACTTTGTGTATATGTGTGTTAAAGGCCCATGTACAGAGAGGTAGACTAGACTGTGGGACTGTTCTTATGTTAACATTTGGAAACCAGAGCCTGGTACAGTGCCTGCACATAACACAAACTGAATAACAGCTTATATTCTATAAAGTGATTTTCATTGGCACTAATCTTCTGATGGGTTTGGACCCCAAGGTTTGGGAAGATAGGCCAGGACAGAAGATGCTTCCGGCAACCTGGACTGCTTCTCTGAAACACTCATTCCTGAGCTCTGAGATTAAAGATGTCATCCCTTGTGGCCATGGAATTACAGATGAGGTCTTGTTTGGAGAGCCAGGTGCCAGACCACTTCCCCAGCTGGGTCTGTTCAAGTTCACACTCGGCTCTGGATATGGCTCCAGGTACAAGTAAAACAGGGCAGTGAAGCTAGAAGCAGCTTTTGTGGTGTTAGTTTCCAAACTGCTCTGCTTCATCCTACCTCTAGAATGACCGCTCGTTTTATAGATTTCCTCAGCTCTGCCCTCTGATATGTCCCACCCATGGATGTGTACCTTCAGTTTCTATCTATGAGTTTCATCCTTGTCTTTCTTTCAAACCTACCTTTACGTAGCCAAGGCTTCAGGACAAACCTGTCCTAGACATGCAGCCGAGGCTAGCCCAAACTCTGCTCTCCCTTGACCTAGCGAAGCTCCTAGGGGGCAGGGTCCAACTCAGCAAAGAACTTAGTACACGAAGTGGAGGGACTGCACTGCTTGCTTATAGCCTTGGAGACTGGACCCCAGCTCTGCCTTCCTCAAACTCTTTTGGCTGTAGTCCACCAGATCTAGGAATTAATACAGCAAAACACCCCATTTGGGCTTTGGGTGTCTCAGATGTTTCCTGCTGCCTAGGGAAGATTTCCAGCCTGGGCGAAGGTCCACCAACCCTGAGAAATTTGTCTGAATCCATCAAAGTCATGTTGGGACATAAAACTCAAAACCCTTCTCCCCAGCGGGAAGGCTACAGTCTGCCAAGACGCCAGCATGCCCTGCCATCAGCAATAGTTGCCGACAAGAATGGAAGAAGCGTGTAAGATAAAAAAGATTTTAAGTTGCTCAGTCATCCAAAAGTGTCTGTGGTTGTGAACGGTTGTCAGTTAGAGCTGGAGAAGGAACCCACCTCTCTGAAATTCACCTGCCATCCCTACCCTCCCACAAAATGCTAGTAGATTCTCATTATTTGTCACTCAGTCAGCACGGAGTCTGGACTTTTCCTTTCTCAGCCTTACTAACATGAACTCCTGTGTGTCCTTGGTCACCCTACAAGATGGGACCATTCCCACATAGCAGGGGGTGGGTGAGGTAACACAGCTCTGGAGAGGAGTGAACTGTATCTCCGCATCACATAGTACTGTAAACCGATGCTGCCCAATAGAACTGGATACAATTTTAAAATATTTTTTGAATAAAGGACGTAAGAGAAATAAAAGGAAGAGAAGTATTTATCATTATCATTGTATTGTTTTTGAGCATTGGGGGGAAACTGATGCTTTGAGTTACTTTAAATGGCTTATAGCATTGTTGTTGAAAAGCATTTCATTCTTTAACAAAATGTGGGCACCCAGGGCACACATATGGAACAAGTGACACAATCCCCCTGGAGAATAAATGAGGCATTGAGATGAAGATGTCGTTGACCCTGACTTGTGGCCACGCAGGGCTTGGAGATAGGATTTGGGGTAGGAGGGGGCGAACCAGAGAAGTGAAAGATCAAGCCCATCTGAGGAACATAGAGTCTCTTTGGGGAGACAAATAGGAATGTGTGAAGAAACCAACAACTGCAATATATAAAGAGGTATTTTGGAATTCAACTGCTAGCTCCCCAGGCTCAGAATAAGGAGGGTTAGGTCCCTGAAGCCTCAAGAGACTGTGTGGGTAGGAAGGAAAGGGAGGGATGCAACACAGACTGTGGGGTCCTGTCGACAGACAGGGAAGCGCTACCAGAGAAGCAGAACGGGCACCTGGGGGCTCTCAGCCCAGTTCTTCTGGCCTCCTTAGCTGGTTATGCCAAGCTATTTTCCATGGACACTATTCTTTGACCAGACTAACCCCTAAGTTTTATTTCAGTGTATATTTCAGTGTATATGTTTTGGTTGAATTGATGAATGAATAGATAAAGGAGCCTTGAAGGGAGAGTAGAAATTAGGTGGGAATAAGAGAAAAGATGCTCCTGGCACAGAGGCTGAGAATTTCAGGCCTCCCTAGGAGATCACATAGTCATTGTGGCAGGAATATACCAGGTGGGAACCAGGGGCTCAGGGCTGAGGGGCTTAGTGGGGAGTCCCAGTCCCATCCTGGAAGGCTTCATTAAACATTTCAGCTAATTCCAGGAAATGTGGAAATATCAACCTTGTTTTATAATTGTCTTTCTTAACCCCAGTGAGCAGGGTTCCAATGGGTTTTGGTGGTTGAGTTGTTTGAGGAGCAGGGCGAAGACAGGGATCCCCTCTCTCTATGCATAATGTCAAGAGCCCCAAAGTTTTGGCACTGGTGACTGTCTCTACCTTTGCCATATACAGAGCTGAGATGGTCAGGAGAATGAGCCCTCAAGCTTGGCACTGGGCTTCCCTCTCTCCCCTCTCCTGGGGTGACTGAGAGGGGCTTGGTGGTCTGGGGCACAGGCTCAGGCTCCCTCCTTGTGGTCTTTCTCCACTGAAGGCAGAACAATGTGCCTGGGTCCAGAGCCTCTCTTTAAATGGGGTGACTCTTGGGCCTCCCTGGTGGCACAGCAGGTTGTGTCTCGGCCTATGAAGCTGTCCACAGCCGCTCAGCATGAGTTTAATCCCCGGTCAGGGAGAGTCCCACATGGCGCCGCAGACCTCTCCTGTGTCCCCACTGCTCCCCTCAGCAGTGCACTTCAGTATATCTGCCTGTTCTGCTCCTCGCGCTGGCTCTGGTGAAACCTCTCACCACCCTACCTCTGGCCTGCATCCCAGCTCTTGTATGCATAAATAAATAAATCTTTTAAAAAATAAATAAACAGGGTGACTCTTGACCGGACTCAGCCCCAAAGTTGTCTCTGCAATCCCCTGGACAGGGGTTGATGCCTGCCTGGGCTCCAGGATTTGCTGTCGTTTGGCACTGATTTGCAATCTGCAATTTGATGGATGCTTAGCCTGCTGGCAGCGGGGTGAGTGAGAAGTGACTCTAAGATAAGAAAACCCCTCTCCAATATTTACAGCTCAGCTCTGAGTGTCCAGACAGCCTCTGTGGCTGCAGCCAGGTCTGGAGGGGAGGGGCCGGCAGTGGGTGGGTGGCCCAGGTTCCTGGGATAAGTGAGCACATCCCGGTCAAAGGAGGGAAGCACTTCAGCTTGGAAGCCTGGACCCCTGGGCGTTCCCCTGGTTTCCACCTGAACAAAACTTCAGGACACTGGGCAGATTCTTTCCTATGAGTTCTTTTTGCCATAAAGTGCAGTAACTTCAGTTTTGCTATCAAATGTGAATATTATGAGAATCAAATGAGGTGACGTGTGAAAGGAAAATGGAAGGGTTTTATTTTTAAAAAAAATATTAAAGATTTATTTGTTTATGCATAAAAGAACTGGGGTGTAGGCCAGAGGTGTGGGGTGATGAGAGGATTCATCAGAGACAAGAGTGGGGAGAAGAACAGGTGGACCTATTTAGACTGCTGAGGGGAGCAGCGGACGAGACAGGAGAGGTCTGCTGCACCATGTGGGAAGCTCCCTTGCTGGGGATTGAACTCGTGCTGCAGTAGCTGCAGATAGCTTCATAGTGCTGAGATTTAACCCATTGCGCCACCAGGGAGGCCCCACAGTGGAACTCTTTAAATGCAGGAACATGAGCTGCACAGTCAAGCCCATTAAAGAGGACAGAGAAGAGGCCTGAAGCTACCTCATGAACACCGGAGGTTTAGGAAATGGGCGGGGCACAGAGCTAGTCCTCTCCATTACCCCTTTGCTCAGCCAGGCTGGCGTCCCCATTTGCCTGCTCACGGTGACCTGAGCAAATAGACTTGGAGAAATTACCTTCTCACCCCGGGTCCCCAGCAGGTGCTGGACTCCCACCCAGCCCCCAGACCAGAGTTTGCATTTATCCACCTCTCCGTGGGTGACCTCTCTCTTCGCTGTGAGCCTTTGCCCAAGGGGCCTGTCCATCAGACTCTTATATTATCTTAAGCCATCTTCGCCTCAACCTGGGAGGCTGGCAGGGGTGCTGCTATTACAATGACTTCAGAGATAGGGAAAGGAAGATTCTGGAAAAGGAAAGAAGGATAGGATAGGAGGGAGAAAGAGGACATACAGGCAGCTAGTGGCAAACCGAGGCTTCGGAGGCAGATCAGATAACTCTAAGATCAGACCCAATTAATCAATTCTGGTTCTTTGGAGCTTTATTTATGTTGCTGGTTTCCCTCCCAGGAGAGAAGGGAAGCAATTGAAATTAAGAACAGAAGTGACATTTCCAAAGCAATCTTTCTGGAAAAACAAATAGACAGAACTCTGAGATAAAGTCAGGCCAGGGGGAATTAACAAGGTGGGACACAGGCCTTAAGGCAGCAAGAGCTTAAGGGAAATGTCTCCCCATTATCGAAGAAGCCCATGTCAAAGGAACTGAGCATAGTGAAAGGGGCTGTGTGGGGGCAGAGTGAGGACTGGAGGAGCACAGCACTGGGGCCCATGCCACCTCTGGGGACACTGCTGCACTCAGTACAGCAGTCTTGTCCTTCACATCCTTAGAGTGGGTTTGTTAATTTCACCAAAAGGAAATAAAAACGTGAGCCTGTGATGTCAAATGTCTAAATTCCCAGTTTTTCATGTCTTCTTTGCTCTCATCACCACCTGAAATTTTAGAGTTGGGCTTCAACATCTCTTTCCAGAGTGCAAGCAGCTTGCGAGCTGGGGCTTTGCACCCCTGCAGCCCCAGCACCTGGACGGCAGCATGCATGACAGAGACCTTGCACCCATCTGCTGCACGTAGGGGAGAACGCTGGCACTGCACGCTTCGTGGGCATGGGATTGTGTCTCCTGCTCACTTGTGCATGCCAGCGCCTAGCTTGGATGCACCTGGAATTTAATCTATTCTCAACAAATGGTCAAGGATGCACAAATGAACACAAGAATAGGAAAGCATTTTGTAAAAGGCAAAGGACCATGGACACTAACACATAAAATACACAAATATAAGAGCAATATCCCTCCAGGTAACAATCCCGAAAGGGATTCTGCAACTGCAACTGCAACTCAACCCACTTTACTGCAAATTCTGACTTCAGTCAACCAACTGGTTATCTTAAAAACAACCAGCTCACAATCTTGACCTTTTAAGGTCACTTTTAAGGTCAAATTTAGCTGATTGCTTCTGAGTTGATATGGCTGTGAAGACACAGACAGAATCCAAGCCAAAGGTGAAGTGACAAAGGTGAGCCAGTGCCCAAGGCCTGCCGAGAGTGGAGCCAGCTAGGGCCCATTAGACTTTGAGAAGGATCTCTGGGTTAATAATCTAAGCTACCATTAGTGACTTAAGGCAGAGAACTTTGCTTGATGCTAGAATGCATATGATTTTTATCTTGACATTATCCCTGTAATCATTGGTCCTGATTAAAGACTTCTCCCCTAAGAGATGGATGGGCTCAAGCACTTAAGTATATGGTAATCTTTCACCTCTTAAATGCTGTTTCTCCCAAGACATTCTTCTATGCACTTCAATTTAAAGACCAGCAATTGTCTTTCTTCAACTATTTGAAAAACACTACAGAGTAGATTCAGAGGGGGATGGTAGAAAATAATTCTAGTAACCTCCATTCTTTCTGACTGAGGAAGCTAACTAGGCAGTTAAGAGGCCTGTTATAATTTTTTTTTTTTTTGCAATCAAGAGTCAAATATTTGAAAAAGTGCCAAAACATGTTAGTGCTTGTTTTTCCATAAATACACAGGCAAGATAACCATCAAAAAGGAAACCTTCGATATCATTCACTTTACTCTTCTCACAACTGATGCTAGAGGGGCCGGGACACTCCTATGCAGCTGAGACCCCCTGGCCTCCTCTGCACCCTGAACCCCTAACTCAGCTGATAGTCCTCAGTGGCCTGAGAGCCTTTCAGACCCCGTTAGGAAGTGTCTCATCTCAGCTGGAGTTTCAGAGCACCTATTTGCCAACACAGACAGCACGTGAGTTCTTCATGATGGATAGAGGTTTGGGATTTTTTCCCTAGCAACAAATCTTGAACTTCAACAACAATCACTCCATCAGCAACATCTTCAAGCTCTGCATTCGACAGTGAATATCTCTGTGTCAATCTAGATGTTCCTCTTTCAAGTTTGCCTAAAGCATGACACCTCTCAATTCAGGAAGCTTGATGTTCAAGGCCCCCCATGGGGCCTAGATGTTTTTTTTTTCAAGCTCATGGCTGGCATTTCTCCAAGTAGAATCCACCTGCTAATCACGCCCTATTACTCACCTTTCCAAACACCCTGTTTCCTCTCCTTCCTCGGTGTCCTTGCTCTTGCTGTTCCTATACCTAGAAAACCCTTCCTCCTATCATCTTGATTTGTCCAGACCTCCTTGTTCACTGGAGCCCGTTTAAAGGAGATCAGCTAGCTCACATGGTCCCAGCTAAGGCCGGCCCGGAAGTCAGGCCCTCTTCTCTCGTCCTGTGTCTGCTGTTGTGCTCAGCCCTGGAGGATGCTCTGAGAAGGCCCTGGCCATGTGCCCTCCTGTTCTCCCAGACTGTGATCTGCCAGAGGCTAAGGACTGTGTTTTTGTTCCTCTCTTGCAGCATGGCATAGGGACTGGAACACAGCAGGGGTTGAGCTTAATGACTGAATCTGAATTATATGCTTTTAGAGCCATAGGGAGGAGGCATCTCTTTTCCATTCCACCCGAGTCTCATGATCTTCCTTCCAAACTAAAGGCTCTTTGTTTCTTCCATTTCTTCTGCCACATGTCAGGAATATGGACAGAACTGGGCTCAAATCTCAGCTTCTTATTCAGCTATTAGTCAAGTAGCTCTAACAAGACTAGTGCTGGAGCTTCTTCGCTGTGAAATGACACCAACGCCTTGGAGGGATGCATGGAAGACAACAGAGACAGCAGATATGAGGCCCCCATAGAGCCTGGCAAGGGGTAGGACCTTATCACATGTGAGCCTCCATCCACCTCTGCTATTTTGCTCTACCTGGATGACACCTGGCCCCCAATATCCTATGGAAGGGGCGTGGCACTCCCAATATGATAGGAAATTAGTAGAGAAATTTTATCTACCTTAATGGTTATATTTCCTGTTTGTAAATCCTATTAGTTCAGGGGGAACTTGAGGTTTAAATATGATGATGCCATAAAGGACTGAGAGATAATGACTCAGTTGCCATGTAGTGATAGCATTGGATGGTGTCTTTTGAGTCAAGGCACTGACAGTGAAATACAAATATGAGGTGGGCCTCCCTGGTAGCACAAGGGGTTAAGTCTCAGCACGATGAAGTTAATAACAGCCACTGCAGCATGAATTCAATCCCCGGCCAAGGAGCTTCCCACATGGTGCGGCAGACCTCCCCTGTCTCGCCCACTGCTCTCCTCAGCAGTGTGTTTAGTCAGTCTGCCTGTTCTGCTCCCACTCTCTCTCTGGTGAATCTTCTCACTCCTATACCTCTGGCCTGCACCCCAACTCTTGCATGCATAAATAACTAAATCTTTAGAAAAAAAAAAAGAAATACAAATATGAGGGGGTACCATATAGCTTGTGAATAGCCCAAACTCATTATGGCAGAGTTGTTACAGCTACTCACTCTGGAGAGCCACAGATGTGGCTTCACATCCAGGCTCTGTAAGTGTTGAACTGTGAGGCCACAATCAGGTTATGTAACATCCCCAGGCCTGGACACCATGGAGCCCCTCTCTCATCTGAGTATTTTAAGAATCGATACTTGCAAAGCACTTGGTAGTGCTATACTAAGCTCAATGCAGTTACTCAATAGATGGTAGATTCCTAATAAAGCTGTGGTGAGAATTGAGATAAAATCTGTGACAGAAATACTTGGAGAACATGAGAACCCTGGCAAGCACTACCTTTTTCCATGGCTGAGAACCTTGTGATCTGTCACCCTCACAGAGTGTCCAAGCTAGGTGCCTGGACCATCTCGGCTTGTTTCTCTCCTCTTCTCCTGTCTCTTTGTCCCCTGCACTAGTCTTTGAATCTTATTGGTTCTATCTCCCTAAGATTCATCTAGCTTATCTCCTTCCCTCAACACCACCGCCACCACCTTGGTTCAAGACCAGAGAACTTTTCTCTGGGAGACTGACTATGGCCAGAGAACAGCTCATTATCTTTCAGAGATCAACACAAGCATCACTTCCTCCTCACAGCCACCTGGACCCTGTCAAATGCTCCCACAGCTTCTTTTCCTTTCTTTCCTTTCACAACCTTTATCACCACAAATTGCACTTTCCTATTTATTTCTGGTGCTAGATTTGTCTTCCCCACCAGATCAGGAGTTCTCAAAAATCAGATTCTCTTTTACTCATCATTGTTCATCCCTGATGCTTAGCAGAGTCCCTGGTATACTGTAGGTACTAAATATTGTTGGATGAATGAATGAGCCCTGTAAAGACCCTCAATGCCCTTTCTACCCTGTTAACTAGAAATACCTTTTTAAAAACAAATCTGATTGTGTTATTCTTCTGTTAAAATCGTTCTGTGATTTCCCCTGGTGATTAAGATGAGTTCTAAATTGCTTAGCCCATCTCACAACGCACACTGCCTTCCCAGCACCATCTTTGTCCCTTATCTTCCACTGTGTTTATGCAATGTACTCACCTTCCCAAGCCAGTGGCATTGCCCCAGTGACACTTCAGCCTTTGCACACAGAGCACCTCTGGATTCACAGCATCCGGCAGCCGAGCTGACTTTACTCACTAGCTCTACTGCTCCTTAAGATTCACTGCAAGCATCCCTTCTCCAATGGAGCCCACACAGACTGAGTTGGGGCTCATTCTTTGAATTGACACAGTATTGTACAGTTGCTTCTATCAGAGTACTATGCCTGCTATCCATCTCCCCTGTTAGCCCATGAATGTACAGACCACAGCCACCACGGACTCATCATGTTAATGTTTTTAATGTTGTTAACGTTGTATATACTGAGGCTTATCTCAGAGAGGCATTCAGTTGTGTGTGTGTGTGTGTGTGTGTGTGTGTGTGTGTGTCTGTGTGTTTAAAGGAGATGGTGGTGAGGGAGTGAATTATTAAATGAATAAATGGAACCACCACGCACCCATAGCACTTTAGCCAGAATGTTAGTATCAGAGCATCTCTTACTGAGTAACAATACACAAATGGAACAGACCCTGGAGCAGCAAGGCTATGGGCAGGAGCCCCAGGGTGACCGTCATAGGAAGCCCTGGACTGGGTGAGACAGGGAGGCGTGGCTTCCTGGGAAAACAGGAACAACACTGGGGCAGCTGAAACTCTGTGTTGGATGTTGGGGTTACAGCAGATGATGAGAGACCTGAGACCTGTGAGCTGACTGTCTCAAATAGACAAAACTCGGATAATTACACATTATGATGAGGTTTTTGAAGGAAACAAACAATGGAATCAGAATAACATGGTCTTGGAAGGCCTTGCTAAATAGAGATATTTAGAATAGGAAACTAGGAAGGAGCCCTGTGAAAAGCGGGTAGAGAAACATTAGAATTTAGCTTCTTTGAGGATGCAGAAGATATACCAGCAGAATTGTTAGAGCACAGTGGGATGATGCAAGAATTATGTATGCACGTGTGTGTATGCACCCGTGCACAAATACTCCAGGGTTTGAACCCCAAACTACAGGATGGTCCCTTTCCTTCTCATTTCTCATCTCATCTCAGTTTTGTTATCTGTAGATGGCAAATAGAAAGACTCAATTATATAATGGGTTTCCATGGGAACCTGATTGAGTTCCATAGTTAGGTTAAGCTGCTTCCTACCTGGTTTGGCCACTGAGTAGAAGCAGGACGGGAAGTGAGCTGAGAGTGATGTAAAGGATCCACCCTGGCATATTTATTAATTTCCTAAGGCCAATTTCCATATGACTTTCTTCCACATGCAAATGTTTTCTAGATCTAATATACAGACTTATACAGGCATATATGTGTGTAGGAAAATGAAGTGGCTCAGGCTCTTTTTTACCTCCTTTACAGCCTCCACCTGCGACCTTGCTTTCCTTCTCCAAAGGTTTCATTGCCCCTCTGTGATATCGTGTTAGTGCAAAAAGTGAACATGTGTGAACATGGGGCATGCATGTACACTGGGGCCAAGAGGCGCTGAGCACAGGGCATGCATGCCTGTAATTACCTACATCTGAGCTGAGAAGCTAGTGAGTACAGGGCACACATACCTACAAGAAACAATGCCTGGGCCAGGAGATCATTATAAGGTCTAGGAGACCAACAGAGAATGCCAGAGAGAACCAAAAGAGAGAGCGTGATAGTGGGGGCTGGGAGGCTTGGTTGCTGCCAGCCTCCCGGGTCCCCCTGCCTGCCTGCCTGACTACCTTCCTACCTGCTGGTGTGCCTGTGTACCTGGTTCCCAACTTCAGCAGGCCTATCAAATCTAGCAAAGGCTCCAGGATCCTTTATCCATTTGCCTGAATCAAAAATGAACCTGCCCAGTCTGGGATGGTTGCAATAAAATGCACAAATAGAAGCACACACGTGCACATATGAATACACAGCAGCAAGAGGATGTATGGGATCAAATACAATGAATATATACATGGAGGAGTGCCTGTAATTCAAATAGATGGCTTGAAGCTTTTAGTTTTCCACTTACCTATCTATTTATTCATTCCTTCATTCATTTGGGATTTTTTCTCTATTGGCAATCCCAAGGGTGGAAAATTTTGTTCGATAGCCTTCAAGACAAATTTACCAAGGAGTATCAATTGATTTGAAAGAGGGCCTACTGGTTTTTGAAATGAGAGTCTTTGTGGTTTCTAGCAGGAGGCCCAGATTTTGTTGCTTCCACCTTGATCCTTGAGAACTAAATCCAGCTGTTGTCTTGCCATTAGACAGCATGTCCTTATCAATAACATAAAAGGACATAAAAGGACAGAGTCAATGCTGTGAATATCTTATTCCTATAAAGTGGCCAAGAGTTCTGTTTTACTAAATAATTGGAAAAATGTGGGATGTCCCCCCTACCATGACTTCATAAAATGCTTGCATCTGCACACTAATGCTAACATTCCAAAGGCCCCAGGTATCCTTAATTACAGGATCCCAAGAATTCAAACGGGAAACACCCACTCAGCTGTTTTTTTCAATTTTCATGTACACAGTAAAGAATGTGCTTTTTCTTATCCAAACCACCAACAGGATAATCTCATTCTGCGTTTTGCTGATTTGTCGGCCAGCGTAACCTTCATTGGCAAAAATCTTGAAGCGCTGCCTGAAGATTTGAGTATTCAATCAGTCTTAGGAATTTCTTTTGGCAAAAATACTTAGGCTTGGTCAGAACTTATGGGGCTGTGGTTGGCTCCATGTCTCTGAGGCTAGGTATGCCCAGTAGTGTGGTTGAAGATCATTGGAGCTGAAGTTGGCCATGGGGTCTGTTGGAGGAAATTATGCTGATGTGCTGTTGAAGAAAGGTTAGAGGAAATGGTATTATTTTGCCTGAAGAACAGAAGACTGAGGAGCAATTAGATTTCTGTTGCCAAGTTCAACAATGTTTGTAACCTGGAGCACAGCACAGCACAGAATTTACCACAGCTCCTCACGCTGCCATCCCACCATCGGACCAGGCATTTGCAGAAAGCACAGCAATGTTCTTTTCATCTCCTGATGCAACTGCACATAGCAGTTGTGCAGAGGGTGTGTGTCAACCTTTGATTTCATGAGTGGAAAGAAGAAATTATACTCTATTTTCATTAAAAAAAAAAAAAAAACCTAAACAGGAAAGCATGTGCACCAGCTGAAAAGTCATTGCTGGCATGTAGTCGGAAGAACTCTTTGATCAGTCACATGTAGAAAACGTAGGTGGTTTCATTAGAAAAGTTGAAGAAACCCTGTTCTGGAAAATATTTCAGAGTTCTTAGTCATAATGCAGAAAACTTACACCAATTTACCTTCATGTAGGTAGAGGACGCGATGTGTCAAGTTATCTCAAAGTTTTATGCTCTAATTAGCATAATTTTAAATAAACACCATGATTCTCTATTCCTGTATTTGTAGAATAGTTTAGTATTTAATTATGTCTGGAGCCCCACTGAAGACTGAATGCGGGACAGGTTCTTGGTACATTTGGGGGTGCAATGGAGACTATTTAGCTACAAGCAGTGTGCATTCAGCATACAAGCCACATCTCCCACTCTGCCAATAGCAGACATTGTTAATCAGTCATAACACTCCCAAGGGGCTCAGGTGAAGCCTTAAAATCCTTCTCAACCACTTCCAAACAATCAACATCACTACAAAGGAAGAAACCCATCACCACTTCAGATCTAATCATTCTTTAAAGTGTTATTGAATAATAATTTCTGCCAACACCAGAAATAGGCTCTTCACGTCAGGGGGAAGTAAATTTACAGAAGGAAAAATGTCTCATAGAAATTAACTTTACTACTATGTTGAGGGGAAGGGGACAGAATTTTTTGAATCTCTGTACTCTAGAAATCAGGGCATGAACAAACCTTTCTTGGGCATCTCCTATGGCAGGCAGGACATCAGATGGGAGACAATGGTGTCCAAGACAAGCAGGGATCCTGTCCTAAAGACGCCATAATCCTATAGTATAATGTAGGTATTGGACATTAGATGATAGATGAATATATAAACTAGACACTTAGAAGTCATGTGTGATAGAGGGTGTGGGTGCCAGGTATGTTGTTGCTTCAGGCAGAGCATGAAGAAAGGCCCATGAAGAAGATGACACCCCCCAAAAAAGCAGCCACACAAGATTGGAAGGATTTTGCAAGCAGAGAATAAACCACAACCCATATTCTTCAGAGCACACTTAGAATGTTGAGGGGACAACAGAGCACCCAGGTAGCAGATGTAGAATGACTATTAGGTAGGAAGTGAGGTCAGAGAGAGGGCTGAGAGTGAGATCAGAATAGGACTATGGATGGAAATGAGAATTTTATCTTGGATGTCACTGTCATATTTCAAAACAGAAACAATGTGCTATAATTTGCACACTGGCGGCTGTATGGAGGTATACTTTGGGACTGTGAGGGAATGTGGCCGAGAAAAAGAAATGAGGCTGTTGCTGGGGTGAGAGTGAGAAAAGGTGGTGAAGTGAGTTGTGTCCATCCCTCTCCCCATTCACACGTTGCAACTCTAACCCCAGATACCTCAGAATATGATTGTGTCTAGACATACGATCTTTAAAAGGGTAACTCGGATAAAACGAGGGCAATATGACTGGTACCTTAGAAGAAGAGGAGATTAGAACACAGACATGTACAAAGAGGAGACATGGGAAGACATAGGGAGAAGCCATTCATCTATGAGCCAAGGAGAGAGGCCTCCAAAGAAACCATTCTGGCGACTGCTCGATCTCAGACTGCTAGATCCAGAACTGTGAGAGAATATATGTCTGTTGCTCAAGTCTCCCAGTCTGCAGTAGTTTCTACACCATCCTAGCAAACTTCCATAGTGGTGTAAGTCAAGGCTGTGACCCTAAAGTAGTCAGTCCGGGGTTTATTTTGGAGGAAAACTGACATATCTTGTTAATGAATTGTATGTGGAGCATGAGGGAAAGTGAGTAAGAAAGGGTACCCCTAACTTTACATCTTGAACATTTGGTGGGCGATGATGCCATTAAAGAGATGGGAGAGAAATCCAAGGTCAGGAGCCCTCAAAGAATCAGATGTACACCACACCTACTGACTCCCAGAAGATACAATTTCCCCTTCCTCTACCATCGGAGATTATCTAGAAGAAGAGTTAGTGAAGCATTGTTTGAACCAAGGTAGAACAGAGAGTTCCCAATTTCAAAAGCAGTTCATTCTATTACTGTTAGGATAGTTGTTAGGAAGTTACTCCTTCAGTTTTATAGAAATTCATCTCTTTGTAAATTCCATCCATCACACTTCATTCAACCACTGGACAAAACAGAACTGATCAATTCTCTCACTTGGTAATTGGGACCAACTCTCCTACTGAAAATAAGTAGAACAGATGAACAACAGGCTTTTAGAAGTTGTTGGAGTAAGGAAAAGTTCCAGCCAAGCTCCAGGAGAAAATGTAAATCTAAAGAGGTAATTTGGGTAGTGGCTGGTTTTCCCTGGAGAGCAGATGCTACTCTGGATGAGGGGCAGCAGGGTTGAATCGTTGTTGGTTTGTTTTTGTTTTTAGTTTTATGTGGTTAAAGAGACAAGAGTTAGATTTTCAGAGCTAGTCAAAAGGTTGATGGGGAGCTAGTAAACCCCTCACATTTTAGTTGATAATCCTAAAGGGCTATACTGTAGAAATAAAGGTAAATCAGAATAAACCAGCCCTGACATGTATACTGTCATCTGAATGACCCTTATATATATGATCATATATAGCTGGATTAAAGTGAGCCCTAATTACCAGTTTCCCTGCTGTCTGGCAAAACTAGCAAAAACTCTGGAAGAATATAAGAACACCTTTAATCTCAACACTTACTCCACAAGTAATTTTTTAGTACAACATTGAAAACACAATTTAAAAAGGTATACATACAAAGATCTAAGACAAAACTAATCAATAATTAAAAGAAACAAATAGAAGATAGAGTCAGATCCGTAGGGTGTCCGGTTATTGGATTAATCAGATAATGTCTTTAAAATAATAAGGTTTTATATGTTCAAGAAAATAAAAGACAGGATTGAAAATATTAAAAAAAACATAAAATCAATGGAAATCCTACAATTTCAAAACCACATGATAAAAACCCAAATGGATAATTTTAAATATAAAATCATTCATTGATGTGGGTGGAGAAAAGAATGAAAGGAACAGAAGCAACATTTAAAGACAAAAATGGCTAAGAATTTTCCAAAGCTGATGAAAAACCATTGATGGGTAGATTTTAGAAGTCAAAGGCTGACGTCATCTCCTCTGTTTCTCTTCTCCATGGACAATCATCCTTGGTCCATATATGGCACGATATGTGGTTCTTCTTCTCCAAGCCAGTGCTTGAATATATCCACATTCCTTCTCAAAGGTGGAGTCCACAGTGAAATGTATGGCTTCAGATGCAGTGTGGTCACCATCTAACACAAGGTGATTAACTAAACAAAAACTATAAACATCTGTTATAACAAACTAAGATTACAAATATTTTGTTTTCATAGGCTCAACTCTTCCTTCTGTATGTCTTTTCAGTTTTATTTTTTTTTTTCTATGTACAAGATCAATGCAAAATGTTGTACCCGCTGATTTGCTGAATTTAGAAGCCTCTACTTTGGCTCCAGAAGATGTGCCCTGGATGCAAAGGAAATGAAATCAGTTCTGTATATCGTGTTCCTAGTGATGCCAGGCTGATGACTAAAAGTCACTCTGCGATTTCTAAAATGCCAACAAACCACCTATTTAATAATACATCCTGGCAATAACCAAAATAATAGGGTCAACAGAACTCTATCAGAGAATAAATACATAACTTGACCATCGCGAATGTTCCTAAAACCTCTCAAGTGTTGCGGATAGTAAGAGAAGTCACTACTGACAGTTCCTTTCATAGGCTGAGATATGATTCATTTGGGTCTAAATACCAAAAATCACCTATAAGGGCTAGATGTGTCCCTACTAACTCATCGCAGACCTCGTAGGTACATCACGTTTCCTTTCCATGGCTGATCTGTACTGCCCAGGCAGCCACAATGAATAAGAAACAGCTCCAGTAAGTGGGTCGTCCTTACCTCTCCTTTGCAACATGGTGAAATCTACTTCCTCTGCCTGAAATGCACCCCTCTCTTTCCCCAGGTCCTGGCTATGTCCAGCTAATCCATAGGTATCACTCCAGATGCAGCACATGTGCCCCAACATCTTTGTGAGCAGCTGCTTCATCTGTGTTAGAGGCTTATTGTGCAGCTCACGTCTTCCTTACATACAGGACTTACAAACTGTGCTGGAATCATCCTTTTCTTGCTTGTATTCTCAGCTGAACTGCATGCAATTTGAGGGCAGGGGTGAACATTTGTGTTCTATGTCATATGCACTAGTATATAACATAATGCCTGGCATGTGTGACATTATGAAAACTGGCTCTGTAAAACCTCCCTTAACAGAGAATTAACCTGATTTTAAAAGTCAAGGAAATAATCATAGGTGTGACTTCTGATTTAATCATATGGATTAATAATAGTCATTATTTTGGATATATTTTAATGTATCACTAATTGTATAGTTACTAAATGCTTATATATAATGCTATAATAACTGACTGGATATGTTAATACATCAAATAATTTTAATATTTTCAGTAATGAACTTTGAAAATGATTTAGATAGTCAATAGAGGGGAATTAGTCAAATTAATCAAAATGCATGAATAAAATAGAATGCATGTATATACAGATTTTTTTGAATGTGTATTTTGTATTTATTAACATACAAATATTTTATAATTAATTCTAAAAAAAGAAAAGTGCTATGTTAAAAGTTGCAAAACAGTACATATAAATGGAATATAACACAGTGTATTACAATGGAAGTATGGAAACTTGATGAGGGGATTACAGGTGATAGAAATGTTTTCTGAAAAAACAAACAAACCCTGTATTTTCTGAAGTTCGTTCAGTGAGCATGTGATATTTTGTGGAAAGAAATAAAAATGACAATTTTTAAAGGATTTAGTGTTTGTGCTAACCCTGACTTCCAAGCTATTTTTTTGGATTGTTGAGAATGAAGACATTATGCAAACTAAAAACTATTTTTGAAACATTGCTATTAATATTATGAATATGACCAATAATATTTATTTTTTTTAATTTTAAATTTTTATTGAGGTACAATTGACAAATAAAATTATTTGAAGATGACAATGTGATAATATGATATACATTATGAAAAGATTCTCATTGATTACGACATATATGTAACTTTTGTGTATGTGTGAGGACATTTAAGATCTTCTGGCATTTTTTCCACTAATAGTATTTTAAACTACAAAATACTGTTAAATTTTTGTGAGCAAATTTTTAAAGCAAATTTCAATTATACAATAAAATGATATCAACTATAAGGTACCATGTTACAAAGTATAGACTCAATACTTATTCACTTTATAATTGACAGTTTGTACCCTTTTACCAACCTCTCCATTTTCCCCACCCTTCTGGCAATCACTTTTCTACTTTCTATGGACTCACTTTTTTTTTAAGATTCCACGTATTGTGCAAGTGATACTATGCAGTATTTATCTTTCTCTGTCTGGCTTATTTCACTTAGTGTCATACCCTCCATGTTTATTTATCCCTATTGTTGCAAACTACAGGATTTTCTTCCTTTTTAAGGTTGTATAATATTCTGGTGTGAGTGTGTAATCTCTTCTTTTTTTTTTAACATATATATTTTTATTGTTATTTATGTCTTTTACATTTTGTATTCCCCTTGGGTAGCCCACAACCAATTCACCCGTGATCCATCTCCATGGTCCCTTGTGTTCTTTTCTATTCCATTTTGTGCGCTTTTACTTCCCTCCCTCCGCCTCCCCCCCAACCCCCCACTGATTGTCTCTCTCCTATTTGGTTTCCTTATAGTCCTGTTATAAGTAAAACCATTC
>PVIJ01000658.1:0-260638 GCA_004024925.1 Scalopus aquaticus | reverse complement strand
CAAAAGGTAAGACAGACTGGTGTATGTCCTGTTGTGAACAGCATTAGGGGTCTTAACAGATGCAACTAGACTTTGATTCAGAGACCTGGGTTTGAATCCCATTTCTGCCACTTTCTAGCTGGGTGTGCCAATTTGCTAGGGGTGCCATAACAGAATACCACAAAACTGTGTGGCTTAAACAGCAGAAGATTTCTTTTCTCGCCGTTGTGGAGGTTAGAGTCCAACATCAGGGGTCACAAGTTTGGTTCCCCCGGCCCCCCTCTCTTTTAGATAGCCCCCTTCTGCTGTCTTTCCCCTGTGGCCAATCTCCTCTAAGAAGGACTGAAGTCAGACTAGAGTAGGGTCAGCTCTAAAGATCTTATTTTAACTTAATTACCTCTTCAAAGATCTAATCTCCAAATAGTCACATTTTGGGGTTTACCCCAAATGGGGTCAACACATGCATGGTGGGAGACACAGTTCACCCACAAGCCTGGTGACCATGAACATTCCACTTACCTCTGTGGTCTCTCTCTGCTCTCATTTAGAGTGAGTGTGTAGAGTAAATGACCTCTATGCCTCCTTCCATTTCTGACTTGCCAAGATTTTATCATTTTCAGCTGGCTTGTAAGCTCCTTCTTCCTAAATCTCTTCATGTTTCCATAGGTTAATATATATAATACACTGCAACCTAGGATAGGGAATAGCTACATTTTCCTGTTCAAAGGTAGAATGAGTCAGTTTATAGACATGAAACTACTTTTCTAGAAGTTCTGGGACTAGGAATTGTTAATTTGGCGGAAGCGTCTTGCTGAGAGAGAAGGTAATTGAAGTTGCAGAGAAAGTAAAACTGAGCACACGTGGGGGACTTAGGGAGGGAGGGGCTTGAAGTCAGGAGGGAGACAGATGTACAGAAATACCTCGGAGGCACAAAGAAGGAAAACCTGCTGCAAGGTGCCCACACCATTGTGGAGTGAGGGATGTAAGTCAGTTCTCTTTTTTCACACATTGTTTTAAATGCAAAGATATGTTCTGGGTGTTCAGGGACCATCCTGATTTCATGTAACCTGATTCTTTTCAATAAAGAAGGTGATTCATTAAATGTGATTCCGTTTTTATAACCTTGCTAAGCTTCTCCTATAAAAATAGTCACAGCAGAGAAAAAAAATCTTTTGTCAGATTGAGTATATAAATTCTTGGTTCATAAACCCTAATCAGCTGTAGAAAGGCTTGTGGAGAGACATTTGAGGGCAGCAGAAGGAGCAGAGAGTCTAGGTTTATGTCCTCTTCTGCTATTTCCTAGTACAGGAAACTTAAGAAGCAGTTGAGCCTCTATAAGCATTGTCTGAAATAAGTTTGAAAGGACTCATCATGACCAATGGGTCATTCCTCCTGTAGATCTGCTGCTAGAAGGGAATTTCGAAACCAAAATGCAACACTTTCCTTTAGAAACAAAATTGGAGTAGTGGGTGATGGCGAACAGTGTCCAGGGCATAGAGCACCCAGGGCATAGAGCAATAAAGACAGTAGGTAGTGCCTGAGAGCCTTTCCTCTCCCTCATAACCTGTGCTCACATCAGACATCATTCATCAAGCGTGGCAGGCTCTATCTCTGAATGTGAATGTGCTCACCATCCTTCTAGTCATCGTGCTCCAGGCAGCCATTATCAATTGATAGGAGGGAACATTGAGTTGAAACAGTTTGCTATCCCTGGGCCTCAAGCCTAGTCTGAATGATGGCAGCGGATGCGCTGAACTTTATTGAAATAAATGTCAGAAAAATTAACAGGATGGACTCTGGAAAGATAACTGTCTGCTGACAGCCAAGGAGATAAAAGATTGGGTCGGATGTAAGGAATCGCTGGCAATGTAGCCCCACCGGCAGAGAAAACAACTGATGAATTGGGATGAGTTAAAGCTGCAGATACAAAGGAACGTCCCAGACAGTGGACCCAGGCGTCCCTTGGCACTCTGCGCATTCCCTCTCCCTCATAGCCTGTGCTCACATCACCCGTGGACTTGAGTTTGGCCATTGCTGTCTAAAAGGAGAAGTGTTTGGACCTGTCAGTTGGGCACATGTCCCTGAGATCCACTACTACCGGCTGTGTGAGTAAAGCAGTGTGCCCTGCCTGTAGTGTATATAAGGCCAGCTAGAAACTGACAAGATGAGAGATTACTGGCATAAAGAATGCATGCATGCAGCCTCTGCAGCCACAACAAATGCATCAAATTTCATTTCTGTCACATACTAGTTTTGTGACCTTGGGCAAGTTAGTTAACTCTCTGAGACTCAGTTTTCTTGCTAAAGAACTGGGATTATAATCTCCCTTCCATGGTGTAGTAATAAGAATCTGGTATATAGTAAATGCTTAATAAACAGTAAATCTCAATGTTGTTATTTTTCTCACCGTAATACTGCCTCTGGAGAAGGCAGAGCTGCAGGATACAGGGAAAGAAATGATAAGAATCTAAACTAATATGAGTTAAGCTATGGGGAATGCACTTTATTGCAATCAGACATTAAGCTGATTTGCGGCTGGTTTCAGTGGGTGAGCAGGCTGATTCATTTCTGGTTTGCGCCTGCACCTCCAGCCTTTCAGTAGTCCCCAGGGAAAATCTATGTTTGGGAGACCCCAAACCCTGACTTCCAGTCTCGTCAAGCCTGTAATGCTACCGAAAGTGATCAGCTTCTCACCCTCACACCTGCCCTTGTGAAGTGGCAAGTCCCTCAAAGAGAAGATTGTTGAGGCTGTCTCTGTGCTCTTTTCACTAGGATGCTGGACCCTTGAGTCCTGATTTTAAGATATTTTTATCCAGTCTATTCTCAGCAGGAGAATTAGTCCATAAAAGCTAGTTTGCCATAATCAAAAGTGGAGATAAGTCCCTTAGTTATTTAATGTGCAGTGTAGCCACCCTTTGTCCAATTTCAGTTACCTGTGGACAACTGTGTCTGAAAATGTGTACAGTGAGATATTTAGAGAGCGACCCTCTCATTTTTATTGTACTATATTATTTTTATAGTATGTTATTAAATACACTAATAAAAGCAGTATTTTAAAATACTGCTTTTATTACAGTATATTATTATGATGTTCTAGTTTATTGGTTATTGTTAATTTCTTACTGTGCCTAATTTATAAAATTAAACTTTATCAGAAGTATGTATATGTTGGAAAAAGCATTTTGTGTGTGTGTGTGTGTGTGTGTGTGTGTGTGTGTAAGGTTTGGTGTTATCTGTAGTTTCAGGCATCCACTGGGCAATCTTGGAACATATTCCTTGCATATAAAGGGAGAATGCTGTATTTGAAGAAAGAACTAACACACAAAACTTAGGATACTTTCCTCTATTTTAAAAGGGAGCAAAGTGGGGAAGGGGGCGCTGTGGGCTGGGGCGGAGGACTTCCAGTGCTTGGTGGGTGTGGTGTGCTGACCTGTACTGAAGGGTGTGATCCCACACCAGTAAGTTATACACGATGGTGTAAACCAATATTATATCAATAATAGAGAATATAAAATTAATAAAAGGAAGCAATTTAAAGAAAAAGTATCAAGTAAAATAGTTACAAATGATAGGAGAATAACGATGCTTTCGGGTCACTGGCTTAGTCCATAGTAGGTTTTCAGTGCTTGTGTTCAAGTCTTAATAGTTTGCCTTGATTACTATGATAGTTTCCTTACTGGTCCTCCTAGTCTGTCTCTCCTCATTCCCCCTCTCCCCATTCAAATTACGCTTAATACCTTAACCTAGAATCTTTCTAAAACACAAGGCTGGTCATGTCCACTTCTTGACTGAAACCTTTCAAATAGATCTTAAATCCGTAAAGTTTCTTTCATAGTAAAAATGGTTTAAAAATAAAGATACTTATTTTCTCACAAATAAGAGATCCAAAGTTAATCAATTTGAAAGTTAGTTAGTTATCAATTAGTGCTGTCAGAGCTCTGGGTTGGTGCCTCTGAAATTCTTTTAAATTTCTGTTCTTGGGAATAAGAATGTATGACATGGCTTCTAGAATCACATTTTCATGCACTAACCAAAACATAGGAGAATCAAGGGATGATGTAGCTCTTTTTTTTTTTTTAATCAAGGAGAAAAATCTTTTCCAGAAGTCCTCCTGAAACTTTCCCTTAAGCTTCATTGGCCAGAACTGAGTCACAGGACATTTCCCATGCTTCAGCTGAGCCTGGGCCAGTGAGTCTGCTAAGCCAGCCTCTGCAATGAGAGGTGCGCTGAGCCAGCCAGGAAGGTGTGAAGATGCAGTACACAAGAGTAAACTTTTAGGTGATCAATAACATCTGCACCAGCTGCCAGTGCTTACACAATGAAGTCCAGTCTCTTATCACAGTGTTATTAACTCTTCGTATTCTAAGAAACTCATGCCACATTCAAGCATGATTAGCATTTATTGAAGAGTTACATGGGGGAGAGAGGACCACAGGAGACCAATTCAAAATTTCCCAGGGATGATTAGACACCATGAGCCTGTACCACAGCAGATCTAGGTTGGTCCAGAATAGATAAATGGACTAAAAGTCACATAATCCTGTTGAATTAGTTCCTCTCTGACACCCCTTGGTGTTTCTCAGCCATTTCTTTTTCCCACCTATTGCACCCCACCATTGACCCTGTGGATGTTACATTCACACTTCCAGTGACAAAATTGAACAGGTCAGTGTCTTCCCTAAAAAAGCCAATTCCCCATGAAATCGACAGGATTCGGTGCAAGCATCATGGGAAGTCCTTGTTGAACCTTTAGGGAACTTTGTGTTAGGCTTCCTAGACCTTTTACTATACCACAGAATGTACCTTTATCTGTTCAAGTTGAAGTTTATTAGCAATTAGATTCCTAGGCCTGCCCCGACTCTTAAGTCAGGAATAGGACGATAAGCATGCGATTTAATGCTGGATTCTCTGTGATGAAGCATGGACCCGTTTTAAAGTATTGGTCCCTTGTCTTAGGCCTCTACATGCCAAGTTTTATGAATTGTTCCCAAGAATTCTGCATGGTTATTATTAAAACCCTTATTCTGCAGTTGAGGAATCAGAGGCTGAGAGAGGCAAAGGCAAACAGTGAAGAAATAAGGGAGCCAGGATTCCAACTCAGTTCTGCTGGTTCCAACACACCTGCTCTTTTATCACCAGTGGCTGTCTGGTGACAGTGCAGTGCCCTGCCACCCCAAGACTTCTTCCTTTCCTGCTGGCAAAGCTGGGCTGGGCCAGGTCTGGGTCTCAGAATGGCTGCTGAAGCACAGGCTACCTCAGGAGAGGGCATGGAGGAAGCCCCTATGGCTCTCCTCTAGTGAACCCCAGGTTTTGCCAGGAGAGCAAGGGGACCCAGTCAACTGAGATTTCCAGAATGGTTTGTGTGAGAAAAGGAAATTATAAAGTATGGTGTCATTTTCCCTTTAGCAGCTGCTCTTTCTGTGGCCACAAGAAGTCCTTTGAAGATGTGTCAGTACTGTTTACAGGATCTAGGATTTGCTCTGACTCTCTCAAAATGATGGTGTGGTAGGAAGCTGCAGAGACAGGGAGGAAGGGAGGGGCTGAGAGGGAGGAGGAGGGGAAATGAGGAAATAGCTCATGTTGGACCATTTCACTTAAATGGGAGCCACATTGTGGGATTCAGAAACCCAGACCCTTTCTCTCAAATGGGTATAGTCATGGAAATCACTTATCTGGGCTGTAGTTTGCCTTTTTGCACAATGAACATATGATCCCAGCCCACATTCTGTTGATGGGATTAGCAGAGATTCTGGATATAAGTGTGATGCTTTATTGACCAAAGGAAACCTCTTCCTTGGAGCTGGAATCACACACTGGTAACCGGGAGGCACAGGAACAGCGACATGGCTCAACATGTCTGCCGCTCTCCCCAGCGCCCAGCCACTCCTGGCTGAAAATCCAGGCCTGTCTTGAGGATAGTTCAGGGATGAAGGTGGGAACCCAAGGGATAAAGCAATTTGCTAGTCTTTCCCTGTTCAATTCCACACCATGCACACATTTAGAGTAACAAAAGAAAGCCAGGGTACATCAGGTCTCAGGGGACCCCTGCAACAACAGAGCCAGCGCGAAAGCTGAGACCTAGACAAACATTCTCAAAACATCATTCCTGCATTTCATAGTTAAGCCTTCCTCCTGTGCTTCTGCTACATCTTACCTCTTACCTCTTACCTGGAAAATCCAGAATTGGGGAGAGGAAGGTGGACTCTGTCCTGTTGTGTTCAGTATTGGTGGAACCAAGGTGTCCAAGGGACAGAGAGGGTGGTGAGAACACAAGGGGAAGAAAGTGTGTAACAAAAGCTAGCAGTTGACATACATGTTTGCTCAATCTAGTGCTTTCATTTGGGGAAAGTTTATAATTATTATGTTTAAGTATTTTATATCCAAGAATAATGTACAGCAAAGAGTGTAGTGTTCAATGATTTTTACAAAGTGAATGCCCGTGGAAAAATGAGGACCAGTACCGTAGAAGCACGCAGAAGCTCTTCTCAAACTCACTTCCAGTCTCTAACTGGAATCCTGGCTCCTCCCTGAGGCATGAATTTGTTTTTTTCCATGTTGTGACCTTTGGAATCATACAGTATGTATTCTTCCATATTTAACTGCTCTTGTTATCCTATGTTCCTAAGATGTGGTCATACTATTGCATGTGGTTGTAGTCCCTTCATACTCATTGCTCTATTCATTACTCACTAGTTATTACTCCATAGTCCATGGTGTATTGAATCACTGTAATGGTGATGCTAGTTTCTAGTTTGGGGCTATTAGAGTAGTGCTATGGTGAAGGCTCTTGAACATATCTTTTGGTGGGCATCTGTCCTTACTTGGTTTGAATGTACACTCAAAAGTTCAACTGCTGAAGTAAACATGTGAAGTGGTCTCCTGAAAGACTGGACGGATTGATGGATTGATGGGGAGACTATGAAGCTGGAAGAGGGCTTGTTCTTCTGTAGACATTGGATTCTGTTAGAAGTCTGAAGGGTAATCATATGTTCCCCAGAAATGGAAAAGAAAGAAAATCAAGTGTCGCCAAAGATGTGGTGCACTGAAAATATGAAAATCTCATGGGCTGCAGTTGGAATGTAAATTGTATACCCACTTGGAAAACATACACATAATTTGCCATCTAGCATGTTCCTAAAGGCACTTGGATCTGAAAGTCCTACATGTACTCTGTCTTATTCCAGAAAGAGATATATTTTTAATCCCATTTTACGAAGCATAAACTGAATTAGTAGCCAAAGTCACACAGCAAGTAAGTGACAAAACTTCATACCCTCAAAGGCTGGACATATGTTCCTGCTGAGTTTCCCAAGCAGAAGTTGGGGTACTCCAATAACTGCATACTTTATTAGGAAAAACTGGGTTGTGCTTCCTGGATTCATTTTGAGCTAGCACTACAAATAAATATGTTTTTATGGCACTAAGTTTTCTTGCCTGTAAAATGGGGATGATAATGAAGTATCTTAAAGGAATGTTTGTTGGATTAGATGCAGCTACCTAAGTGAAAGTGCCTGGCACAGTGCCCCAAAGAAAATATATTCAGGTCTTTAATGGGAGGTGATGACTTGAGTATAGATCTCTGAAAAGTCCCCTCCTGTCCCACTGATAGGATTAAAGGAGCATAAAAATACCTACAATTTTGCACTGGCATTGAGAACTCAGGAAAGTTATGAGCCATGTTCCTTGAGGGCTTTCTCACAGGAAGAGTAGAGTTGAACTGGAGTGAGGGCAGTTAGCTAGCATGGTGAGGAGCCCTGGCAGAGATCTGTTGTTCGAGGAAGGAGGACTGTGACACAGACAGGCTATGCCACAGAGAGAAAAGACTGCATTCAACCCCGGTGCAGACTGAAGGAGCTCCAAAGGGGGTTGGTTGCAGAGGAGCTACCAAGGGGGACAGTCAGACAATGAGGCTTCTCCATGGTGCTTGGGCAGAGGCACAAGGCAGTAAGCAGAAGGCCACCTGTGTCTCTGTAGCGGCATAGAGAGAGAGAACACTGAATTCTAGGCAGAGCGGGGGCATCAACTGCAGAGACCAAGTGCCCTAAGGGACTGCCCAAGCTAATTTCTCCAAAGTCCCTCCTCAGGGAGCCAAAAGAGAACTAGAAAATTAGCAGGCCCTCCAGTCTAGCATCCGAGACTGGCTTCTGAAAGCCAAATGATGAAGGGAAAAACAGGAGGGCAAATCATGAAGGGTCCCCCCACCCTGTTTGTGAGAAAACATCAGTCTTTTTGTACAAGTGTCCTCTTTCTACTTGATGGGGCAGAGATAAACCAAAATGGAAGCAGTAAAAAGTTGCTGCAAAATAAAAGGAGAGAATACATCACTCAGGTTTCAGGAGAAGAGTTTCTTTTTGGAAAAATGTGGCTAAAGCCAACAGAAAAAAAAAATAGGGAGAACATACTCAGAATTTTAAAAGTTAACTAAGACAGTTTTTGTCAACATATTCATGAAGACAATAAATGTGGCCCTCAGAACTCCAAATAGCCTTAGAAGCTGAAAATGAGAAATAATGTATCAGAATATGAAAGATACTGTACCTGTAAGATTCAAATTCGTGGAATGAGGAAAGCACATCTAGCTCTAAGGGCGTGCCACATGCTTCTTGCAAAAACAAACAAACAAAATCTAAAAATAAGTAGGCAGGCATTTTGGATCTTCTCCGTAGTCCTATTTAGAATGAGCCCCTCAGGTTTTCAAGTAAACAGAAAATACCCAGGCATCTCTCCCTGCTCCAAACTGTGTTGAGAGTCAAGCAGCATTACAGCCCTCTATGTTCACCCACCCACCCTTCTAAGCTGTCAGTGTCCACAGGATAGACAGGAAGGGGTCTGGAATAGGACAGAAATGGAGCAATGGGAGGGGGAATAGCAATAAGGCAAGTTGGAAATACAGCCCCGCACAGTAAAGCACTGAAGTCAGGGTGGGAATAAAAAGAGCCCAAAAAGCATGTAGGAGGCCTAGGCTGGAGGACAGTGGAGCGACCTCCAGCCAGTGGGTGGAGTCAGAGGGCTCTCTGGCCATGTGGGCTGGGGCTAGGGTGTAGGGGTTGGGCAAGCACTGGGTAAGAAAGCTCCAGAACCAGGGGTTCATAGGGCTGCACCCACCCCCAACCCCTGACTTCCTGAATGGGTACTGCTAGGAGCTCGGGGTGGAACAGAACTGCTGTGTGCTCCTGGAGTGCGAGCACAGGTGACAGGGAGGACAAGCGGCTGCTTGCACCCTAATTCTGCTCAGCAGCAGATGTGCGGCTCCTGCTTGCTCTCTGTTCTCTGCTCAGCGGAGTCTACCTGGGGTGGGATAGATGGTATATGGCCACACCTAGGTCAATTATTTTCCTTTTCTGTTTTGTCTCTCTTGTTCTCCTTTTCCTCATTTCTTATGTAGTAAACCCACCTTCTTTCTCTCTGTGTGGCTACTTTTGGGTCTTGTCTTGTATTCTGAAGTGCAGGTCACCTCTGGTCCCCCAGGTTTGCTCTCTGACAGTGGGAGGCATGTAGAGAGGTAGCTCTGTATTGCTTATGAGAGTGGACTCAGAAATCAGAATGCTTGGGAATCCTGAGTCTGTTGCTCATTGGGTGGCCTTGAGGTTCTCTCTGTGTCTTAGTTTTTCTGTCTATAAAATCATAATAATGATATCTGCATACTTAGCAGGTTGTGAAGATTAAAGGAATTCATATATGTCAAGTGTGCAAGCAGAAGCCGGCATATGGATGTAATAGTAACTATTATTGCTACTATTGCATCTATGAGCTATTTTTTCAAGGAGAAGGTAGTTAGGGAGGGAAAGATAAAGCGCTGCTAGAACAGTCTGCTGTGTCTGCAGTCATGATTTCATACATCAATAAAAGTTCAAGTAACATTTTGGGAATCAGCATTGGGTTACAGTCTATTTTATTTTACAAGTAAAACATTTTAAAAAATAGCAGAGTTTAACTAGAAAATACGTGGAAAAATTATCTCAAAGCATTGTCCCTTAAGTTAAATTTATTCTCAATACATTACCTGAATCTCTCTCCATTTACAGTGCACCAGTGAACAATTTATCTTAAATGTGCATTGTTCTAAAGACCATAATTTGAGAACTGTTGCAATGAGGGGAAACTGCTAGTAACTGAGGAATAGACTGGAAGTTGTACCTATCAACTGCTCACCAGTTCTGGAGACAAGGAAGTGCTGTCCAGTCACGTGTTGCTTAACAGCATGTGGTCAGTGATGGACTGGGCTGTGTATGTGATGGCTGGTCTCAGTAGGCTGTAACATAAAGCCTAGGTGTGGTAGGCTGTGTCATCTAGGTTTGTGTAATTACACTCTTTGAAGTTTTCACACTTCACGCCAAATATAAGAAATAATGCATTTCTTAGAATGTATCCCAGTCATTAAGTGATGTATGACTCTACTCATCACACAAAAGCAGAACAGGAATGAAGGGCAAGCCATTAGCCCTGATCTCTACAAAGCCCGTCCATGCCAAAGACTAATAGATGAGAAAAGTGCACCCCAGGGAAGAAAGGAGCACACACCAAATGAACTGGTTAGTCTGAATGTTTATGTAAACTGGAAGAAGACAAAGAAAGAAAACATTGCAGAAAAAAAATCTGAGATATGAGAAGGCACATACTTCTGAAAAGATACCCTCAAAAATGGCCAAGATTTTTTTTTTTTTAATGTGATGAGAGAGCAGTCTACCAATACCTGAGACAGTTTACAGTTGAGAGGCGTGCATGTGAATTTGCAGATTCTGTATTTGCCGGTTCTTCTACTTGCTAAAATGTATTTTTATCCCCCAAATCAATACAGTGCTCTCCCAGACATGCACAGATGAATGGCCAAAACCGGAGTGCCCCTCTTGCATGTTTCCAACTGTGGTCAAACAAGGCAAGGCCCTGCCTTCTTGTTTCAGCTTCACACTATGAACAGAGTCCTTTTTGTGGTATATTTAGTGTCACATTTTCACTTTTTGTGTGCTTTTTGTTGGTAGTTTCACTGTTTTAAACAGCTTCAAATATAGTGCTGAAGTGTTGTCTAGTGTTCTTTGAGCATAAGATGGTTCAATTTATTGAACAAATAATTCAATAAATACATAATAAATGTGTGTATATATAATTATATAAAAATTAAAATCTAAGTCTACAAATATACACGTTATGTATATTATACACATACATGTATGTAATAGAAATGTGTGTGTATCTTTAAACAGAAATGCACCTAAAATAAAGTTATATACTGATTAGTTGATAAAAGTATTGTGATCAGAGACTCACAGGAAACTAATCCTTTATTTTCCCAGAACAGTGTTTTGGTATTTACCCATTCAGTGTTTCAATGACTTTTAGAGCATGTATATATGAGTAAGGAGAATCAGCTGTTGCTATGTGTACACACATAAACATATACACATTTGTATCTATATGTGTATGATTCATATATCACAGTGATACTGAAACATTAATTGAAGGACACATCAAGGAAATGAAATAGGAAATCCAGAAGCAGACCATAGTATAGACTAATGTAGTATAGCATTATTTAGCTTACTGTTATTATAGTTTTATTCTTATCAGTTTGTTGGAAAAGTCATGACAGTTTTTTGTTTTGTTTTTCAAGCAAAAAAATGCATCATTACTTTTCCAGCAACCAATATTTACCATACTTTATTGTAACAGAATGCAGTATAATATTCAAAATGCAGTGTTATATTCAAGTATAATATTCAGTATAATATTCAAACCTGTGAGAATAATATGTGATAAAGACAGAGATGCAAATTTATTGATGCTATATAAACTGAATAAGTAATTGGCAAAAAATTTAAATTTAATTCCTGCCATATCAGTATGACAAAAATTATTACCCCATCTTCATGTTTTTAAATAATAGGTTAAGTTTTTTTTTTCTAACTTTTGCCATAAAGTGTTTGTATAGTAAATGAGAAGTAAAAACCTTGAATGATTGTTAAAAATCACAGTCCTTTTGGAATTATAATAATCTGGGTCCATAATAATGTGGGTCCATGTAACCCATAATACACTGGGATCGATGTAGTTACTAACTACATTGAAAAAATGATGAGAAAAGCTGAGAAAAAATTAAAATATGCTCATTTCCTTTTTTGATGAATGGGAATTCAAGAAGTAGTATTTTATTTTGACTTGAAAAATTATATAATAAAGGTTCAGGAATCAAAGTAATTCTTTTTTTCTGTTTTTAATTTTTTTATCGAAGTAACATTGATTTATAACATTATACAGGTTTCAGACATATGTCTTTATAAATCAATGTCTTTTAAATAGACAAAAGTATTCTCAAGTGTTACCACATTAGTTCTTCCAACATCAAAGAAAAGGAAGCATATGCAGAAAGAAGAGTGTTTCTGGTAGATTAAAATTTTGAAGGTGGTCAGTCTAATGTCAGGTAAACACAAATGAAAAATATCCTTAAGGATAGTAGATAGTAGAAATCAAGGCCAAAATTGTTAAAAAGCTAGAAAAAATGCTTTATATTCATGAAGTGCATAAATCAAAATAAAAATATACAAGCTATGAGTCTTAGAAGCTTGATAATAAAGTATCAAAATATATAAAGCAATAATCATTAGAAAGTTAAGTATAATCAATATAAATTTTAAATTTAAATCAATATCAATTTATGAGAATAATTTTTTTATAATAAAGCCTTTTATAATCACACATATTATCAAATTCTAAAAAGTCTATTTGAATTCTAAGTCTATTAATAGAAATGCAACACTTTCCCAGGTTCATGAAATATTTACACATGTTAACTATAATACCCCAAGAAGAAATTAATAAATTATAGAGATTTTAAGGTGATTCCTATCTTCAGAATACAATAATACTAAAATCAGTAATAAGGAAATGCCATTAAAATCCAATCACCTGAAAAGTATAATACCCTTATTTTTATTTATATTTATATAAACTTAATTTATATAAATCTCATCCATGTGAGATATTTATAAAATTATAGATAATTTTAATACAGAGCATTTTTAAACATTATTTGAAGTATTTTTAAATACCTTAAATAAAAATGTTGCAATGAAGGTTCACAGAATCCAACCAAAGTGTTTCCAAGAAAATAAATTCTGTCTTTTCATCCTTTAATCATTGTATAAGAAATAATTGACATAAAGTAATATAATGTGACTTGAGAAACCAGAGAAAAAACAAAAGAGAATCCTGAGAAAGTGTGAGGAAGGAATTAGGAAAGATAAGGAAAAATTCATTAAAAGCCAAAAATTTCTTTAAAAAATAATAATATATGAGATACATAAAGTGTTAAAATTCAAAATAGGAAGAAACTATAACCAAAAAAATGAAAGAAATTATCAAATGAAAATGGCAAATCTGGATTACCAATAAATTTGTATTTATGAACAAGATAAATTAAGGAATATACATGTATTAGATCAACTTTCTCAAATTAAAAAAAACAAGAGCTTTTTAGAAACCTGGAGAGAAAGTAAATAGGCTTAAAACTAATTAGTTTTATTTCTAGGTTCTTTGCTAATTAAAATAAAATACACATTTCCATACTCTGATCTATCATATCCTCCAAAGAAGAAAAGCATTCCAGAGCATTTCAAATTAGTGGTTTCATACCCTCAGTTAAAGTCACAGAAGTTGAATTATTATCATATGGCAATTTTATTTTTAATTTCTTGGGGAACCTCCATACTGTTTTCCATAGTGACTGCACCAGTTTACATTCCAGTTTATTAAATAAAATTTGCTTTCCAGTTTAATAAATAAAATGAACATGACCATGACATCAAATACAGAAAATACTGAAACACAAAAAGCAATAAATGAATCTTGTCAGTAAATACACATTCAACACTACAAGCAACATTCTTCTAAATCAAATATTTTATGTCAGGACTTTTGATTTTGACTCTGATAAAGTAAATTGTGACAGATTAACTGTCCCTTTAAGGACAATAAGAAAATGGATTGAATATATTTTAAAGTCTGCCTGAGGCATCAGAGAACTTACTGAATAATCACAATTTGAAAGGCCAAGATCCTAGACAGAAATGAACCATCAAAAAGCTGACATTTCAAGAAATAATAAGTGTTGGCAAGGATGTGGAAAAAGAACCCAAACCTTGTGTACTATCGGGGATGTAAATTGGTAGCCACTGTGGGAAACACTATGGAGGTTCCTCAAGAAATTAAAAATAAAATTGCAATATGATGATAATCCAATTTGTATGGCTTTAACTGAGAGTATGAAACCACTAATTTGAAAAGATTTATGTAACCCAATGTTTACTTGCAGCCCTATTCACAATAGCCATGATATAGGAAAAAACCCAAATAATCTGATGATGAATAAATGGATTTAGAAGGTGTGGTATGCATAATGGAATACTACTCAAACATAAAAGATTAAATTTTGTCATTTGCATCAACATGGGTGGACCTTGAGGGGACTATACTAACTGAAATAATTCATGAGAAAAAGATGAATATCATATGAGTTCACTCATTTGAGAATATGAAAAATAAAAGCAATTGAACAAACAAAACAACAACAAAAAAAAAACCTTTGGACTCTGACAATAGAATGGAGGGAAGGAACGGGGAGAGAATTGGTTGGTAGTGGATAGTGACTGGACATTCGTGGTGGGTGTGATGTGATATATATAGTTTTCCTAAAACATACAGCTAATGTTATGCCAATGAAGGACAAAAGAAAGAAGTATGCTGACATTCAAGTTGCCTTTCTCCTTAGGGCATATGATTTGTCAGTGTATTATGCCTTCACATAAGAGAAACCAAGAAAAAATTGCAAATCCAGTGAAGAATCTTTGCTAAAATGTAATAAACTCAGGGGAATATTTTTGGTAATTTTATGGGGCTAGAAATATAAATATTGTAGTTTGGAGCTACCAAATCAGGTTAGAACTTGATCAGCAAAGATTCTAGAAGGAAGGAAAGGAGGACAGTGTGAGAAGTAAACACCATACTTTACATATTTTTTCATCAAAACATCTGCCAATTCATTTACCTATGCTAGGGCAGAATTTAATAAACTAAGCAGAACAAAAAAAATTGAAGTAAGATAGTCCAAGAAAGTGAGATTCTATTATATATCCTTGACTTCCCAATGGTATCTCTGGTGAATTACAGGCTAGTAGTAGGGACAAATTTATTTGAAGTTAATCAAGCCTTATAAAACTGCAACCCAGTTTCAGGTGGGCTTAATCTCCTATGGATTTAAGATAATATATCAGAATTTCCCAGTCAAAGTGAACCTTTTCTGTCTCAATATAACATCATTCAGAATATGTACAATTTTTCTTACAAATTAATCAGAATTCAATTATAAATTATTAGTCATATCAAAAAACAGGACATAAAAAGTAGGCATTAAAGTGACACATTACCAATTGCTAAACTTACTAGTCATGAAACTATAATAGTTCAAGAACATTGATGATGAAATACAGAAATTTACCAGAAATATTGATTGCAAAAAGAATTGATCACATAGCAATTCTAGGGTTAAAAATAATGTAGTATCAAAAACTAAACTTGGTTTAAAAGTACTGGACAGAAAACAAAGAGGATTAGAAAATATTCAGAAAATATACAAAGATCAAAAAGAATAGAAAATATACAACAGAGACTAAGAGATATGTGGGGTGGTAAAAGGTTATTGTATATTTTAAAATTAGTTATCAGAAGGAGAGGGAAGAGAGAACCAGTCAGAAGTATTTGAAAGGATAATATCAATACATTTTGAAAAATTGACTAGAGGTATTAAATCATACATTCAAGAGGTTATAAAAAAACTCAAGAAAGGTGAGAAAAAAGTCCACACCTAAGCCTATTAACACAAAACTATTTAAGTACAAAGAGAGAATTGGAAAAGCAGCAGAGAAAAGATTTACATTAATTTAAAGAGCAAATGTAACAGTTACAACTGATTTTTCAGAAGATACAATGGCACTCAAAAGGCAATGGAATAACATTCTGAATGTGCTGGAAGGAAATAACTGCCTACCTATAACTTAATGCCTACAGAAAATATCCTTTACAGGTAAATAATGTCCCTCATTACCATACATCAAAAGTAGATATTTAATTTCATCAAATTAAAACTGTAAATATTCCTTTTTTTTAAGAAAAGTGTTTTGGACTATATGATGCTAAGTAAAAGTAACAACTCTGAACAGAGAAAGTCCTAAAGTAAAAGGATGGCAGGAGAAAAGATAAACCATGAAAAGACTAACCTAATAACATTAGGTTAGTAAGGAAGACTTTACAGTCAGAGTGATTATCAGAAATTTAATAGAATGTTGCATAATGATCAAAAGGTCAATCCACCAAGAAGACATCATAATTTTTTTTTAAGATTTGTTTATTTATACATACAAGCTGGGGTACAGGCCAGAGGCATGGGGCGGTGAGAGGGTTCACCAGAGACAGAGTGGGGAGCAGAACAGGCAGGTCAGAAATACACTGCTAAGGGGAGCAGCGGGCGAGGCAGGAGAGATCTGCCGCACCGTGTGGAATTCTCCCTGGCTGGGCATCGAACTTGCATCGCGCGCTGCCGACAGCTCCACAGCACAGTGCTCAACCGCTGTGCAAGCAGGGAAGCCTGACATCATAATTTTTAATGTACTTGCTTCCGATAGCATAGATTCACTAGGCATAGAATAGCAACTGATAGAACTGAAAAGGGAAATAGACATATCCACAGAGTTAAAGATTTAGCATGTTGCTCTTTATAACTGATTAATTAGCTGATAAATAAAAAGTAAAGAAATATAAAATCTGAATAATAAAATTAGCAAACTTGGCCCAGTTGACATATAGAAAACATAGCACCCAACAACTACAGAATGCATTCTTTTCATTTAATTATATATTCATGGAGCATTCACTATAATTAAGCATACACTGGGCCATAAAGTAAGTCTCAATAAATTTTAAAGAATTTAAATAATTTGAAATAAGACTTTAAGAACAAAATGGAATTATGAAATTAGGGAAAAATGGATTTCAGTTCTATTATTTTTCTATTCCTTAGTATTTGCATTTTAAACAATGTTTTTCTAAATAGCCATCAATTAAAAAACCCAGTGAAAATCAGAAAATATTTTTAACCATGAAAAATTCTCTGTGGAAGAAATTATGGGATACAATTTAAGCTGTTCTTAAAGGGAAATTTACTGCCTTAAGTTCACATGAGGAAAAAAGAGAAAGGCTAAAAAATAATTTAAGTATCCATCTCAAGGAGTTAGAAAAGACTAAAACCAAAAGTAAGGTGAAATTAGTTTTTTTTTTAATTTTTTTATTGTTATTTGTATCTTTAACACTATTGTGTATTCCCCTTGGGTAACCTGCCACCAATTCACCCGTGACCCATCACCATAGTCCCTTGTGCTCTTTTCTAACCTTTTTTGAGCCCTTATCCTTCCCCTTCCTTGCTGAGTGTCTCTCTCTTGTTTGGTTCCTGTTATAAGTGAAACCATTCTATATTTTTTGCTTTCTTTCTGGCTTATTTTGCTGAGCATGAGCCCTTTTAGTTCCATCCATGTTGCTACAAATTGCATGTGTTTATCTTTTTTTAATGCTGAGTAGTATTCCATTGTGTATATGTACCACATCTTCTTGATCCAATCATCTATTTGGGGGTATCTGGGTTGTTTCCATATCTTAGCTATTGTAAACAATGCTGCAATAAACATATGGGTGCATGTGTCCTTTTGGATTAATATTTTTGTGTCGTTTGGGTAGATTCCCAGAGTGGTATTACTGAGTCGTATGGAAGTTCCATTTTTAGCAGTTTGAGGAATCGCCATACAGTTTTCCATAGTGGTTGGACCAGTTTGCATTCCCACCAGCAGTGTAGGAGAGCTCGTTCCTTTTTCTCCACATCCTCGCCAACATTTGTTGTTGTCTGTTTTTTTAATGTATGCCCTCACTGGTGTGAGGTGGTATCTCATTGTGGTTTTGATTTGCGTTTCCCTGATTATAAGTGATGTTGAGCATTTTTTCATATATCTGTTGGCTATTTGCATGAAATAAGTTTTAAAGGAGTGAAATTAATAAAATAGAAATAAACAGGTAATGGGAAATTACCCAAAAAAATACTGATTATTTGGGGAAAATTACAAATATTTATTAAACCCTAGCAAGACTGATGAGGTGAGGGGAAAAAAAAAAGGTGCAAGAGAGGAAAAAAATGCTCTTACTACCTATCAAGTTTCTTTCAAAAGGCTAAAATAAGATGATATGTTATTGATATTAAAGATAGAAAAATAGATGAATAGAGTAAAAGATCTAGAAATGATACCACATGTATACAAACTGCTGATTTATGACAAAGGTGCCATAGATAAGGAAAAGAATGGTCTTCTTAATAGATGAGTCTGAATCAATTGAATATTCATATGGAAAAATAAATCTGACCTCTACATTGTACCACACAAAAATATTTTTTCTAGATAGATCATAGCCTTAAAATGAAAGTTAAAGCAATAAGACTTCCAGACAATAATGCAGAATATCCTCATGGAATAGGTGAAGATATTTAAAGCTGGAATGCAAAATCATTAACTGTAAAAAAAAAAAAAAGTAAATGACAGTAAAATTTATAGCTTCTGCTTACGAAAAGGTATGTTTCAGTATGGGAAAAGATATTTACAATAAATCTTTGTAAAATATGTGTAATTCATGTGACAGAGAAATCATACACCTATGATAAAGGACTCTATCCACCATACATAAAGAATTTGTCCTAAACAATAAGAAAAAGATGGAACAAATAGAAAGTAGGCAAAAGATGATTAGAAAGAGAAAATATGCAAACATGTGAGCAAACATGTCAAAACCATACATACATAAATCATAAGGAAAGTGCAAACTAAAAGCCCAGTTTTATAATACTAAACAACACCCCCCAGTGATGGGGTAACTGAACCTTCACATGCTGCACACCCACTGCGAGAAGCCCTTTGACAGGGCTCTTTTAACCCAGAATAGGTGTCCTCTGTGACCATCAGTTCCACTCCTAGATGTATCCTCATCACAAGATGAAAAATTCTGGTGAATTTTCCCTACCAGATATACATGTGTCTGGTGTACGCGGGAGCTCAAAAGACAAGAACAATGATGTTCATAGCAACATTTCTATAATATCCCCATTACCCACCAGTAATAAAACAGTGAATACTTGGTGGTGTATCCATACAGTAGAACAGTAGGAAAATGAAAGTGTGACTACTTCATATAACTACATAGATCAGATCCACAGAATGGAAGGAAACTATCCCCCCAATGACAGATTATCTTCATATAAATCTCAAAAGTTAGGTCACAACTAGGAATTGTTCACTTTGGTGAAAGAGGCAGGAGAACTGTCGAGGGTCCTGGAAAGCCTGCATGTCGTGGTCTTGGTATGTGAGCTAAGTCCCTCCCTTGTGTGCTTTTCTGTGTTTTTGGGAAAACAGAGATAGGCCAACATGGTTACAGTACTTATCATTATGTTGTTGTATCATGGGGCTTTAATATTTTTGTGTCATACTTTCATATGTTTTTCAAATATGTAATATTTAAAAGTTGGGAGTGATTTGTAATTTCAGTCACTTTGATGAAAACTTCTCTTCATCTTTATCCTTCTTCCCATACTCCATGCTTTAAAACTGTCTTGCCTGATGTGCAACCATTCAGGGTGGGGCAGGATCACTGTTGATGGGGAAAATGGAAGAAGAGTCTTGGAGCCTTAGGTGTATCTGACCACATGCCTTTAATGCAGAAATGGGACCAGATACACAGGCTGGCAAGCAGGCAGGCAGAGAGAGAGAAAGACTGAAAGACAGAATAGCAACTGAACCTCCTAGCCCCCTTTATACCATTATGTACCCATGGCCAACAACTGATAGGTTGTTGCACATAAGATGCATTTTCAGGCCATCTTTTGTTTGCTGAATGTCCAGAAAGGTGAAAGACATAAATGGCACATTTCAAGATTACTGGCTGTCTGTTGTTTAGAAGCCAAAAATGAGCCTGATTTAACCCATTTTCCTTACACTTGAACTATTCAGTGGTGTCTTGACCAGTCTTCTTGTCTCTAGTTTATAACTGGGAGGCAGGATTATCTGCCCAATGTTGATCAGTTTTGTAGCCCCCAAGAAAATCCCTTTGGAGCAATTGTTCTTGGTAGCTTTTGAGGTCACTGGTTCTCTTTTTTTTTTTTAAAGAAAAAAAAGCAAAACACATGTAAATTATGATGTTCCTGAGGGCGACAAACTCCCATGAAATGAAAATATTATGGTAAATTAACGTAGCCAGACACAAAAACTCACATATTGTATGATTTAATTTATAGAAATTAGAGATGGTATGCAGATTGTGTAGTGTAGGGTCTAAGGGGAGGGGATAAAGAGAAACTCCTTAAAGGGTGTAATTTGGTGAGAGAGGAGGTTCAACCTTGATAAGGGCTGAACTGGGATACTTTCCTTTGCCCCATTCAAAGAGTGACGTCCTAAACCTCAGTATCTCAAAATATAGCTATGTTTGGAGATAGGGTCTTTCAAGAGATAATGAAATTAAAATGAGGTTATTTCGGTGCGTCTCAATCCAATATGACTAATGGCCTTAATAAGAAGAGGGAATTTGGACACAAGCACACAGAAGGAAGACCACGTGAGGACACAGAAAAGATAGCCATCCACGAGCCTAGGAGAGGGGCCTGGAGCAGATCCTCCCTTTGTGCTTTTGGGAGAAACTAGGCCTGCTAACACCTTGATCGGGGCATTTATAGCTTCCAGAATTGTGAGCAGGCACCTTTCTGCGGTTTAAGCCACACAGACCTGGTACTTACTGACAGGAACCCTAGGAGGAAGCCAGGGGTTTTATTTCGATTAATAGAAATGTTGAGGATTGGCTAGAGGCGGTGGTTGCACAACACTGAGAATGACTGAATGCCACTGAATTAATTGTTCATGGGGTGAATTTCATGTTATTTGAATTTCTTCTCCATAAATGAAAGCAAAACAAGCCGGCCCCCAGACCCCCTACCATACACCAATCAGCCAGGTAGTTTTCACTCTCCAGTAAAATCGAGACTTGAGGTTTGTTCTCTAAAGAAGGTAGAAACGGGGAAGGTCTAGGGTGGAAAAATCAGGAATTTTGTATGAACCAATTTTTAAAATGAGCCATGATTAAGTTAAATGATATAAAATCACAATAAAATAAATTGCATTAAAAACAAAGGTAAGGGGCCTCCCTGGTGGCGCAGCGGATAAGCGCTGCGCTGTGGAGCTGTGGCAGCAGCGATGCGAATTCGACACCCGGCCGGGGAGAATCCCACATGGCGCAGACCTCTCCTGCCTCACCCACTGCTCCCCTCAGCAGTGTATTTCTGATCTGTCTGTTCTGTTCCCCACTCTGTCTCTGGTGAACTCTCTCGCCGCCCCACACCTCTGGTCTGTACCCCAGCTTGTATGTATAAATAAATAAATCTTTAAAAAAAAAAACAAAGGTAATACATCCATGAAAGTCCTTACTGGTTAATTATTGTACCATCTTTTGCCATTATCCATGCTCTTGGGGTTATTTGTCTCTTAGATATCCGTGGTAGAAATATTGCAGAATGGTGCACTGCTTACATCACATCTCTTTTCAGCTTTGCTTTCAGGAGAGCTTGATGGTAGCCTGGGTGGGCAATTTTACACTATGAAAATCTATTGAAAACTAGAATTCAGGGCTTTCTTCTTTTTTTTCCCCCTTGTAATACTCTTTTTTAAAAATATATATATATATTATTTATATCTTTTACATCATTGTGTATTCCCCATGAAATTCCCACCACCAATCCTACCCCGTAAAATTCCCACCATCACCATAGTCCCTGTGCTCTTCTCTCCCATTTCGATCCCTTCCCTGCCCCCGCAGAATGTCTCATATTTATGATTGCTTGCTAATTTTGTCATTTTTTAAATTATTATTGTTTTTATTTTTTCCCTGATCCTTTATTTGGTTCCTCTATATTCCTCCTATAAGTGAAACCATTCGATATTTTCATTTTTCCTTCTGGCTTATTTCACTGAGCTTGATCCTTTCTAGTTCCATCCATATTGCTGCAAATGGCATGAGTTTATCTCTTTTGATTACCGACTTACTGCTTGCTTCCTTTCTTTCTTCACCCCTTCCTTCCTTATTTCCTTCCTTGCTTCCTTCTTTCCTCTCTCCTCCCCTCCCTACCCTCCCTCCTTTCCTTCCTCCCTTTCACCCCCTCCCTCCCTCCCTTCTCACTTTCCTTTCATTCAACACCTATTGTACGCCTTTATAGCACACAACTGCCAACAAATGCTAGCGATTGTGGAGGTGTCAATCCTGGACAAACAAGAACCCTACCCTAACCCCCCAGTCTGCCTTTGCAAATGTTTGGCCATGTTTCCTCACTGTCTCCTGGCTTCCTCCTGTTGGCTGTGGCTCTGTGGCCCCTGGAAGCCTCCTGACATCAGCCAGGAAGAGCCAGGGCCTGGGAGACAGTCCTGTTCCCTTGGGAGAATCCCTGTGAGAGGCTGCACCCATAGCGGTGTGGCAGAGAGCGGAGGATCCTGCCTGCCTGCGCTCACGGCCTCTGGGCACCCCACTGCCATGCTGGCAGCATCCTCTTGGCTGCCTCTGGCTGGCCCAGCTCTCAGCTTCCTGTGTGTCAGGCAGGAGCAGCAGGCGCTGAGCCACTGTAAATGTTTGCTGGAGATGGAGCAGCCTGGCCTGGTGGCAGCTGCAGCCATGCTCACTGCCAGAGTCGCTCTGAGGCTCCAAGGCCCTGAGACGGTGGGTCTACCGGTGGCCTGGGTGGAACAGCCCGTGAATCAGCCTCCCAGGATGAGCATGGCTCTCCCAGCCACGCAAAGAATAGTTGTGCTTCTTCCTGGGAACTGGAATACATGGGTTAAAGTTGTTACTCCCTGCCCAGAGTCCGCAAACCTGCTTCTCTTCCTGGGATGAAATGTCTGTTTCTTTCTGGGCAGGGAGCAGCTAACCAAAGCCATGGCACCCTCGATCACCAGTATCATCACTGCCAAGCGCTGATGCCAGCTTCGTGCCAAGTGCTCAACATGTCGCCTTTAATCTTCTCATCCACACTGAAAGGTAAATGTTTTTATCCTTATTTTACAGACGAGAGAATAGGCTGAGAAAATTACTTGGAAATGTTCGCCAAGAGTTTATGGTGGAGCCTGCATTCAAACTCAAGTTCCTTTAGGCTCCAAAGACAGGGCTCTTCTTGCTGCACGGTGCAATGGTCCCATCCACTCCTCCCATCTAGGCGGTGCACAGCCTTCTAGCTGGAATGTCTGAGTCTTACTTACTGCCCTGCCCCCACTTCACTTCCTCCGCTGCAGGCCATCTGACACACCACCATGCTGATCTCCCCTGATCAGCTCCTGTGAGGCTTTCCTAGGTTTCCCAGGCCAAGTCTTCCACTGTCTCCTGATGCTTCTGGAGCATCTGGACATCCTCCCATCCGCCATCAAAACACTGGCCATTGGTCACCTAATTACCCTCCCACAACTGCTAAGTCCCTCAAGATCAGATAATATCTTTTCAAGATTTTCCTTCTTGACTCCTGCCAGAGTGCCAGTCACTAAGCCGGCATTTGGTCATTGCTGAATGAAGAAGTGAAAAATGGTTGCTGAGTGAATAATGGGAAGATGGTTGTTGAATAAATAAGGGAAAGATGGTTGTTGAATGAATAAGGGAAGGATGATTATTGAATGAATAAGAAAGATGAAAAAGGCACTGTCCTCTCCTCCTGTGTTTCCTACCTTTCTATTTGTTTTGACTTCTGTTAATCAGTATGCCATTTCTAGGTACACAAATGTAGTCACAAGGAACCAAAAGAAAAAAGTTAACCAGGGATCTGAGAACCCTGCTCTCCTCAGTGAGGATGCAAATAAATTGTTTCTATTAAATGAGTCAGTGATGATAAGATTGCTAATTAGTTTGAAGAAGAATTTAATCTTGCTTTTTAAAAAAAAACATTAGAATGCTATACTGGCTTAAAATATCACAATAAAAACAATGAGGAGATTTCAAACCTGTGTTCTAGATCAGAGGCATATTGATTATGACAAAAATCTTGACTGACTTGGCACATGTGACAAAAAAAAAAAGTGTGTGTTTTTACCAGCAAGTCATCCCTGGGCTGTAGCTGCTAAGATACAGTCCAATGAATAGAAGCATCCGCCAGAGGGGAGCACAAAAGCCTAACTTATAGGCCACACTTCTGCTTCTTACCTCCCACCACTTGGGGCTGCATATTTTCGTGATCCATTTTAGATACCACAAAAATTCCAAACAATGATTCACAAGTTCAAGGTCACAAAACAGAAAAATAGTAGACTTGTGGTTACTGCCCCATCATTGTTTTTTTTTCCCCTAAATAGAAGAACCCTAAATTTTAGGTAAACTGACCTTATCAGCAAAGTTCAAATAGGTAATTTTTCCTCCTGCTTCTGTACCTTTGCCAGGACAGAGTATCCCCTGCTTTATACAACTTGATGAGCACTTTGAAAAACATTAGCTAAATTCTCCCCCCAAAAAATCTTTCCGAGTATGATATCACCATCCCCATTTTGCATATGAGGCTAACTGGCAAAGCCTCATAGTTACTTGAATGTTGAGCCAAGGTCAACATCCTAGGAGTGTTCCCTCTGCCGAAGCTGTCTCCACCACCCGTTCCCAAGACACAACTATATGAGAAACCCGTTCCCAAGACACAACTAAGAAATCTCCAGAAAGCATCCTGGAAGAAGGAGATCCCTTTCCTGTCAAAATGTCATTAGATGTGGCTATAGAACTCTAATCACAAGCATTACTGATTGACTGATTGCTCCTGGCCACACCCAGCTTCTTGTGGGCAGGATTTTTCTTAGCTTCCCTTTATTCACTGTTTCAGTGATACTATCCCTGAGAACCATGGGGAAGTCAGGGACACCTAAGGTCATCTTCAGCATTTACAGCCCTGGTCATAAGCTGATTACTTAGAACGACATGAAAAGCAGAAGACATTGAAAGTGCTTTTTCAATGTAATGCACTATTGATTGTCCCCTAAAAACTAGTTTTTGGACAAAGTTATAGCTGATATTAAACTCAGGAGGGAATTTAGAGACCTCAGTGTAACTAAACTATGTAAATTCATGGCTCGCAGTAGACCAGATGCCTGAGTCAGAACTTTTTCCTCTCCTTATAATTTAACTTAGTGCAGTCCCTGGCACAGAGTGATGTTTAGTAAACCATGCATTTGGTGGGTAGATGGGTTCATAAATGGAGATATTAACAAATGAAGAATAAAGGAATATATGAATAAATAAAAATGCTTCTCAGTGATGATTTGGGGGGAATATTAATAATATATTTTAAGACCAAACAAAATAATCCAAACAATGTCATCCCTGGTAACTTGTCTAGAAACAAAGCATAGCTCCTCTGATCATGATAATTCTGTTTTGACAGTATGGTTGCTGTGTCTGAAATATCTACAATCTTTTTGTTTATAATAGCACCTTAACTGGATGATTTAAATGAGTGGAGATTGCTTTTAAATTTTTCTACAATTATTTAAATGCACATTTCAATTTTCCTGAATTGTGCAAAAGTAATTTGGAAGATTAATTTCAGAAAATACCTGGTGGAATTTGCATACACCAAGCATAATTATTATTGATATTTGCATAGCTCTCCCAGCCCACATGCATGCACTATTAGCAACTGCTATACAACCCATGAAATTATTGAAGAAGTTGCTGTCAGTACAATATGGATTCATCAATAAATGTTCAGCCTCAGAGAAGAAAAACAAACTTCACTGTTCTGCTGTAGAACTGCGACATTCCATTTTATTTATTTATTTGGGGGCAGAATTTGCAAAGATAAATCCGTATCAAGAAAACGTGTCAGTCTTTTGCGATTAAGATTAATGTTATTGCAAAGAACCGCTCAGATTCAAGAGAGATTCAAAAGACCATTGGAAAAACTGAAAAAGTGAAAGGGGTTGGGGAATGTTGGTAAGGAGGAGAAAGTAAATATACCCATGCTGCAGAGGGGTGGAGTATCAGCACATAGGAAGAAAATTAGCAGAAATTTGAACTGTTGAGATCACAAATGCTTAATGAATGTGTGACTAGGTTGATTAAGTGCTGATATTAAGTGTCCTGGAAGAATATGAAAGACGCGTTTCTTTCCTTTGATCTGCTTTGATGACAAAACTAACTGGAAAGAATTACTGTAAGAAATTATGCAGGAGAAAAAATATTAGCAAATATTTGCATAATACCTATTATGTGTTGGGTAGTCGTTATATATCATGTAACCTTTGTAATAAATAATCACTCAATTAGTGAACTATCAACTGTTGAACCATTTCTTGTTGTTTGTCATGTAAAGATACACAGATCGACTCCCTACCCTCAAAGAGTTCACAGTCCATGGTACAAAACGGACATTTTAATGACAAGTAAGTGTTAAACAGGTGTGTATGGGTGTTTCCTAGGGGAAACAATCAACGTTGCTGGGGCCTTAAAGGAAATTCTTAGAGTAGATAAGAGCTAGTTTTGCTATGATAAATACGTTGTTTCCAGATCAGTATGAAAGAGGTGCCTACTGATACATTGGACATTAAAAACATGGTATTGTAAAGTGGAGGGCTTGTTTATGTCACCATAAAAAGCTCGTGTGTGGTGGGAGGGGTAAGAGGCAGTAGGAGGAGAAGGAATGACATAGATGACCAAGGCTTTGAGGGCCAAATGGACAATGTGGACACATTGAGAGAATCTAAACAATAAAATGACTTGGGTAGATTCAATTTGTAAAAGATCTTTCCAGAGAGTCTAAGAGAATGAATTTTTAGGGGTTAATTTTAGGAGAAAGTAAGTTGTTGAAATTAGTAAACTGTTACTAAGTATTGAAATAACGTATTAGGAATGAGGTCCAAAAAAATGACAGATTTAATAGTGTTAAACATTTATAATTAATAGCCCTGTTGACAAATAATAGAGTACAAACTATAAAAGTTCACCATGTAATCAAAAGACCGTATATCACCAAGTATTGTCTGCATGTTTAAGGCGATGCTTTATCGTTGAGTATATATTTCAATCTAGATTTCTTTAACTCTGTTATAAATTTAGTAGTTTCTAAACTTTTTGATCATTCACTTATATCAATAAAAACATCTGAGATATACCTCCAGAAACTCCCCACCTACAAGTTTATTGATATATGTGTACAACTATCATTGGCTGGTATCTCAGGAAAGGATCATCAGGAAATTGATATAAACTCAAAATACACATTTCTTCAGGCTTTACAACTTGTCCATACCGAAGCCCGCCATCTTTTTTTTCCACCTTTCTGTGCTCCTCCTCTCAGTAGAAGGCGTGACCAACCTGTAGCCCTCCCAACAGATGCCTAAGAGTCTTCTGAACATTTCATTCTCTTTTATTCCCTGGATCTGGTTAATCCCCATGTTCATTTTTTTCAACCTAAATACCCCTAGGTGTCAATCAAGTTTGTTTTTTCTATCCTTCTTTGTCCTAATTTTATTTTATTTCATTTATTTATTTATTAAAGATTTATCCGTTCATACACACAAGCTGGGGTACAGGCCAGAGGCGCGGGGTGGCGAGAGGGTCCACCAGAGACAGAGTGGGGAGCAGAACAGGCAGATCAGAAATACACTGCTGGGCCTCCCTGGTGGCACAGCAGTTGATCACTGCGCTGTGGAGCTGTCGGCAGCGCGCGGTGCGGGTTTGATGCCCAGCAGGGAGAATCCCACATGGTGCGGCAGACCTCTCCTGCCTCGCCCGCTGCTCCCCTCAGCAGTGTATTTCTGATCTGCCTGTTCTGCTCCCCACTCTGTCTCTGGTGAACCCTCTCGCCACCCCACGCCTCTGGCCTGTACCCCAGCTTGTATAAATAAATCTTAAAAAAAAAAAAAAACAAAAAACCCTGCTGAGGGAAGCAGCAGGCGAGGCAGGAGAGGTCCGCACCATGTGGGACTCTCCCTGGCTGGGCCCCAAACCCGCATCACGCGCCGCCGACAGTTCCACAGCGCAGCGCTCAACCGCTGCGCCACCAAGGAGGCCCTATTTATTTTTTTAATAAGATTTTTAACATTTTTTTTTAAGATTTATTTATTTATGCATACAAGCTGGGGTACAGGCCAGAGGTGTGGGGCGGCGAGAAGGTTCACCAGAGACAGGATGGGGAGCAAAACAGGCAGATTGACAGAAATACACTGCTGAGGGGAGCAGCGGGCGAGGCAGGAGAGGTCTGCCACACCATGTGGGATTCTCCCTGGCTGGGCGTCAAACTCGCGTCACCACTGCCGACAGCTCCACAGCGCAGCACTTAACTGCTGCGCCACCAGGGAGGCCCCTGACTGTCCTAATTTTAGCTGCTATTTCTTCCTTGAGCTATAAACTAAGGCAGCCCTTCTTAAAATGCTAACCATACCTTACTGTAATGTGACTTCATACAAATTACGTAACCTATTTAGCCTCAGTTTCTCCAAATGTAAAATGGGATAATTATGCATTCTTCATAGAGTTGTTAGGGAAATTGAATGAATAATTTTTGTCATGTTTTTGTGTGGTGCTGAATGAGAGCAAACAATTCGTATATGCAGGCTATTGTTACATTGCAGTTTTCCTTCTGCTGATTTAGATCTTACCTTCCATCTCACTGCAGTATCAATCCATCCACCCTTGACTGATTTTGTAAAACACAGGTTTGACTAAGTCACTCTCATGGTTAAAACAGAGGTTTCCTATGCCTCCTTACCAATTAATTACGGGACCATTAGAACATTGTGTAAGACAGAAAAAACTCTTAAACTCTTCCTGAGATAGCCTATGTTTGTATTCTACTCCTATTTCTACCACTCCTTAACAAGTGCCTTATACTAGAGATGTATTGAAATACTTACATGTTCCCTTCTTCCTCTGAGCCTTTGCACAGATTACCATCCCCCTTGTACTGTCACCATTCCTCCATGGATTATGTTGAAACATCCTTTAACATTCAGTTCAAGTGATGACTCTGATATGAATCCTTTCCTAACCCCCCCCCCACCCCAGCGAAGGGTAAAGTTCATCAATCTCTCCATCCATGAATTTAGTAAAGGATCGCTATTGTTCCCAAGGCCTTTTCTCTATTCCTCAGTCCCGCTCCTCTTCACTGTATTGTGGTGACATCTTCGGCAATGCTCCACAGTTCCCTTTAATCTCATTATCTGAGAAGGTGTTTCCCCAAGTATGTGCTTTTCTTCTTGAAGGAAGAGCCCACTTGCCTCTGCAGCCACAGAAGCTAGCACAGCAACATTATCTACGAAGGGTTCAATGAAGGCTTGGAATGTTTCCTGAGAAACTATATTTTCAGTGGCTTATATGTTTATGCATATATATGGGTTTTTTTTCCAGGAAACCTGCCAACATCCCAATAACCCCACATTTATGGAAATACTTTGGCTTCATATTCCAGGGTCTTTTAGAATTAGCCATGCACAGGCAGAGCAGAGGGTATGAAATCCCAAGTTTCCATCTAAGCACAACGATGTGGTCAGAAGATCAGTTGTGTAGTGGAAAGAGCATGGACGCGAGACTCGGACAGCCCTGCTCTTGGCTCCTGGTTCTACTCATTTCATTTATTTGATTTTGGGCAAGTCATCAAACTTTCTGAGGTTCAGTTTCCCTTTTGTAAAATATAGATAGGAACAAACAGCCTTGCAAGTTCAATGAGATATTTAGCATGAATTTAATAAAGGTTCACTATTGCAGTTTGTATTTTTGTCACCCTCAAATTTCAGTGAACACACCTGGGATGGCTATTATAAAACAAAAGCAAAACAAAACAAAGTGACAGTGCAGGTGCTTTGAAAACCAGCATGGTGTATCCTCAAAAACATAAACATAAAATTACCATATAATGCAGAAATTCCACTTCTGGGTGTATCCCCGAAAGAATTGAAAGTAGTTGACCTGAGAAGATAATTGTACGTAAATGTTCAAAGTAATATTCTACAGTAGCCAAAATGGAAATAACCCAAATATCCAGTGACACATGAATGAGAAAATAATAGATAGTGTATCCATGCTATACAGTATTATTCAATGAATATTATATTACTACACTTATATGAGGTACCTGGAGCAGTCAAATTCATAAGACAGAGAGTAGATCAGTGATTTCCTAGGGCTAGAGGGAGGGGAGAATGTGTAGTTATTAGTTTAAAACTAGGTATCAGTTTGGGGACATGAAAATGTCCTGGAGGACAGCGATGGTTATACAGTGATGTGGATATACTTCATGACACTGAACTGTCCACTGAAAATGATCAAAATGGCCAATTGTATGCTAAGGATATTTTACCACAATAAAAAAAATCAAAGATTTAACGAGATTTGGAAGAATAATTAAGGAGCTTTATAGCAAAGCCATTAAGGCGAAGCTACAGATAACTCCACTGTCCTTCAACTCAATTCTGACTCCTTGATCCCAGAAAGATCCAAATCCTGAGTTTTTATTTTCTACGGCCGAGGAAGTATGCATGTGTGCACGTGCAAGAAATCTCGGGGGCCCATGGAGACACAACCTGGAAACGGGGCTTGCCAGGATTACAGAGCTAGGGCCAGCCCATGTATCACTCACCCAGAAGACAGCCCTCCATGGAGAAAAAGAACCTCATAGTCCCCTAACAAAGAAGATAATAAATTCCGATTAGCTAAGGAAGCTCTGAGTCTAAATACCAGCAAAGCTCAGCCCCTGCAAGTGGGGACGAATTATCTGAAAGGTCATCCTGGAGACACTGAACAAAGAGCCTCGAGCAGCTGGGTCCCTTAATTTGAGGAAACACTGAAGCCTTTAAAGAAGCCAGAGGCAGAGCTGGAGAGATGAGAATGAGGCGGCCTTCTGAGTGCAGGGAGGATTTAATAGGAAGGGAAACACAAACCCCACGGGAGGCTCCGGGGCACATCGCTTCTGTAGGCCAGGCTGAGGGCCTCTGGAAGGAGCTGCCATCTCCAGCGCTAGGCTGGGGTGGCCCATCTTGGCACTGTAATAAAACAGAATGGCTCTGATCTCAGCGATTAAAGCTTTAAAACCACAAGCCTCGGGGAGGGGGCAGGCACAAAGTAACAGACTGCCCTACTCCTGTTCTCTCTTCCAGGCTGTGGGCTGCTGACAGAGCCCTGTCTGTCTCCAGAAAATTCCAGAGGCTGCTCAGGAATCTAAGGCCAGGTCTCAGCCAGCAGTCTCTTGCCTGGGTCCTGTTGTCACAGCCCCCAAGGAAAGATGGAAAACTCGGTGGGAGGGCCAGGTGGCAGGCAGGAAGTGGCCTGCCATTCCCGGCTTCCAGTAACTGCTCTGTCTGGAAAATCAAGGGAAGGAGAATAAAAGGGTCATCTTAACTTAACTGAAAAAGGGAGCAATTGGCTGTGTCCTGCACGGAGGACACTCAAAGGGTAGAACTGAGTCAAATTGCTGTGTTCCTCCAGGAGCAAGGGACTAGCACTGGTGTGTACTGAACCAAGGACTGTGCTAACAAGAGAAAGAAAGGAACTTACATTGTAGACCAAGTGCTTAAGGGAGATTTTCTCATTGACTTTAATCCTCACAGAAACGTTATGTGATAAGTATTGTTCCCAGAAAGGAAATGGCAGAGCCAAAATTTGAACTTACATCTGGACGGCTCTAAAGTCTTTCCCACTACACCCTGCTGCCCCTAAATTAGGCCTTTCACAAATATTAGCTTCCTATGCCTTGCAAATTGATTCTAATTCATATAATTGAGGTTTGGAGAAGTTCAGTAGCTTGCCAAATTTATCACACTGTTTGTGAGCTGGGACTGGAATTCATTTCTGACTGATTCCTAAGTTGATGTTCTTTCCTCCATGCCTCATCTATCTTTAGTGAAAATAATCTTGTGGCTTCATGCCAATCAGTAAGCATTTTGCTCCTTCACTCTGGAAGCCTGAGCCCTTTAAAGAGCAGCTCAGTAATTGTGCTGCCCCTGTGCCCCAGAAGTCACAATTTACTGCAGAATGAGGTGATATGAAGCAAAACAGACACATAGGCCAGGCCAAAGAGAGCCTGTCTGGATTGTACAGTCTTGCTGACTTTTATTGAGAAGATCTGAAGCTCCTTTTTGAACAACAACAACAAAAAGTTGGAGGAAGATGGCAGGATATATGTGAATTGAAATGTGTTTCATTCCCACTCTGGCAAGAGAGTCCAGTTTTTTATTTGCTTGTTTGTTTTGTTTGGTGAGGTAAGACTCAGTGGGCTTAAGCAATGGGACTGAGCAATAATTTCTTGAATGGAAATGAGTTGTCATTATTCTAAATAATAAAAGTAGGTCTCCTGCTCAAGATTCATTTGGCCTAGCCAATGCACAGATCATTGAGGATGTTTATGTATATAATAGGAAATATGTGCTTATATTGTCTGATACTTCTTTTGGGAAAAATACTGCCAACAATAGAAGCATACAAATGGAAAAAATGGAAACCATCTAGGATATGGCTTGACACCTTATTGTTTCATTCAACATGGCAAACCACTTTAAGGGTCACTCATGACTAGTGGGCAGGAAGTAGTTAAACCAGATGCTTGAAAGACATCTCTCAACTTGTTGAAGAACAATCCTGTAGCCAGTTACTTCCACAAGAACCATCCTTGCCTTAGAGATTTTCACGGTTAAGGAAGAATGAAGGATGGGATGATTTGCACAATGGGAGAAAGTCTCCCCTTGCAAGACCTGCGTTTCCAACATTATACACAGTAGATGTTCTGGATAAAACCCTCCCCAAAGGCTTACAAGTGCTAGATAAAAGACAACAAACATCCTCTTATATTCATGGTTGTGATCACCAGAGAGCAGTTGTAAGTGCATGTGCTGAGGTTGTAGTTGCCCTGATATGACTGCCACCAACATGCATACTCACTGTCACTGTCAGTGAAGTCTCTGCAGAACTGGTAGGTTTTAATGCCCGTGTTGTGACAGGAGGTGAGGTCTTGTGCTTATGCAAGATGGGGAGAGTTAGAACCTGCAGAAGAACACGATCTAGGAAGAGTAACACATGCAATAAAAACATAAGCTGGAAATAATCAGCCTATCCCTGAAGAGAATGTCAAGAAAGCTTACCTCTCTCACCTACCTTGCAGTTGGGAAAAGTGTCTGAAACTTGTAACCATCAGCTCACACTGCATGTATATCTGAGCAGGCCTTCATTTATACCACTCCTATAATCCTGGGATTGACAAGCTGAAATATCACACAGTAATAGGTCCTAGGCTTCTAAAACCCCAGAACCACCTGGAAGATGCAGATATCACCACTCTTATGGGAAAATATCCTCAATAAAAAATGAACATGTTTTCCACAGATAAAAGTTGATCTATCATGACTGATTGTCAGCAAAACAAAAATAGCAGAATGAAGGCCTATAGAACTCAGGTAATAAAGCATCTTAGAGAAATGTCATAAAATCAAGTCTACTAAATAGTTAAAAGGAATTAAATTAAGACAGAGAAAAGAATAGCTACATTAAAAAGGATGAATTGGAAGCCCAAATAAAATAGTCATTGAAATAAAAAATTCAATAGGCTATCTAGAACTGAAGAGAAGACTTAGGAGCCAACTGATAGATTTGAGTTCCTAAGTTGAAGCTACCTTATATAGTTGAAAGAACATGGACCTTGAGGTCAAACAGGCTGGACCGAAGTTTGCAGAATGATTGCCACACCAAATAACACGAACTGGTACTTACAAAGTGCTTATGATGCATACGACACTGTCATAAACACACTCTGCATTATATGATGGAATCCTTACAGTAAACCCAGGAGATAGAAATTAGTCTCTCCATTTTACAGGTGGTAAAACTAAGACTTAGGAAGGAAATAGCTTGCTCCCACTTTACACCAACAATTGAGAGAGCTGGTATTCCAACCCAGGTCTACTTCACTCCAAAGTTCATAGTCTTAACCACTAACTTTTATTGCCTGCCCCATTAGACTCAAATGCAATTTTAATCAACTGTGTAGCCTCCCATTGCCTGGGCATGGGGAAAAATGCTTTATTATAGGATTTTCTCATCTTGAAGCCCTAATAAAGCCTTTCAAGTATATAGTTTACAGCTCTCTCCTCACGGTAACAGCAGAGTTTAATCTACAGTTCAAGCTGTAGGTCAGCGGGCTGTGGAATACTTGAGGGCTAGGCAGACATCTGATGTCAGCAAAGGCGATGGGCAAGTCCAGGCACCCCCTAAGTCTGCAAGGCTCAGGCAGAGATCAGTGATCAGAGGCTGTCATGGAAGAATCTGAGAAGTCAGTAAAATGCCAGAAGATTGGGAAGACTTTGAAAGTCAAATCTAGCAAAAGGTTCCAGAACCTCGTAGTTCAGAAGGTAAGAGAGAACATTATTGTGAAGGTGCATTTCTGACCTAGTGCAGGAATCAGTTACCCTTTTTCTCTCTCATTTTTTTTTTTTTAATATTTCCAACTGAAGGCCAATGGCCTGAACCCCCAGAGGAAAACTTAAAAGTAGAGACGACCCTCGCCTCTGACCAGGCCAAAGACAGAGGCCATAAAATCATCAGGTTCTTTGCTGGATATACCCCAACCCAGGTTAAATCTCCAGAGGGTTATAATCTCCTCTAAATCTTTTGTGTGAGTTACCATGTTACCATGTTACTTATACAAATACTAAAAACTAAAGCTCCCTAGAAGCATTTCTAGGAATAGATATTTCATATTGCTTTGTTAGTTTCTCAGTAAACAATTACTAAATTTTTCTAAGAAGTAAATGTGAAATGCTGGAAACCTAACCGAAAAAATAATAATAATAAAATAGTCACATTTCGTAACATAAATGTAGTACCTGTGAGTGAAAGTAAAAGCTAGAAAAATGTATATTGTTATGTTTCATGACTTTTGGATAGGATCTTAGGTGGTGAGGAAGGCTTGAAATAGTTATGATTAAATGATAATAGGATATAGTTTTAAAAGCCCTTCTCTAGATGCGTTTCCCCATACTCTAGAGTCAATACCACTAACCCTAATTTACAGATGGGAAAACTGAGGTAAAAATAGTTCATGGGAATTATCCAAAATCAAATAACTCTTAAGTGATGACTTAGACTCAGGTTCTCTGATTACAAATCCTATCCATTTTCCAGTGTCTTTTAGTGCCTAGTTGGCACTTGACTTGGAGAAAGCACTAGCAGAAATCATGGTATGCCGTGGTTAAATACATTTATAGAGATATGACGCTTTTCTCCTAAAAGTTACATAGTATTGTAAACCAATGGCAAATCAATAAAAAAGAAAGAATTAAAAAATCTTGAGTGGACAAGAAAGGGAAGAGGAGGGACATCTCCAGTTGTCAAGAAATGTGCGTGCATGCGTGCATGTATTTGTTTGTCTGTAACCATAGTAATAGCCCAGAAATAAAATTCTAATGAAGAGGTAGTAATTAAATATCGATATGAAAGGGGCAACCATGCTTTAAGCTCAGTAGAATGTCCAGGGAAAGCGTTGTCAGATTTAACTGAGAGGCATACAGCTAGCTGGCCTTGACTCTGCATTTGGATGGAGTCACAGTGGAACATGAACACAGGGACAGTTCCAGAAGTTTCTCTTCTGGAGATGCAGCTAGATCCTCAGCACCCCCAAGGAAGGAATCTTCCACCCCAGTTCGCAGAGCCCTGTGTCACCCATGAAGACAGCAGGGAGCTTCCCAAACTCTTCCTCTTGGGAATGGAGGGCCTGGGTGGAACTCTGACAAACCACTACCACATTTGTTCCTTGCTGTGTTTTTTGTTTTTCCTTGGGAATCAGCACATTTTGCATTGAGGTTTGCACAAAGCAAAACAGCTCCAAGTGTCAAATGGAAATCCAGCAGGCTCTTCCAAAGATGTACTGTTCCCTTTGTACAGGCTGCCGACTTGGGCGAGGGGGCCCAGGACATAAAGCCTGGGCCTCTTGGGAAGCACATCCAGACAATGGTCTGTGTGTGAAAAGGGGAACAGATTAACCAGGACCAGGGTATCTCCCAATTGCTTTTCTTAAAGAAAGACTCTATTGCCAGGAAGCAAAGCACACACAAAAACAATACCTAAGCTAACAGAGTACTGGCTTTAATATACTCAGAAATAACAGAACACGGGCAGCTACAACTTTCCAAATCCCCTTGAAAATCCTTTGCGAGAACAGAGATGGTTTGTCAAATCTATACTCTTTGTTTAATACATTTGTTCTTTTGTTTGATCAAGGGGGGAAGCCGTCTAACTCATTATATTGGGGGAGCTGCATTCATTCCTTTGTGCTTCTTTTTCTTCTTCTAATCTTTATTAAAATCAAAAGAAGAGTCACTCTAATCCTTCAAATGATAATTTATTTCTCAACCTACAAAGTCAGAGTCTTCACTATTATTTTAAAAACAAATCAATGCAACGATTTTAATTAAAAATGAAACAGAGTGAACCTAAAAAATAAATAGACATTTGTTAGATCAACGCACACACTTGTTTACAATTAACGGGCAACAGAGCTCCTGGTGGTAAAGAATGTTTCACTGTAGTTGGTAAATTCTCTGGACTTTCATTTGAGTCTTTAGAGAGAAAAACACATCTAGAAGTCTCCTAATGAAATTCCCTAATCCTGGGAAATTTTATGCTTCAAAATGTGCTCACCTCCCCCATTTCTGCCAGCCACCTCTTTGGCTGGAAGACTCAGTGGGTTCTATTTTAGCAGGGGTTATTCATCTCAGATAGCAGAGTAGGTTTGGTTTTCTCACAAGGAGAAAAAAGGGCTCTCTGTTAAGAAGACAGGCTTTGGCCTGCCCTTTGGTGGGTGGGGCTGGTGAAGTCGGCTGAGAATCTTCAGGAAGGCTCAGGTTTCTCAGGCAGTGAAGAAAGCCACATGTAATAGGAGGTGGACTTCCCCACAAACACCAATTTTTTAAAAAGTGATTTTCTGAAGGGAAACCTTTTGGCAATTGAATTTGAGTATTTAAATGTCTTTGACATGTATTTATTTATTGAGAAGCTACTGAGTTCCCACAATGGTGCATAGGGGTTGAATTTCAAGATGATCTTTCACTTTATCGAGGCTCAGCAGTCACCCAGGCCCTCCTGAGTCAGGCACTGGGCTCAGCGAAGGCAGCTCTGAGAGACGTGTCACCCAGAGTACAAGTTCATGGTTCAGTGGCATCAGCAAAAAATGTGATGAAAGCTGTGGCTGTTATAGATGCTAAGTGTTGTGGGAGATTACATGGTGAGAGAGGAATCCTCATCAAGGGTCACCTCTGCCTCCAGGCTGGGATCGGAAAGTTCTAGAGCACTGAATTTCACATAGACTTGGAAGAATAAATAAGACAAACAAGTAGATAAGAATGAAGGTAGGGAGCAGAATGAGCAAACTGTAATCTTGAACTCCTTTGATTAAGTAGTTCAGTGTAATCCCGGTTTTGGGAGACTGTGGATAGATGGAGGGATGTCGGGCTGGTGATGATGGTAGAGAGGATGCATTTTTCTTTCCTCTTGGCCTGATACACTCTTAAGTAATCCTTCTGAATTTTATCTCTGAGATAACCTCCTGGAGACTCTCCTGTCCCTTTCTGTGTGCCCCTAACTGCAGTCTTTCTTTCCTTAGTGCCCCAGCACAGTGCTTGGAAAATGGGCTGAGAGCAGGATGCCAGTGTCAAGGATCAGATTTCTAGGGCCAGGGTGGAATAAGAAATCAGACTCCTCGGGGTGTCTGGGGTTAACCTAACACAGCCACATGTGGGATGACCAACTTGGGTACTGTTCCTGCTAAAACAGGCCATTTGAGAGGAAACTCAAACAGTTAAGAAGCTTTGGGAACATGGCTACAATCTCAAGTCTCTAGATGAAGAATTAGCAAATTAAAAATAAATAAATAGATGAGCAAATGAATAAATAAATAGCATTCAAGTCTGGCAATTCTGTAAGTGTAATATTTTGAGGGCAATAAAATTGAGTAAAATAAAAATTGCTCCTGGAAAGCAAATTGGTAACACATATCAAGAATTATGAGTCATTCTGAACTAGGAGTTTTTCCTTAAAAAAAAATTTTAAAGAGCAAACTGCATCAACAGAGGATGGATTTTTTTTTTTTTTTTGTATATCAGCCTGAATAAACATTATGAAATAACTGCGCTGTCCAACATTAAGAGAAAGGAATACTATGGAATAATCTACAATGACATCCACAAAGGCTAAAAGAAGGTGTAAAAGACTTGCACATTTTGGTGAAGAATGTAAGTGATTTGAAAGTCCATTATGATTATGACTCTCTAAAATGTGAGTAGATTTGGGCAAAGAAAAACAAAGAAGAAAACAAAATGGTTTGGCTGACTAGTTTTCTTATTTCCAAATTTTATTTGGTGTCATTATATTTTTCCCTTTTAAAAATGTTAATAACAGGTGCTCTGCATGACTTTGGCAATCACAGAAGAGGGAATAGATATAAACGCACAGAAAACCAGACCTCAGTAACATCAGCCTAGAACATGGTGTGACCTTCCTCTGCCCGTGACCAGCTGCAGCAGGCCAGGGTTTTCAAGTGGATGAATATCATTTGATAGCTACTCTCTGAGCTTTACTTCAAGAAAGGAATGAAGTCATAACTCTCAAGAGGCATTGTGGTTTATGAAAAGAAGTTCTTATTCTCAGGCTCTTTGGACCAAAACAAATCACCATATAACACAGTATCTCTTGAATGCAATATTCAGCCAATCCCCTTTACGTCAGAAGAATCATCACCAAGCCTTGTTAAGAGGAACCCCTGGGAATTCTTCTATGCCCTGTTCCCCGTACTCCGGACTCCATCTTGCTTCATGGTAGCTGGCTTATATGACTGTGTTTCTTCACCTTGCCTTAGATCAGCTACCTTCCTGTTCCTGGATATCTCAATTTCAGTGCCCTGCAAGGCAGCTTTTCTACATTTTCTCATTTCCTCCTTCTAACAGCCTTATGACAAAGCGTAAATATTCCCACTTGAAACATGGGGAAACTGAGGCTTGAGAAGCTAAAAAGAAAATCAGCTCTTGATCAGAGGAGCAGGAAAATGCAAAACCCAGATTCAAACCAGGTTTGTAACCATAAAAATCATGCCCCCACCAGTGCTGACTGAGGTGGTGCTCATTCCGAGAAAAGTTGACATTCTGTTCTTTCCAGTGAACAATGTTTTGGGAAATCCTCCCTTCTCTCATTGGCCTGAAAAGCTCTGTAATTCTTGGGAGACGTGACTACTGCTTTGCAAATCATTCATATTAAATATGCATTACTCTGCTTAGCTTGTCCTGGAGATAAGCTATTCACCTTCCTTTTCCTTCCTCACTCTGCATCTCTTTATACACGGAAATTGGTGACCCTGGCAGGTGCATGATAGAGGGCAGAGAGGAGGACAAGGTGGAAAAGGAAAGAAATATGTGGAGATGAACTTAGCTTATGTCCAGAGACCCAAAGGGGAATGCACTGTGGAAATGAACTGTGAAAGCCTGGCCAACAGCATTGTCTGTCTAGTCCCTTCTGCCCACCGGGTAGCTTCAGAAGATAATTATCATAGGTTAATCAGGTCAGCAAACTTGCCGGGCACTGTGACAAGCCAGGCAACCTCAGGTTTGCTCCCAGTGGGAGACACCGAAAAGGCTCTTTGGCTGCTCAGAAAAGAGAATCAACTGGGAACAGTTGGGCTGCTGAGGAATCTATGGACAGCCCCGGTGGAGACTCCAGTACCAGGATGATTGGGTGAAGGCTGCAGGCCCTTCAAAGAGCCCAACCCACTGTGACTGGGCTGTTTCAGTGCCCAGATCGCCAGACTGTTATCTCCAATTTGGAACTCGGTTTGTAGTCTGAAGCACTGGCAGAAATAACATGTTTTGTTGACTCTGTTATAACAGAAGACACAGTATTCAGGATAGTCAGCAATGTTAGTGTTTAATACAAAGTAAGTGTTCTTTGGAATGGTTACGTGGAGGGCTTTTTCCAAAGTAAGATGTGTGGTGTGTGTGTGTGTGTGTGTGTGTGTGTGTGTGTGTGTGTGTGTGTGTGTGTGAGAGAGAGAGAGAGAGAGAGAGAGAGAGAGAGAGAGAGAGATTCATTTCCTTTGTGTATGTAGAGGAATGAATTTAGCATTTGAAGAGAGGACAGGAATTTAACATCTAGAGGGCCTTTAACTGCTGTGGCCACGAGCATGATGCTAACCCCTGTGAGCACATCTGGATAACGGGGATGATTATATTCTACATGGGGAGGCAGGAGGGTGGAGGGAGGTGTGAGAAAAAAATTGAGATAAAACTATGTGGTACATATACACAATGGAATACTATTCAGCATTCAGAAATGATGAACACGTGCGATTTGCAACAACGTGGATGGAACTAGAAGGGATCATGCTCAGCGAAATAAGCCAGAAAGAAAGAGAAAAATATCGAATGATTTCGCTTATAACAGGAATATAGCAGAACCAAATAAGAGAGAGACACCCAGCAATGGAGGGGGAGGATGAGGGCTCAAAACGTGGAAGAAAAGGGCACAAGGGACAATGGTGATGGATCATGGGTGAATCGGTGGTGGGTTACCCAAGGGGAATACACAATGTAAAAAATATAAATAAGAATTTAAAAAATCAAAAAGAAAAAAAGAGAAAAAAAACTATGAAAATACCCAGTAGTGCTATACTCAGTCAATATGACTTTCTCTTTCCTGTCATCATTATCATCATGATCACATCCTCACCCTTTTTTCATCATTGTCAGTAATAACAACATCAGCCAGTGCCCTGACTTTCCAGGCCACCATGAAAATTCTCCAACTGCTAATTTACCAGCAATAAGGAAATGATGAGTAAGTTATTTTGGGAAGTCAGGTCTTATCAGCGTGCATCAAGTTCCTTGCAGATCTCTCTGTCAGTCATTTGTATGCCCCTCAGATCCCCAGAAAAGAAGTGAACTATTAATATCCTCCATAGGTGAACATGGGTCAGCAACCAACAGGGTCAGAATGCTTGGTCTGTTCTGTGTCCCTGGCTCTCCATGGTCTCCTTGTTCTGGTTCCCCAGGCTCCCCGTAAAAGCTCCCTATCAGAAGGCCTGCCTGGCCATGGCGTGATCACCCTTTTGTTCTACAGATTCCTGCATATGACTCACAGAACCATTTAAAACTCTCTTCAAGTTCCCAGGAGTTTTCCTGACAAGAGCTGTCCCTATCTTGAGGCAATCATACTTCTCCTTGACTTCTTTCCAGTTTCAGCTTGTTGTGTGACACCCTGAATAGCTGATTTCATAACGTTGGTGAATCTGGGTGCATTGTCCTCAGATGCAAGCCTGGCTGCCCACTGCTGAGGCAACTTGTGGCTGCAGTGAGTCACTTATTCCTATGCCTTCATCGTCAGCCCTCAGAGAGGCGGAGTCCTTGAAAGTGTCGTCTGCATATAGTGGGAGTTGATGCAAACATTTGTAGGAAGTGATGCATAGAGAGTAAGAGATGCTCTTATCCTATGTCTAGGTAATTCTACTTCTGAAAATCTATTCTGAGAAAATGAAATTTTTTAACGAAGTCACTGGAAGTTATGAGCATGGTGTTCCAAACTGTCCTAATTGTTGCATGTATATTGACTTGTTTAGCCATCATAACAACTCCAAAAGGAAGTATTAATATTAGCTCCATGGTGCGCATGAGAAAATTATGAACAGAGAAGTAACTGTGTTCTTAGTAGTGAACTTGGACAGGCAGTCTGGTTGACTTATAAACTAATGCTACCTCAATGTACAAAGCCTGATAATAAAGGGAAGAGAAAGAAAAAAGAGGAGGAAGAGGAAGAACTGGAACAAATGGGAAAGGAAGAAAAGGAGAAGGAAGTAGCTATGGAAAAAAATTGAATTTGTTGTTATTTATCATGGTGAAAACCTGGTCCAGGGCCACTCTGGCAGACTACGCTGGCATCCTAGGTACCCAGAGGATGATCTGAAAGAAGACTGTGGGCCCCATGCCCAGCCAACAACTTACCCTACTTCAAGGGCACCTTATTGATAACAGGGCAACAATTTACAGAGTTGACATGGAGTAGTAGACACCTCCATTCCTAGAGGCCAAGAAATTGAGAGAGTTGGGAGTTGGTTGTTTGCATGCTTATTGAAAAGGGGGGAGGAAAATGTCCCAATCTTAATATCTTGAACTTCAAATTATTTCTCCTATTCCTTCATTTTTCCTAGATATACGCTCTCATTATTCATGATACCATGTAAATATTTTCATATTCTCAAATGAATCACTATTACGGGGACTTTTAAAACAGTGTGCTGTCAGAAAACAAAAATAAAGTCATTGCTATATGTATTGTCTCCTGGTTCAACATGGACATCTGTCTTGTACCAAAAAGTCTTCAGAATAGTTGGCCAAGAAACTGGCTATAGGAAACTAATTGAAGAGAAACAAGAATTTTACCCAGAAAGATTAATCTAAGACTGCTTATAACAACAAATATTAAAAAGGACTCAAATGTTTACTGGAGAAATAGTTAACTTAAGCTAAATGTCCTCCATGGAATGGTGTAAGTCATTAGAAGTGATAATTTCAAAGACAATGTAGCAACTTGGGAAAATACTTATAATCAAATGATATTCTGAATGTAAAACACAGAAAAAAAATATAGAGAAATTATTATTATTTCAAGTGAAATACAGTTTACACATTGACAGAGAATGGAAGAATATACAAAAATTGAATCAGGTTTTATGATAATGGAATAAAGGATAGTTTTATTTTATTTTTCACATTAAGTATTAAACACTCAATGATTTAAAAAAGCAAGGTATTAAAATGGTTGTAGCGTAAGAGGAAATCTGGGGACAAGCAAGGACACAGTCAGGAGGTAATAGCCCCAACCAGATATGAGATCTTAGTAGTGAACTTGGATATTGACAGTCAAGGAAAGTCTAGATAAGCTACAGTGAATGAGGGAAAGAGGAAAATAACTGGTGATTCCAAAGTTTAAGGCTTGAACATGAAATAGGGGACATAGAGAAGCAGCATTGGGGAGAATTTCAGAGATGTGGTATAGGAGGTGTCGGTGAAATATCCTTTTGTTGATGTCCAGTGGGAAGATTGGAGCTCAGGGGGTTTGACCTTAGTCACAAGTTGCATGTGTTTGTGTGTAGAGGATGTTTTTGTGGCCAAACCAAGAACTGAGCCCAAGGTTATTATTACTATACAGACTTTGAACTTGAATCTGCACGTTACTTTTCAAGGCTCACCTTAGTAATTGCCAGACTCAGTGTTCTGTATCAGTTATCTATTGCTACAATAACATATTGCCCTAAAACTTAACAGCTTAAAACAACATTTATTTTCTCAGAATTTCTGTGGTTCAGAAATCCAAGTTCAGCTTAGACAGATCTCTTTGCCTCAGGATCTCTAAAAATGCTACAACCCAGATATCTGTTCATTTCTCTAAAGAACACATACAGGTGGGCATAGGCCTATGAAAATATGTTCATCATCTCTTATTATTAAGAAAATGCAAATAAAAGCAACACTAAATCAGACACATACACCCTCATGTTTATTGTAGTGTTTATGTACAGCATTTATTTACAGTAGCCAGGAACTGTAAACCTAAATGCCTGCAAAAGATGATTGATTAATGGAGATGTGTATATACATATAATGGAATACTATTCAGCTATGAAACTGTGAAAACCTGCCATTTATAATAACATGGAGTGTCCCTAGAAGGAACTATGCTTAGTGAAATAAGACAAATGTAGAAAGACAAGTAGAGTATTATTTTACTTAGTTGTGGTATATCAAGAAAACAAACTAACAAAATAAAATAATAATAAACTTTTGAACTCTAATACTAATTAGTGATTATGAAAGGGGGAGGGGAAAGGGAGGTAGGTAAATTGCGACAAGGGACATATTTATATTTATAAGGTGGTGGATAGAACTGGACTTTGGCGAATTTAATGTAGTATATACACATATTCAATGATGCACACCTGAGACTTACATAATGTTATAATGTTGCTTTGATTAAAAAAATTGGTGTATCAAACTATATATGTAAAATGTGTGCATTTTATTGAATGTAAATTATAGTTCAATAAAATTTATTTTGAATGGAAAAAATAAAATAATTAGGAAAAAGATTTGACAGGGCACTTCACAAAAAAAGTATACCAATGGCTAATAAAACTGTGAAAGCATGTTTGACCTTAAAAAAAAAAAGTGTCTGCTGAAACTGCAATCATCACAAAGCTCATTTTAGGGAGGATCCATTTCCAAGCTAATGCATATGACTGTTGGCAGGTCCTCCTTGGCTGTTGGCTGGAGACATCAGTTTCTTACCACATGGGGCTCTCCTTGGAGTAGCTTGTAACATGGCAGCAAGAGAGAGAAAGGGAGGGAGGGAGGCAGGGAGAGAGGGAGGGAGAGAGAGAGAGAGAGAGAGAGAGAGAGAATGAATATGAACACAAGGGAGAAGCTATTGTCTTTTTATAAGTTTCAGAAATCACATCACTTCTACTGCTTTTATTTGCTAAAAACAAAACAAATTCTATCCACAATCTCAAGAGGAGGGAATTACACAAGGTAATAATGAGTGTATCGCAGGATGTGAATCATTGGGATCCATCTTAGAAACAGCCTACCACAAGTTCTAGGGGGTAAATTGAGGCTCTTACACACCACTACTACCATCACCACAACCACCATCTTTGGCACTCACTACTTACTGTTAAGAGTTGACATTCTCAGAACCATAGAATATCATATCTTGACGTTTTCTTTGAGGTGATCCAGCCCCAAAACTCTGAGTGCTGTGTAGCAAGTTGTTACCATTCTCCCCTCTCACTCTGGTCTAACATAACCAATCATTCAGTCGCCCCTCCTAGATCCATGCCAGACATAACTAATCATTCTGGCACAATTTCTCACTCAACTAGAATCTGCCCTCAGAAATCTTCTCACCAAAGCCCTCATTAAGGTACTCTCCATAAGTGAAATATATTTTCTATTACTAATCCAATCTAATTCTCTCATTTTCCAGAGGAAGACTAGAACTTGGAAAGTTGAAGAGCTTGCCCAGCATCTTGCGGTGAGTAACAAATCTGAGATTTGCATTTTAATCTGATTCAATGACTTTTCTTCCTGTTGTTCACTGCCCACCTTACAACTCTATTCTTGACAAGTTATTTTATCCTGCAGTATGGCTTCCCAGTTCTAGCATTTGGGTGATTGTATGTGTTGAATGTGCATGTGTGTATGACATGTTTATTGATTAGAAACAAAGCAGTAAGTCCAGTTCATGTCACATGTATATTCATATGAATGTGTGTCTATGTTATTTTATTTGCTTTTTCCATTCCTATCAAATCTGGCCACCCCAACTCGGTGTAAATGTTAAACTGTTCACAGTGTCCAGCAAAAATATGTGCAGAATGCCTAGGGAGAGTTCTAGAATATAAAGGATAGGGACCAGGACAGAAACTATACATCTTCTATATAACTCTCACACAGCTTAAGGCCTGGCATGTGATGTGCCATAAATGTTTGATGAATGAATACATGAATGAAATGTTAAATGAATGAAATACACTAGTCACTCAGGCACCATTTCATTATTTTTGCCATATATCTGCATTAAATAAACAACATTTCTCTTTAAATCAATTTACTTTTTAAACCTAAATAGATAATGTCTTAAACCGATAGTGCAATTTGCTATCATACGTGGAAAAGAGATTTTTCCTAAATTTTAGGGAAAAAATATATACTAAAATCACCCAGACCACCTAGAAATCATGTTGCGTACCAGTAGGAGTAAGTGCACTGCCCTAAACAAATGAATGTGAAATCCCATAGCATGGGCTCACATTTGGGACCTCAGAGATGGCTCAAGAGGCCCTTTAGAGAGCTGGGGCAGTGCCTGCCAGAAGGAGCCTCGCAAGAGTAATTGGTCTCTCTAGCCCTGGGGAGAGATTATTGCAAAGTCTGTGAAATATAAGTGGGATTGAAAGAGGCGTGGTCAGGGCGGTGGCAGATGAGAATCCATTAAAATATTCTTTGGGGAGGTTGCTCTCACTCACTACCAGCTTGCTGGTCGCATGCCCGCCTTCATTCATTCATCCGGCAACTTCTGTTACTATCCTGTGCCTGGCCCCAAACCAGGTTTTGTGGACACAAAAAAGACTGAATCTTGCCCGTCAGTTGCTAGGGATCTAGCAAGGTAGTGAGAGGTAAAAGCAAACAAAACCTTCCCATCCACTGATAAATGCTTTACTAGGGACACACACAAGATGATCAAGAGCCTGGAAGAGTGACACTGGCTTGGAAAGACCTCCCAGGAGGCACGGGAGAGGTAACACCTACTGCTCGTTACAAAGAACAGGGAGGTCAGGGCTGGGGGCAGAAAGAGCGGGCAAAGGCTGTGCCACGTGCGGCTGCAGCACTGAGAAGCATGGGGTGATGCAGTGGTCCAGGAAAGGGGACCAGGGATGAGGTCAGGGATGACAGCCTGGACTGTGAGTATTGGGGAGCTTGGCTACAGAAGCAGGGGCTTATCCTGAGGGCTAGGGAGGCCATGGAAGGATTTTTAGCAGAGGAATGAAGCAGCCGGCTCTACCTGCAGTCCCTCTGGTGTGAAAAATACTCAGGGAAGATGCACCCTCAGTTCCCTCTTCTGCATGCTGGTCTCTGTGAGTTACTACAAGAGAAGTGAATTAACACCTGGGTGAGGCACTTTTGATCTCACAGAGAAAGCCAAACACTTCTAGGTAATTAAAATATCACTCCTTCATTCCCATCCTCCTCTCTCTGCCCCACCTCACCACCAGAGCCCACTGCCTCAGGAAAGAATGTATGGAATTCTAATGACAAATTGTTTTGTAGTTTGAAACTAATGACAGTTAATTTGTATCCAGAACAATAAGGCCATAACAGAGTAATTCACTTTTCTAACAGAGTGCAAGGGGAAAAGAATGGGTCCAGAGAGGTGGAGGCCTGGGTTTGGGCACTTACTGTGGATTGTAGTAAAGCCCAACCTCTCTGGAATTCACTTCTCTGCTGAAAAATCAAAAGCGAGTTCTGAAGACTCATTTAACGCTAACGTTCTATACTTTTAAGATGTTCTATACCTTTTAGTGAAAGAAGTCCTATAAATACCTAGCAGAGAACATTCTGGGTATAGGAATCAAGAAGTGCAAGGGCCCTGAGGTAGGAATGGATTTGATGTGTTAAAGGAAAGCCAGTGTAGGTATTACACAGCTGCTCAATAGAAAGTGTAGCAGAAAATAAGCCCAGAAAGGTAAGCAGTGACAAAGCAGGTAACATCTGGAAGCCAGAAAACAGTTTTATCTTTTTTCTCAGTAAAATGGAATGGATCTTTTTTCTCAGTAAAATTGAAGCAGTCTTAGAAGGACAGAACAAAATTCATTTTATTTTTTCTTTAAAGAACTCAAATTTATATTTTTTAGGTAAGTGATAATAACTGAATTTTATTTTATCTTAAAAAATATATTTTTATTATCAAGGTAATGTTGGTCTACAATACTGTTTATGTATTAGGGAAAAGGTTCATACCTCCTCAAATGTGTATCTCCACACTCACCACAGGGGCACCACAATTTCTTTTAAAAAGAACACTGGCTGCTGGGGAGAGAATAGGCCTGAGTAAAGGGAAGAGGGAAGAATAGTTGCAGTGAGCCCAATCTACAAGCTTTTGTCCAGGAAGAGGAGTAGTGGCTTAGACCATGAAGGGAAATAATGAAATTAAGGTTAAGATGGCAATACATAGGAAATGAAAGGAAAAAGAAAATCGAGAATGGTTTCTAAGTTGGGAAAGAGGTTAGAAAACCTTAGAATTTTTTGACAGGGAAAGAGAATCAAGAATCCTCTTTTGTACATGCTAAGTATGAGATACATTATAGACACTCTAGGTGCTTGGGAGATAGTTTGCTCTCTCATACCGCATAGAAAAGGATAGGACAAGAGATGGAAATTATGGAGTTGCTAGGTCACGTAAGATCGTCCACAAGTAAATGCAGGTGGGGAAGAGGAGACAACAGAGAATCCCACTGTATCTTTGGATTAGAACAGGGATGGGAAATTCAGCAAAAAACACCAGTGAAGGAGAAGAAAATCCCTAGCACACTCTCCCAGAAACCAAAGGAACAGAGTGTTTCAGGAAGGAAGACATAAACAACTTTGTCAGAGCCGCTTTGAGCTTAAAAGTGGTACTGAGAATTCATCATTGGATTTGACAACGTGTCGTTTTGGGGTGACACTGACAAATGCAGTTTTAAAAAATTGTTTTTGAAGGAATGGGAACCAAAGCCTGATTAGCACAGGTTAAAAAGAGATTCAAAGGTGAGAAAGTAGAGCAAACAAGTATGGGTAGACAATTTTTTTCAGTTTTGCTTCAGAAGAAAGGGAGAAGTTATGGTAAGTGCTGAAAGACAATGTAGGTCAAGGGCAAGTTTTTTCTTCCTAAGGTGGTGATCAAGTGGAACGTGTTTGTCTGTTGATGGGAGTGATCTGTAGGAAAAAAAGATCATGAGGACAGAAGGAAGACAGCTGTGGGGACAAAGTCCTAGACAAGCAAAGGGAGAAGCCCCAGGGTTCAAGTGGAAGTGCTGGTCTTAGTAGAAGCACGAACAATTCTTGGGAATAAATATGTAAGTACAAGGAAGGCGGAGTCTGTAAATTAAGATTCAGATAGGGGATAAAATTGATAATGAGATTTAATGTCTTTACCTTCACATTCTGACTATTTCTTCAGTCCAATGAGAGGGAAAGTATTGGTATAAAGTAAGGCGAGAGAGACAGGGTAGGAAATTTGAGAAATAGGAAGATTTGACCACAGTTGTCTTAAATAATGAAAGTCTACTGACTAAATAAATGTGGCAAGGTTGCCAGGCTAGATAAAGGGTGTACTTGAGGCTTGTGGTCACAATTGGAGGTGAGACCACTCTTCATGGCTGAGTGTTTTTATCCAGCCCACCATCGATGACTCTGGTGTAGAAACAAAGTGGGCAGGATTGGGTTCAAGGTTTGAGTCTCAATGAGGGGTTGGGAAAGTAAGGGTTTTTAAGAATATGTTTATGGCTGCAGATCCTGCAATGCAAGGTGAGTGTAGAGTGAAAGGAAGGAGGGAATGACAAGGGCAGGGCCACTGAAGAGGGTTGACTAGAGGTCCAGATGTGGTCAAAAAAATTGTAGGGAGTGGGAGTTAAGAGAGTTGTGCTACTTCCCGCTTTGACAAACTTGGGAGAGTTTCTTATCTTCTCGTTCTTGTTTTCTTCATTTGTGAAGCAAGAATAATTTTATCTCACTGAGTTGACACCATAAAAATATATGGTTAAATAGTATTTATAAAGATCTGTAGTACTGGCACATAGTGTTTTCTCAAAATCTTCTTTTAAGGAGTCACCTTCCATAGACCCTTTCTATGTATGTGACTTTAATGATACTGCCACAATGCCATATATCTTTATAAAAGGGGGAAAATTCAGGCAATAACTAGATTGTCCTTCTACCCAGTTTCAAAGAGATTTGAATCATGTCCGTTCTTAAGAATTTATTTAAATTTTTAGCTTTGTATAAACATATCTTAAGTCTTTATGAGTTACCACCTTTATCTCAGAGACTATAGAGGGGGAGGCTGGAAATGGAAGAGAGGGTAATGTCCCTCAACTTAGGTTTACCTCCTTTATTGAAAACAATCCCTTTTGTGTTTGAGGTAGGAATCTCAAATCAGCATATTCCCCTCATTTGCTTAATATGTCAATGAATTACTTTCCTGATATATGTTCTAAACTTCATGGAGAAAAATCACAATGCCATAATCACTTTCTAAAAAACAATCAATGCCAAGAAAAGTATGTATTGCCCCCCCAAACATATAGCCTCTCCTGTATTTCCTTTGTTGGCAAATTAACCCATATTCTAGGATAGAAAATCAAGAGTCATTTAAGCATCATCTTTCCTCTCTCTCACTTACCTCTTCTGATTGACTGTCTAGCTCCTAAATATCCTTTCAAGTCTAGCTCCTAAATAACCTTTATACCTGCCGGCTCTATCCCAGGGCCATTACCTCAGCTCATCCTTCTGTCTTGACTATATTCACATCAGCTTTCACCTGCTTTATCTAATTGTTCTCCCTGCTAAGAAAACCCCAGTGACCTTATGTTTTTTCTTGATCTTTTGGTCTTAGTGATTTGACCCTTTGAGAATAAAGTTATAGATACTCTCCTCAGAGAGCAAGCTCATGTACATAAGACACAGCTTTTCACCTGCAACTTTGGGGCATGTAGCTTAACACATATATATACCTGTTGGTGTTCATGGACACCAAGTGACAAATGTTGGCCTAATCACTGGTCTGAAGTAAGTTTTAGAAATGGTAGTGCTTACAGTATTCTCCTCCTGAATACCCTGTATGTGGCATGCTACTGTGTTCAAGACCCTTCAGTAGAGAGTCAGAGCTCATCTACATCTTGCAGTGTTTTTTCCCAGACCCAAATTCTTGCACCTGCATTCAAACATACAAAATGTAAAACCTTGCCGTGGGTTCCATATCTATGTACTCTTGGTGCCTAGTATGGTGTCCAGGGTAAAAAAAGATTTAATAAGCACTTTTTGGGGGGAGGAAGGAAAGAAGAATGCTCTTTGTGATCTTGCTTTCCAGGGTGAAATTTAAAAGGCAACATTCCCAAGAAGAGCATGGGAGATGGCAAACATCTTTGGCAAATACTAATAACAACTTTACAAATCCTACTAATCTCCTTATCCTCAGCCCCGCTCACTAGATCAATACTGGAATCTATTATTTTAGAGCATTTCCACCTCTACTCGCCAACCCCTACTTCCCAAGAGACAATACAGATCACTGATTATTTTTTTTAGCTTATTAAAGTCATACCACTGACTTCTCATTCTAAATTGCCCTTACAACAGAGTGGCTGAGAGAATGGAATCTGGAGTGAGAACATCCAAGATGTGAATCTTAGCTTCATCAGTAACTAGCTATAAAATGTAAGGAAAGTTACTTACTCCTTGGGAGCCTCACTTTCCTTATCTGAAAAATGAGTATTGTATTTATATATAGATATATGGAAAATTACCTTCAAATTGCTTAGCCCATTATCTGGCACATAGTTAGTAATTTAAATGGTTAGCTGCTTTATTCTAAGACACATTAGAATGGCTAGACCCTGTATAGACCCTCAGGGGGAGAAAGCCACATTTATTGAGCACTTAATATTTGCTTGGCTATTTACAATTTAATGTCTCATTTAATCACCATAGCAACCTCAAATAAGATTATTAGTAATCCCTTTTAAAAACAAGGATACTGTGGCCCACAAAATTTAGGTCTTGTGTCTGCATTACAAAGAGAGTGACTTGTACAGTTGGGTCAAACAATCTCCCTATGCTACGAACTCAACCCCCCAGAAGCTTTGGCTGTCATTCAATCACAATATTACTCATGAGTAAACTCTAACTTTATATCTGCCTTTGGAGACAGCAGTTCTCTGTTGCTTTCCCAACAGCCAAGAGGGTGCTTCATCTGGTTGCTCAAATTAAGACTGGAGACTAAGTGCCCAGACAGAGTTCACAAAAGCCTGAACAAAAGTACAATTGGACGGACCATCTTTCCTTGGTGCACTATACGTTTTTTAATTTCCAGTCATCAAAAAGAAATGTTTCTGTAAGGACTTAATAGTCCACTGAGTCCTAGACAAATGATTTGGCTTTCATTATGAAGTATGGGGCTAGAAGGTAGCTTAGTATCTTACCTAGAGTTTTCTGAAATAATTAAATGCCAAAAATTTGGAGAGGCTTGGTTTTGTAGACAGTTTCACTTCTCAGAGGACAGAGGACTAACACGGGGAACTGAAAATCTGGAATAATTGTTTACCTGAAAATCAGAATTGGTTGATAAAGTTGAAATAATCAGAATCCTGAAAGGATCATCATCAGAGAAGACAAGGCTAGTCCAGATGCGTGAGACGCAAACCCCAAACATTCAGGACACAGGTCTGGAAGGAAAGACAGTAGATGAATGCTAGGAGATCTTCCACCATATTGTGAGTACTGCAGTGATCAGTGGCTCCAAGGAGAATCACAAAGGAAAGAAGGCTGAGCATGGTGAGCTCTCTGCTGTGCTTACTCTTAAAGATCAGAGATGGAAAGAGGGACATGTAACCACAGAATCAAGTGGGGCAATACTATAGAACTGCATCGAATCAGATGCCTAAGGGAATCTCTCTTTGCCTAGTTTATTCACTCACCCAAGTGAAGTGTTTAGCAACATTGAACCTCTGGCCTTGCCAGTAACTGAAGAAAGACTTTCCTCAGGTTTAAGCTTGAGTATTAGGTGATTCAGTCCCTCACAACTCCTTCTGACCCAGCCCTTGCGTATTGTCTTTAGTTTTGATTCATCTATGGTCTCCCTTCCTCCCTGATAGCAAGGCCACTTGAGTCGTGCTTTCCTGAATGAAGTAAATGTCTGTGCCAGTCAATGCACAATTGTCGTTTGTGACCTTCCTGAGGTTTCCTGTTTCCTCCTAATGCATTAGAAGAACAAATCAATAAAGGCTGTGTCCCAGTGCCTTGGGTAACTGCCATCTTCATGGTTACATCACTATCCAGGGCGACTGTGGAACACGGTGGGGCGCTTAACCCCGAGGAGTGCGAGGACTGGGTGGACTCCTCACAGCCATCCAGAGACAGTGAAATTGCTCCTGGCTTCCATAGAGCCACAAAGCCTCCCCCACCAGGCAGTGATTTGTATTCAGCAACAGCCCCCTCCCTTGGCACCGGGTAGATGGGGCCCCAGAATAGAACTAAGGAAGAAGGAAGGGGCTGTTGTCCTTGACAAGGAAACGATTGATGTCTCTGCTTTCTCACCCTCTTTAAATTGAGATGGGGACAAGATTAAAAGTTCAGGCAGGAAGCCAACTGGTGACTTACAACGCTGATCAACCAGCCTAGTGCATGAAGAAACTTGTGGCCCATCTTTCAAAAAATAAGCTGCCTGGATACTTGAAACTTTCTTCATCCTTGCCAGAATTTAGGCATTAGAACCTGCCAGTGGTGATAATAACAACAGTAATAATAACATTAATCCCTGCTTACTGAATATCATATGCAGTGTTCTCTATTTCATACTCATTTTTTTATTCTTACAATGGCAGTATAAAGTAAGTATAATCATCCCCAATTTAAAGATGAGGAAACTGAGACTCAGAGAGTTTAAGAAGCTTGACTGAGATGACACAGTTATAAAGGAATGGAGTCAGAATTCAAACCCTGATTCTAAAGCACTTGATGTCCTGTTGCTTCAATCAACATAATGACAGTTGACTTCTCAAGACACAGGTAGAGTTGAGGTACCATCTGAAATGGGTACAACTACCCTATAATTCAGTGCTATGCAAGGTATGAAACTGTGCTCGGGTGATGGTGGCTCAAATCCTGCCAAGGATGATCGAGCACATGCCTTACAGGCCTGCGACTCTTCAGATTTCACTTGTGGCAGGATTTGTAGTCCCCTGTCCTGCCTTTGCCTTATGTCATGGAGTTATCTATGTTTTTACTGAAAGAACAAAGCCAAAAATGGGCCAGGGGATGGAATCAAGACAGACATTGACAAATGTGCCTGATGCACCCACCTCTGGTACAAGGAGGGAAAAAGGAGTCAGGGCAATTCAATGTCAAGTATCAAATCACCAAAATTAGGCATCATGTTCAGTTTGAGAAAATGAATATAATAAAAATAAATTGAAAGTAAAACTGAGATCACAGTTGTCAGAGATGAACAATGGTGATGAAACAAGGTAAAGAAATAGAAAGGAAGTAGTTTTGGAAACATGACAACTTACATGAATATTTTATGACCACACGGGGCCACTCTTTAGAAAATCCTACACCCAGCTTCGTAAGTAAACCTCAACTTATCCTAAAAGTACGGAGTGTGAAACCTGATACCCATGAATACCATCTTCCCTTTTGTGGAGTGGATGAGACTTAGTAGCAGAGGAGGAACATCCAGTTAACTCAGATGCTTAATGCTTTGTAGTGAAAGATCAAGGCATGTGATCAACCCTCAGTAGGTCAGCTCTGTCCCGATGCTCTATCTCTGCTTCAGCTTTAGACAGCTCTCTGGGAGAAGAAATGCCATTAATCAGAAGGGGCACTGGGCAAGTTCATGTGGACCGACTGACCAACTGAAACCCATTCTGACTCTTGGAAAACATCTTAACGTCACAGTGAATCAGCAGCATGATCTTTCTGTGAGAACAACAGAGATTTGGGGGAGGGGAGTAGTTATCCAAAAGCATAATCATCGCATTTCCTCTCCAAAGGGTTAACATATTTGATACAATATGATTAATTCATGTTTATTTGACTCACATAGGATTATTTAATAATGTTGAGTTGATCTTTGCACACTTCTAATTTAATAATTTTGTTAGTCTTCTTATACTGAAATATAAATAACTAATATAAATACTTCCCAGATAGGCAGATTATTCTGCATTACCCAATCTAGTTCATTCGATTTTATTAAATTAAAAAAAAAATCTCTTATTCCCCTCTCTGTGCTATCACAAAGTACAATGGTTAGGTCTTTTTGGTACAAGTAGGACCTCTAAGATTCCAAATGAACTTGCCTTCATTTAACCTGGAGAGATTAGACCTTCGGCATTTTCAGTGTCACTGTGTCTTTCTTCTTCTCGTTTTGCTCACCACTGTTTGGCAAAGTGAACTTCATCTGGTATTTTATGATTTGAGTGGTTAACTCTTCTCTTTCTGAACAAAGGACCATACTTCATTGTGACAATTTGTACCCTCCAGGCTTTCCTCATGAATGGTTCCTTTCCAACCTCTTTGGAGAATGATGGCAAAAGTCTATTTATTCTGTACTCCTCATGGGTGAAGGCTCTTGCAACCTATAAATAAGACAAATTTAACTTTTGCAGGGTTGCTAATGCCATGGAGAGATAAACAAATGGCCTGACTGCCTGCTGACTGCAGGGATCAAGCCAAGGATTTTCACAAAATTGTCCAGGGCTCTTTAATATATGAGGAGTCTTTATTGTGATAAAAGTTATAATTATAGTAATAATAATAATAATAATTCTTTGCTGCAGACGTCTTTATAAAAGAATACAAGCCAAGAATATGATAGTTAGAAGATTTATGGTCACTTATTACATTTAAAATTGGGCCAGAATCTCCCCAGAGTAAGAACTTAGGTCAAAATTCTATTTGTGTGTTGAATACCAATTAATTGCATGTTTACCACTTCCCTATTGGTAGGTATACATTGTTACATCAGGACACTTAAGATGATATAAGAATAAATAAAACATGAGCTTTATACTGTATTATAATTCGCTAGTGGAGCCAATCATGGTTTTTAATTTTTTTATCTTTCTTTAATGTCAAGATTTAATTATTACTGTTATAGTATAGAGGGTGGAAAGCAAGGTAGTATGAAGTGTTAAGGGCATTTGGAATCAGCAGACCTAGGTTCAGATTTTTGCTCCAGTCCTTACTAACTAAGAAATCTTGGAAAAGTTCTGCTGAAAAATGAAGGAAATAATAAGTTCTTCATAAAATCTTTGTGAAAAGTATACGACATAGATATTAACACTCAATGGTGTGCTAAAAAAAATTATGCTAAAAAAATGAAGCTCCTTTTTTTTCCTTCCCTGTAAATAAAATCTTATCATTATGCAGGGGGTGGATAATAGTTTAAAATTGGGGATTTCAAAAAGGGTTATAGGAAGAAGTTGTATTTTATCTGGAGAATGGATAGGTGGAAGAAATAAGAGAAGTGTGCTATAAAGAAAAATAAGAATATGAATAATTCAAGAAGAAATTTCATATTTAAAGAACCAGATTCGGAAATAGTGGTGAGTCTCTGATTAAATACATGAAATACAAAGGGTCATAAGAGACAAGTATGGACAAATTAGATATCCTGAAGGACATGATAAATTCCTTGAAACATACAAGTTCCCAAAACTGAGGTCATGATGAAACAGAAAATTTCAACAGGCCTATCACAAGTAAAGAAATTGAAGCAATAATCAAAAACTTCCCCCTGAGAGAGTTTAGAATCAGATGCTTCACTGATAAGTTCTAACAAACATTTAAGAAAATCTAATACCCATCATTCTTTGACTCCTCTAAAAAGTTAAAAAGGAGGGACTACTTCCTAACTCTTTTTATGAGGCCATCATAATACTAATACCAAAACCAGATAAGAACAACAAAAAACAAAACTATAGGTCAATATTTCTGATGACCATACATGCAAAACCCTCTACAAAATATTAGCAAACTAAAGTGCACAATACATTACAAGATCATACACATGAACAAGTGGGATTTATTCTAGGTCTATGAGGGTGGTTCAACATATGCAAATCTATCAAGGTGATTCATTAAGTCAGCAAAATAAAAGATAAAAACCATCTGCTCATCTCCATAGATGCAGGAAAAATATTTTATTAAATTCAGCAGTCACTTACGATAAAAAAAAAAACCCTCTCAAAGAAATGGGGCCAGAAGGACACACAGATAATAGAGGCCATACCCAACAAACTCATAGGTAAGATCCTACTCAGTGGGGTAAAACTAAAGGTTTCTTCCCTAAGATCAGGAACAAGTTAAGGATGTCCATTATCATCACAATTATTTAACATAGTATCAGAGATGCTGACCACTTAGAATGGCTACTATCAAAGACTCAAGAAATAATAAATGTTGGTGAAAATGTGAAAAGGAAACCTCACGTATTTGCAGCAGACCTTTCCTGTCTTGCCTGCTGCTCTCCTCAGCAGTGTATCTCAGTAGATCTGCCTGTTCTGTTCCCCACTCTGTCTCTGGTGAATCCTCTCACTGCCCCCCCATACTTCTGTCCTATACCCCATTCTTCTGTGCAAAAAAAACTCATTAAAAAATTAAAAATAGAACCGCGATATGATCCAGTAATCCCAAAGAAATGAACACAATACTTTGGAGAGATGTGTACCCCTATGTTCATTACAGCACTATTCATAATAGCTAAGATACAGCAACAGCGTAAGTGATGACACTTGAGTAGATAAAGATGTATGCACGGACTACCACTTGGCCATAAAAAAGATGAAATTTGCATGTGTGGCAATATGAGTGGACCTTGAGGGGATTATAAAGAAAATAAAGAAAGCAAACAAAATTAAAATGAAAACAAACCTGTCAACTCTGTAAACAGAATGGTAATTCCTGGGGAGGTGGCAAAGTGGGGAGGGGAGAGGTGGAGGGGACCAGTTGGTTGGTGGTAGGTGATAACCGGACATTTGGTGTTGAGTGTGGTGAGGTGAGAAATTGTACACCTGAAACCTATTGATGGTACTTACCTCAATTTAAAAAAATCTTTTAAAAAATAGTGGTGAGTCTGAATAGTAAATTAGGAAATCAAGGAGAACTTAATCTGGCCCCAGTAAAGGCCAGGACAGTAAGTAACAATTGCATCTACTTGTGAAAATATCTGAAAAGAGGTATAAAATAGAAAGGGTAGAAGAAATAGGAAGGACAGGGATTAAAAAAAATATTTATTGCGTGCCTCTATGTGGAGACATTCTACTACCTGCTTTATACACCTACTTCAATTAATGTTCACAATGGTCCTGAGATATGGATATTATCAGCTCTTCAACAGAGAGTTTCAGTTAGGTGCGTTAGGTCATACACTTTGTAAAGGTGCAAAATTCAAATCTAAGCCTTTGTTACTTTATATCCCATTCATTCATAAAGTCTTTCAAGGAAGTCAGTTTACTGGATCTTGTAATCATTTAAGCATGAGATGATAGAGGACGTAAATGGGTTACAAGCCAAAATAATAATAATAATAATAATAACAACAACAACAACAACAATAATAATAAAGGTGATGAGAGGATGAATGGACACATAAATGAAAAGATGGATGAAAAGGTTGATAGATGACTAGAATGGAAAGAGAATGGATGAGCAGATGGTTGCAAAAAGTATTGTGGAGGTAGTAGCTAAACAGCGAAGGAACTGGAAAGAAAAAGGCATTAAAAATATAACTTCTGATGCCAGAACATCTAGTAAAATATGACAGCATAGGTAAAGATAAAACACAGGAAAAAGGGCAGGTTACTAAAAACGGGGGAAACATTCAGTACTGTGATGCAGAATATAATTGGGGATAATTTTCTGCTAAAACTTAGCTAGTCATTGAATACCTGGCTCTGCATGTTCCTGGGGGTGAGTCCACCTGCTGGGCATAGACAGACTGATCCCCAGTCTGCATGGGGAGACTTGAGCTGAGTCTGTGGCAACTCTCCACTTACATCTGGCTTCTGATGGGATAGTTAACTAATGAAAAATTACAAAAGTAAACTGTTGGAATATTTGACAGGCAAAAAAGCAGATTGGTGTTTTTTTCCTTTTGAACCCTTTGTTGATGTCACTTACAAGTGGCAAAGCATGCTTTCTAAAGAGTCCTTGAAGACCTCCAATGGAAAATCTTTACATCTGCTTAAGATCCTATTTCACTGTCACTTCCTTCCAGAAATTCTGTCATCTATGTAGAGGTGATTGAATCACCTGGCTAGGCTAGAATGGTATTTCTCTAGAATTTCCTGCCCTATGTTGTTTCAAGTTCATGTGGATCATAAGAGACCTTTTGCATGAGTTTGGGAAAGTTGAACTGAAGCAGAATTCACATTCATTTCACGCACAGATCAGTGGGGGAGTGCCAGGCACTGGGGCAGGTCATGTCCATTGTCAATTATCCACTGACCTACCTTGTTGGCACGAGGCAGCCTCCCATGCCAGTTCCTACTGGAGCCTCCTTCAGTTACCCAAGTCCTAGGTGACATATAAGTTTAATTCCATGATGAAAGTCACCACTTCAGGACTCAGAGGCATTGAATTGAAGACTTTAAGTCAATGGGAGGCTGATGCTGGTTCCAGGTTGTCATCACGGACCCAGTTTGTCCTAACCACACTCATCTCCTCCACAACACGTCCATCCTTCTTACTGTCCCACTGACCTCAGGCTCAATAAAGTTTTATTGGCGCATTGCCACACCCATTTCTTTCTGAATTGCTTAGGACTATTTTGTGCTAAACCGGTAGATTTGAATAGATGGTATTTCATAAAACCTAAAATATCAATATTAACTACCCAGCCTTTATAGAAAGTATACATGCAATTGCCACGCATAGACTGTTCAACCAATACCCACAAACATGTAAGGTCAAATCCCTAAACATATATGTCCATCTACAGCACGGGTGTGTCTACGTGCATCTGTATATAGTAGTGATTTTATTTATCTGATGAAACCATGATTTTTACACTATCTCTCTTCCAGTACTTGTGAAGCAGCAGAGTTGAATGCTCCCTCTCCTGTGTCGCCACAGTATTTTGCTATTATAGTACTTGCCATATTGTATTGTAACTGTTTTGTATCTTTATCTGTGTAGTCTCTTTTACTAAATAATGAAATCTTAGAAACCCTTTTCTCTAAACATAGTGTTCAATAAGAAATAATTAAATGAAAGAAGAAGTAAGTAAGCAAATGAATAAAGGTTAAAAAGAACAAATAGATGTTTCTCTTCCCCTGCTTGGCCTTCCCAGCTTCTGGAAATGCCCATGGTTACATACCAGCACACAGCGCCAGAGCCTGGCAGACTGATGCTTGATTCTGGGCAGCTCCGCCTGGGCCATACTCCGCCTATGCTGGCTCAGCCTACTCAGCATGAGGGGCCTTGGATCCCCTTCCCAGGGCTATGCTGTTCTCCAGACCCCATAACTCAAAGGGGCCCAAGGCCAGTTCTGGGCAGGCAATGATCTACTTGGACCACGGTGCCTTTGGTGGCAGACAGTCCCGTAGCCACCGCAGTGACGGTGGCCCTCTGCCCACAGCTGCTGCAGGAGAACTGGCAGGTGCTGGGGAAGTGGTGCGGGCAAGTGGAAAGCACCTGGTCTTTGCCAAGTATTTTTACGCTCATGGCCTCGGTCAAATCCTAAGTACACAGGGGAGGACTTGGTGGGAGGGGGGCTCCTGCGTGACCTTGATGAAGTCATGTGGCCTCTTTGTGTCTCATGTTCTCCCCTGCAGAGTTCTGCAGTGCTATGGTTTTGTGATTAAGAGCTCAACACCAAATGGATGGCTCTTGATTCCTGCTTACATGGGCTTTCCCCATGTTGCCTCTTAAAAAGAGGAGAATGAGGAAGGGGTGCGTGGTTACCTGAGAATTATTGGAGATAAAAATAAGTGCAACTGAGCATCTACATGGGAAAATCCCTAAGCATTTTAAATTTGGATTGGTTGCTACTGCCATTAGAAATTGAAGAGTGTGTGTGTGTGTGTGTGTGTGTGTGTGTGTGTGTGTGTGTGTGTGTCTTAGTAGGTAGATCTGTGGCTACAAATCACTGCCAGACATTTCCAAATGATGTCAATTAACTATAACACATGAGGAAGATGATTTACGGGGTCAGTGTCAGAGCTGTGAGGGACTCAGGGGCCAGCACCCACATTTGAGGTGAGGACACTGAGGCAAGAGTAGAGAGCTGCTTGTCCAAGGCAACGCAGAAGTAGACCTCGCATTTCGGGCTTTTTTCTCTCAGATAATCTTTCTACTGAATTATCATTACCTCCCTGACGCTCCTTAGAAATTGTAATTGTGTGAGTGAGAGCAGGTGTATGTGTGAGTGTGAGTGTGTGTGTGTGTGTGTGTGTGTGTGTGTGTGTGTGTGAGGGAAATGAGATCACAGCAAAGTGCTAGCAGGGAGGACAGCAAGTCAGGGAAGAAAGACAGGAAGACGAGTGTCTTTTGGAGCAGAGACAGCATTTTAAACAACAGAACAAGAAAGGCACTGTCTTCACGATGGTTCCCCACCCTGGATTGGAGCAGAAGCCAGTCTTTGAGTGCTTTTCTGAGGCGTTTCTGTGACTGCTTGCGCACCCTAGAATGGGGAACAACAGCTAATGAATGCCCTGGTGCTTTGGAGGTAGCAAAGACAAAGCATCCGTGTCACGGTGAGCTGGAGCTGGGGCTGCCACTTCCTTCCCCTTCCCATGGGAAGCAGGAGCGTCACCAGCTTTGAGGAGCCTGTGTGATCCGGAGCGTCTGTCTCTCTGCCCTCCTCTTCCAAATGCATTTAGAATCTAATGATTCTTCTCTGAGAATGAATTGAAATGATCCTTCCATAACCCCCACCCCCTCCAATCAGTAAGGATTTGTCAGTGTGAAACCCAAAAAGGGTAGGCAGTAAGAGCATCTGAAAAAAGAAGATACCAGGATATCCAGATTCTGACCCTCCAATATAATAAATAACATGAAATGGGACTGGGGGTGGGCAGGGAAAAGATGCATCATTCACTTTCATTGAGGTCACACTGCCCTTCTCTGCTCTTCTCAGAGAAAAGCTCTCTTTTTTTTTTTTTTATACATGCACACCACACTCACTCACGCATGCATGCTCCCTGCAAGAAGCCAACAAAGCGTTTTGGTCATCTATAGATAGGCCACTCCGTTCCTTCAAAGTTGAGTAAGATTAAAACAGCCCTACATCTCCGATATTCCTCAGCAATGGTTTACGTACCTGCATAGACAGATGAAAGGGAACTCGGGGATGTATTAAAAAACACGCATGTATATGATGGATAGGAGAGAGAGAGCGTGCACGCGAATGCGATACAGATTAATGCCTCTCCATATTTTCCAAGTCTTTTTGTTTCAGGCCATGGTGGTGGTGCATTGGAAGGGTTCTGGAATTTCACAGCACAAAGTGGCAGTTTTAAATAATGAGAGAAGATTCCACATGGAACGCTCATCTGGCTGTGGCAGCCTGTGACTGAATGAGAGAAAAGTGCCCTAGAAGCTATTCATTACGAATTCACTGGAAGCTCTCAAACGAGGCTGGCAGAAGCTGAAATTGAAGTGGTCTCTGACCTAATTTTCTTCTGCATGAAACATCTGCATCAAGGCTCTCTTTGATGTATTCCACTTGGCTCTGTCTACGGGATTGTATCACATGGCCTCGGTGTTGCCTCCTTATTGAGAGACATTTCCAGCCTGTGCAAGGTAATGCGATGTTACTGTTACCCAAGCTAATCACTCAATGTGCTCCTAAAATAGAAACAATAGCAGTTCAGAGACAATGTTGTCTGTGCTGTTCTGCAGCCTGGGCTCCTGGTTTTCCAACTTAGCTCTGTGACATTCGCCTCCTGTAATTTCAAAACAAAGGAGAGGGAGAAGACAGGAGAAGCTATGCAAGAGAATGTTGAAGGACCAGCAGCTTTCTGGGCAAGAGGCTCTATCTTATTTGGTCCTTCAAATCATGGGTGGCACCACGCAGAGTGATGCTGAAAGGTGTCTTGTTGAAGAAAGAAAGAATCTCTTCATATGGGTGTTGCATTTATTCTAAATTCAGATTGACACCCTCAACAGAGAGAGAGAGAGAGAGAGAGAGAGAGAGAGAGAGAGAGAGAGAGAGAGAGAGAGAGAGAGAGAGAGAGATTACAGAGTGTTGAATATGTTTTGTGATTCTTTAGTGATCTATGAACCACTTTTAAAAATTATCTTTCTCTTCTTAAGCTCTCCCAACCTAGGTAGAACACAGGAGTGAATTTTAAAAAGCAATAATGATAATAATCTTTTTTAAAGCATCTGTAATGAGGCATCTTCTTTATCCTGGCAGAATAGCTCTTGCCTTTCTCCAGAAAGGTTGCTGCACCGACTTAGTTAATGGCGTGCGGCTGTTCCCCACCATCCCAGCATTATGTGGATAACGATGGTGTCTTTTGTGTCCCACCCCCTGAAGAAGAAACCTTTGAAATTCTAAATGACTGTGCTGCAGGTTTTAATGTCTGCTTCTGAGGAAGAATGGAGAAATGCGCACTCACCAAGCAAGATGCAGCTCGCTTTTGAAAAGCCTTCCTGCCTGATGCTTCTGTCCCACGAATTTAGATGAATATACATTCTTGTAGATGTCCTCCAGTTCTCTTTATTACAGAGAAGAAGTACAGATGTGATCCACAGCTTCCTTTCGCCCAAATATTACTACCCTGTGGACAAATGCTGCCACTCCCTCCCCTTCTAGTGCTTCCTAATCAAACAAAGCAATCAGACATTTGCAAACCAGCAGGCTCCCTAAGGTTTGGGGGTGATCTGGTTCTCTGTGGGGAGGGCACAGTAGAGTCACACCTGTGGGTGCACATTGCCTGCCTGTTATGAAACCTTTGTAGAGAGCCCAGGGGAGATGTTATCCTAGGGGCTGCTGAATATAGACCCTCACTCATCTCCAAGAGGTAAATCACTTACCCCCTCTTCCAGGAAGCCTTCCCTCATTGACCTTAATGAATTGAGGTCTCACAGGTGCATGACTTGCGACCTTTCTCAAAGCACTTGGACCTCTACAGCATCTGTCTTGTCTCCCAGGCTGTGACGTGTTGAAGGCAGTCACCGTATCTTATCTTTGTAGTCAGTGTCCAGTACAAGTAGGCTGACCAGCTCATCCCAATTTTCCTGGGGCTTTCATGGTTTTAGTGGGGAAAGTCCAATGTCCTGGGACTCCCTTCCTTCCTGGATAGACCATACTCAAGAGAGGTGTCAAATGCATTAAGAAGGAAGATGTTGTATTCCCTTACTTTGTGAACTCTAGGAGCGGAACTGATCACCCACAGTTATGATGAGTATTAATTACTCTCAGAAGGTGAAATGCCAACAGAGCCCCATTTACCCAGTTTCCATGTCCACCTACCAGATCTGTCAAATCCTGGAGCTCTCAGGATTCTGAGTTCTGGGTGAGAAGGGAACTTGATACTGTCCGATGTAAAGTGATCTGTATTCCGGTTTTTTTTTCTAGTGCTTTAGAGCACTATCAGCAAATAGGACACATCTTCTTACAAAGGCAAAGGCCCGAGATGTCTTAAGGCAAAGGAGTGTGTGTGTGTGTGTGTGTGTGTGTGTGTGTGTGTGTGTGTGTGTGTGTGTGTGTAGAGAGAGAGAAACTCCATTATCTCCAGTTCTCCGCTCCTCGGAGACCCAAGATACGTCACGGCCTGCAAGGCCCTTTGTGGTCTGGCCTAGATGCCTTTTGTGACTTTACGCGCGGTCATTGCCTCCTCCTTCACCTCATTCCAGCCAGAAAAACCTCCTGGCTGCTGCACATGCAAATGCTACCTTGTGGCCTTTGTGCTAAGTTCTCCCCTACTTGTAATGTCCTCTCCCCAGATGGCCACACGGCTGCTCCTTCTCTCCATCCAGGCTCTGTTCAGAGCTCTTATCACCTCGCATAAATGAGCTCTTCCCTGCCCATCTTCATTCATCCTCTGACGCTGTTTCAATCCTCTTCACAGCCCTTACCACCCCCAGAATCATTGTCTGTTTCTTTGCGTCCAGCCAGAGCAGCACTGTCTGACAGAAATTTCTGTGACCGTGCAGCCTTCTCGATCTTCACCATCCAGTACAGTAACCACTAGTCATATGTAGCTAGAAAGACTTGAAACTCAAGTATTTGAGTACTTAACTTTCACTAGTGGAGCCGATGGACTGAATTTTTGAAGATTTTAGACCTTTATTAATTTAATTTTAAATTTTAGCCACTTGTGGCTAGTGGCTATTATTTTTGGACAGCGAGATTCCAGAAAAATCCTTGAAAACAGAATTATTTGTTCTCTTTTGTTTCCTGTCATTCCTACCCCTTCCCAAAACCATACTCATAGGTCTTCAATAAATACTTCTAAAATAACAATAAATTTGGGCATGAAACAGGCATCTCTGATCAGGGAACAATCCAGTAAGGCAGGCTGATTCAAAATTTGAATTATCCCAGGTTAGGACTCAGAATGACAATAATGCCTGAGAAGATTCTTTGGGTGTAAAAGTTGTCAAAGGACTTTCCTGGTCAAATTACATCATCTCCTCAAACCTCAGTTTCCTTATCTGTTAAATGGACATAATTGCTTCTTGTTAGTTAAGCAATCTGTCGTTACATCGGTAGCTGCTGAAGAGACTTGAGTTCTCTGGTGATTCAGGAAGCCTGTGTGTAAGCATATGGCTGCATATATAGAAGAGCTCTTTTTAAGATGCTAATCTGTGAGGTTCTTGCCAGTGATTACTATTTTGGAGGAGGAGAATCATTTATTTTCATGGCAAACTGAAGCTTTGCTTAACAAAGAAATCCACAACAGAATTCTTGTAAAATAACTACTTAGTGCTTTGTAAGGAAAAATACATCCTGAAAAAAGCCAGAGGCCGGGCAATTAATTGCACAAAGCAAGGTTCACCTGCATTTTCAAGACTGCATTGGTCTAGTTTTGACTCAATCACTTTCTCATAACATCTTCTTTCTCAAGGACTTTGCTTTGTTAGTTGTCATCTTGGAGGGGACCACCATTCATTCCTTCTCTTGGTTCAACAAATGTTATTAAATTCTTAATGTGTGAATCACTCTTTCTGACACTGAGAATATACTTTCACAAAAGGAAAAAGTGACTAATACACATGAAGCTTTTAAAATAATATCTGACACGTAGTGAACATATATCGTTGTTGATACATGAACTCAGAGTATAGTAAGGGCAAGAGACAGAAACAATGGGTTGTCCCGGTGGACAGAGGATCTCCAGTGAAAGTGCCGTGTAGAACAGTGCATCGCCTATAACCTCAAGAACAGGACAGTGACCCCAGAGTGGTCCAGTTTCCAGCCATTAGGTGGACTTCTAATCTGAACTATGGAGCTAACGAGATCCTGCTTTGGTGATGTCAAATCTGCCTCAAGTAGATTATGAGAAGTGTGGTCAGGTCACTTAAAATGATTTTATCTTATTACACAAACTTTTATTTTGACTACTGACAAAACCAATAAATGTTAAGTATATGTCCATAGAGCCAACCAAGAAAAAAACAAAAAAACAAAAAACCCAACTTCAGTGGAATGAAGCAATAGAGTTTCTGGGGCAGGGGCCGCTTTACATTAGTCAGTCAACCACAGCTGTGCCAGGAGATCCACCGAATGGCGAGGAGGAACCTGATTCCCGATTCAAAGACCTAGGGCACAGACTTAGTCCCACTTAGTAAACATTCATCAAAAGCTGTTTGGAGCGAATATAACACTGAGGACCTGGAAAGACAAGAGGAAAGTAAGACAAGTCTCCCTTCAAGGACTTTACAGTTTGTAGGTGGCTGAAATGCATCCACTAGCGCTGAGAATGTTAAAGGCTATTGGGGAAAACCTAAAATTGCTGAGCTGGAGTAGAGAAAGGATCTCACATCATCTCACTGCGCTGCCTCCTCTTTTCCATCTTGCTCCTCCTTCTCCCTTCCCCCTCCAACACCACCAGCATTCACAGGAGCCTTCCCTAGGACAATAGAGAGGCAGCCTTGATGAGGCTGGGGGGGATTCTCCTGTCTGCCTCCCAGCCCACATTTGCCTTGCTTTGACTTTGCTCAGTGGAAAATAAATCACAGCCATTCCATTCCCAGCCACTGTCCCCAGGGAGCTGAGACCTCACCTCTTCCCTGGAGCCTGCTTGCAACATGGGATTGTCAGGTACAAAGAGAAAACCTGCAGAGACCCACACCCCATTTGGAGAGCGAGGAGGGTCAATGGGAATAATTGCTAGCCGTTGAATGTGAACTGCTGTAGAGGGATTGGAAGGAAAAGGTTTCAAGAAGGAAAGAAAGAAATGGAGGAATAAAAGCCCTCACCCCCCTTGGTCCCCCCAACCTCCATAGTCGGTGCACAGAGAACTGCATGGTGGTCTGGGTCCTTGTAGAACATTTGTGAGACGGACAATAGCACAGCCTGGCTTCAGATCATCAGCTGCTGTTTTCTGGTTAGCTCTGCCTTTATGTGAGTGCACAATGCAAGCCTTCAGTCACAGTGACTCTTGAGGAATACATCTGGTTTTTTCTTTCAGACGCTCTGAAAAGGTCAGCCTGTTCGTTTCTTAGACGCGAGATACCACATATTTTTTTCTCCCTCTGAACTGGAAAGACAGACCTACACCTTTTCTTGCCTCCTGGTACATAATTAGACATGGTGCAGCTCTAGAAGCCAGCGCGCCAGCCCATCTTTCAGAGACGCACAGCCCAGCTTCTGCGGCTGCCAAACTCCTGGTCTGATTACAAAGGCTCCAAATGGTCCTCCTTCCCCAGCCCCATACCCTGGGGTTCTCTGTGGGCTGCTTTGTTAATTATGACAATGAATCCCCCAATCCTGCTCCCCTAACATAGCATCTCTGACCAGTGCTGTCTCTGGCAGAGGGAAGATTTGAGAATTTCAGGAAAAAAAAAAAAAAAACCAACATTTTAATCATTTTCACTCCAGTGATGGTAAAGATTCTTCATGCGCATTGTAACATAATAATAAATGTGCCCATGAGGAAAGAATGATCAGCAGCTGGTGTCTGACAAATTATCTCATTCCAGACAGGCAAACAGTCCACAGTGGGGAGAGACTGGAGCCTGAAGAGGCAATTTGGCACACGATTGGGGTTTCACCTCTCGGATGATGGAGGTCCAAATGGCCTACTGCGCCTGGGCCTGGGCCTGGGAGGTTTTCTCTGCCTCTCCTATTCTCTCATCACCTCCCAACCTCCTGACAGCCATGGAAAAGGGGATTACTCTCCGGGCTTAGCCAGCTCATCTCTCACCCCTCCTCCAGGGCACTCATCTCCCCACCGTAAGAGGCAATTACAGTCCACCCCCCGCCGTGAGCCGTGCCCTCTCATGCGCGGGGCATGCTGCTTCCTCACGTTCCAGTAGCCGGGCCCCAACCCACACTCCTCTTTCCTCTTGGAAAGTCATCTAGGTTCCCCCTCACGCTGCTAACATGTGTGAGGCGCTCTCTTCTGAAAGCCCCCAGCACCTCATCCTCCTCGTTTTTTATACCATGGGGTGGTTATTTGTTTTCTATGAACTTTTTGACAGCAGCTACCATGTGTTTTTAATGAAGTCTGAGTGTGAGGTACCCAAGTGCTTTTCCTCTATAGATTGTTTAATCCCCATGACCCTAAGCAGGAGGAATTCTCCCCTTTTTACAATGAGGAAACTGAAGATTTATTTATGTTGCCTCGTTGGCCCCAGCGTGATCCCTGAAGTGAGTGGTGGGGAGTGGAGAGCCCAGCCTCACCTCTGCTCCCTTCTCCCGGGGGCCTTGTGGGGCTCAATGGCCTCTCAGGATTAATTTCCACGTAACACCATGTGACCTATGTTGCTTGGTGGGTGGTTGTTATGAGGTTCCCAGGTAATAAGCTTCGCCTGTGTTGTTCTTAGCATCGATCCTGCGTGTGAGTTTATTTTTGGTGATTTTGTAATTGCCAGTTTCCTTCCAGAGTGGTCAGTCCCTGAAGGCAAGGACACCGCCTGCCTTCTTCATACCCATATTCCCACACCCATATTCCCAGGAACTAAAACGCGACTTGCTGCCCCATAGGAGAGCAGTGCATTCTGGGATGGAGAGATGACCAGTGAATTGAGCAATGCCAAGGGACCGGGGTCACAATGGCAGCCTGTCTCCTGAGAAAGGAGGCCCTGGGGTGATGTGCCCACTGGGCACAGTTTAACAATTATTCCTGGGATCGCTAACTTCCATGGAAGGGTCCAGAGCCCTTTCAACATTGTTTCTTCCGCTCAAAGTGTTTACATCCCTTCCTGGAGTTTGATTGGCAATATCAGAATAGCGCTGTTGATTACCTCTCATCACTATGGGAGAAAATTGAGGTTGCTTGCAGCTGTCTCTTAAAATAGCCTTTTAGAACCAAATTTAAGAAGCAGCTAGCTAGCAACTCTGATTTGCACCCCTACTATGTGCTCAGCAGTTCAGCCACAGAGAAAATGATGCCACGTGTGAGCTTTATCATTACAGACCATGGCTCACTCAATCCATGTGAGCACAGTATTATCATCCCCACCTTCCAGATAAGAAAACTGTGTCTCAGCCTGATTATAGAGCCTGTCCAAGATCTTATAGCTTTGAAGAAACAGAACAAGAACTTGATTTCTCATTGTACAATAAGAAACTTGAAGTTTGGTGTTACAACATGACACTAATACTGAAATTACTAATAATTACTAATAATTTTAGTGTTCATATAAAATGTATACTGTTCATCCATATCAAATAATATATAATGAAAAACTCTCAAATAGAAGTCTCTATGTTGACACAAATAATTAAGAACCCATAGGTAGCTACCTAAACACTTGAAAATCAGGACAAAAAGAAACAATAAATTGCAGACCTCCTTAGTGGCCCACACAGAACATGGAGCTGCTGATAAGCCCAGAGCAGGCAGCTATAGCCCATGTGCTTATGGCAAGTGCTTAGAGCTTCTTCCTCTAATATCCCTCCCATTAAACTTAGAAGGAAAAGAGAAGACTCTTGGCTGTGGTGTCTCTAAGGAGACTCCTTTTGGTTTGCATTTATGTTCAACATACAAAAGACTCACAGTCACACATTACCTCTCAGACTTAAAAATAGCCACATCTCTTATTATGTTGCAATTTAGAAAGAAGACTAAAGACAAAAGAAGTTTCTGGTATTAGATTTCTTTATTGGCTCAAAAACCAATATTGTATTTTTAAGGGAAACCCAAAGGTCCGCACTCAGTCCGTGGTGGGTAGTAGCTCAGAACACAGAAGAAACAGTTGAAATCATCATCAAACCCCCCTCTGTGACCATAACCCATACTTCCACCAATGGCTGGATGTGTGCTTTTTCTTTCTGAACTCTAGGTTTGCAAAGATCTTACCTAAGTTAGGGCTCTTTTTTGTACACTGGATTTTGAAAAACTGGGACTTAAGTGAACAGAATACTAATAGGACTTGAAGCCTCTCCTGCTAGGATGGGGCGGGTGGAAGTCACATTCTGTGAGGGACAGCTGGCCTTCTTTCAGATGCTGGTCATGGGAATTTTGTCTGAGGTAATTCCAAACTGAGATGAGAGCCCCAAGAATACCTGGAGTTCCTCTAAATGGACCTGAATGAGCCCAAAAAGGATTCATTGGGCATTACAAAACTCTGCGTGGAATACACATTCTATGCAGAATTAACTGCAGTTCATTATAAGTGCTGTCAATGATACACAAATATATCTTATATAATATCATACAGGTAGTAAGTTCCTCTGAAAAACTTTCAATACCCCACATTCAAACAAATCCAACTGCAGAGAAATAATAGAAAAATAAAAAGTCTCTGTCTAATCTGGTCTAGATTTCCCTCTTGTGTTATCTTGATTCCACTGGGCTCTGAGTACTGCTTTTTTTACGAAGTTGTTTTTGTTACGTGGGTTGCTAATATAGGTCTGCTTTCTCTGGTATCTAGATATTATCAGCAACAGTCTTAGGACAGTTTTTTCCCTCAAATGCTATATAACCAGTGTGGCCTAGTCAGGGCATATTGATTATTATTCTGAAAATGATTTCTCTTTCTGCTTGCTGCTAATTGCAACTCTGGAACTCTAATGCAGGCTGTCCTATAGAAATAGAATGGGGGAAAAATAGATGAGCATATATATAATTTCAGATTTTCTAGTAGCCACATTTTAAAAGAGTTAAAAAAAAAGTAAAATTACCTTTAATCATATACACATAATCTGAAAATACATATATAATCAAACATTTTGTTTCAACCTTTAATCAAATTTTAAAATCTTTAGTAGTGAGATATTTTCCCTTTCCCCCTTTCACTCTATGTATCCAAAACCTAGTGGGTATTTTATCTTCACAGCTTGTCCAAATCTGGACTAGTCACATTGCTTGTGGCCAGTGACCACCATTTTGAACAGCACAGCACAAATCTCCTCTCAGGCTTTGTGTTCTGCCCAAGTGGGTATGGTACGGAGAGATTTCATCCTGCTCACATTTGGGGGGAATATATTGCTTCTTGATTCAGACCAACCTGAAAATAACTCCCTGCTCCCCCACAAAGAAGTAGCACCAAATAATTCCTGTCTGTTAAGATGCACAGCTTCGTCTATGCCAACCCCCTTCACTATTATTGTTCCATCACTGCATTTGTAATTACCATGTTGAGCACAATAGCACGAAGTGTTGCGATTTCGTAACTTTCACTTCTTGCTTTATTATTGTTGCTGTTGGTGGTCATTTTTATCTAGGTTTGATGAGAATGTCCAAATACAACAGTCCTTTTACTTTATTCGTTCACTTGTTTTTCCTTTGTTTCCTCTGCATTGAAGATGTTGAATTTCTGCTTCTGTGGTTTAGGGAGCTTCATGGCTCTTCCTCTCCCTGGAAGTCCCTCTGAAGTCCATTCCAGCTTCACATGTGCCTGTTTTATGTCTAAGAGTGTGATAGGAAGAGGGAAAATAGGGAAGGGCTCAGAACTGGGGGCAAAGGCATGAGAAGGGGTAGGAGGGTTGGAACCTCTAGGGTAGAAGGAAGACAACCAAGAGCAAAGAAGCAGTTGAGTATGTGGAGAGCATAGAAAATGGCTGGCAATTACAGCGGGAATGGTATTCTAAAGCTGGCGGGACAATCACAATATACGAATTGTAAAGGTTAAGTGAAATGTTTATTTTATTCCTTTCTCCTCCTGAGTCAGCCTGACTGAATACGATTAACAGAAACACTGCACTAGCTGCATACTAAAATTAGATAGTTCGACTTCTCACTCACCACATTAATGCACAGACGCCTCTTACACATAAATACCTTTCTCACCAGGCTCAGTCACCATACACGTCCTTCCCCCAAGTTGTATGTTAGTAAGGAAACATGGGGCTTTAGCTTATATGGTTTACTTCTGCAAGTAAACACCTCTGGTGAGGTGGAAAACATACCAGATAGAGCCATCACACCAGAGGTCAAGTTCTGGCGCTATACCATCCTAGTGTTGCATCAGTCCAGTTCCACTCTTATGAACAGTTACCTCATCAACCAAAGTGACGTGCGTATTTCTCCTTTACCTATCTTACCAGGATTCAGGAGATAGTAAGATTTAGAGAGCACCTAAAATGTCTAAAGTCTTACATACAAGGGTTAATGTAATTTTGTCTATGTTTCTATTATGTTTAAACATTTGACAAGTTGCTCCCAGTTTACAGATAAATTCTGAGGCCCAGACATTAAATAACACTGGTTCCTGCAGTATCCCCAGAGACTAATGATATGAGATGAAACCCTAGACCACTGCCTCCCAGTGTGTTTCTAGTCTATGTCCTCCAACCAGGTGATCTTTCTAGAAAAAAAAATTCCTCCCCAGCTCCCATGCCAACACAGTGGTCATTCAGCCATCAAGAGATAAAAGACCAAAAGTATTTTTCAAAACTAAAAAAAAAAAGAAAATCTGTCTTTAAAAAATAATTCTTTGAAAGATTGACATCAAAGTTATTTTCCCCCCAATTTAAAAATTTTTCATTGTATTATTTTTTGCTGAGGTAGTACTGGTTTACAATATTGTATATGATTTAAAGGTATAGGTTCACACTTCAAATGTATGTTATCACACTATGCCTACCACAAAAGCACCCATAATCTTCCATCTCCTTTTATAGCTAAGTAGTATTCCTGTGTGTGTGTGTGTGTGTGTGTGTGTGTGTGTGTGTGTGTGTGTGTTTATTTACTTCTAGAGGCACAAAATGAAGCATATCTTCTGGTTTTGTCTTGGTCTTTATTCTTGCATTGCTAAAAGTAAGACCCTCCTTCCCCATGCCACTCGCCATATTTCCTTAATTAAGAAATGAGGAGGTAGTCTAGGTCATTCCTAAGGTCTTTTAACTCTAAGTAATTATAGGCCTTACTTCTTAATATGACTCTCCTACCATTTCAGATTCCCACCCTCTTTAATGTCCTAGGCTTCTCCCTTCCTTATCAGTGATTAACACAATGGGAAAATTACCCTTGGGAAACAGCAGCGCACCGATTGACTATTCTTACCTTCTGTAGCTGTAACTTGAAAGAAGTGAGATGAAAAAAGTTTTCTATGACTTTGAATTTCAAAAAACTCCTACATAAAAATTGTTTCTTTCTGCAAAGAACTGAATGACACAGATAGTGTTATTTCCACTTTGGTGATCATGAAACTAAGGCTCAAGGGGGGCTGTAATATGCCCAAGACCTCAGAATTAGAAGCATTTCTGGGACTTGAACTAGTTCTGAAGCTCAGCAATGTTGTTATTATTGTATGTTATCAAGTGAGGTCAAGTGTAAGGAACACATATTTAACTAGTACAAAGTGAATATGCATATAAACTAGGTCATTGGTTTTGTATATGTAAGTCAAAACTGAGAACTGAAGATGAGTGATTTCATTTGGTGAATTATTTCACTGAAAATTAATTTATTAAAGAAGTTATTTGTGAGACTATTTAGCAAGTGGGGAAAAAAATTCGTGTAGTCTTGCTTTACGTATATGTAATAAAAAAAGAAGTCAAGGACATGTTTCATTCATTTTAGGCTAAAAATCCCAACTGTTTCTGCTTTTACACATAGTCACAAAGTAATATACTTAAGTGATGAAGGAAAATAAGAGATTTGGCAGAAGAGTTAAATAGATACTTCTCCAAAGAAGACAGATAGATGGCCTACAGGCACATGAAAAAAATGCTCATCATCACTTATTATCAGGGAAATTCAAATCAAAACCACAAAACAATACCACTCTATACCTTGAGAATGTCTGTATCAAGGAGACCAGAAACAAGTGTTGATGAGGACTTGAAAAAAGGGAACCCTCATACACTGTTGGTGGGAGTGTAGACTGGTCCAGACCCCATGTATAACACTGTGGAGGTTCCTAAAAATATTAAAACAGATCTACCATAGGACCCAACAATTCTAATCTGAGCCATGATAACTGACAAAGACCTGGAGGATGAGTTGATATTGAACCAATGAAATTAGACCAATGCAAGGAGGAGAATCCAAAGCCAAGAAAATAACTCTTGTGAAGGCCCCGAGCAACAGGGCCAAGTGAGTTCTAGAAAGGGGAGGAAGGTCGGTGTGTAAGGAGCAAATTTTAGAGTGAGAGGGTGGGGGAGAGGTCAGGAAGGCTAGCTCATACTTTTGACAAGTACTTTACAAGGGCATGCTCCTTTGTTGTTCAAGGTGCACTCATTATACACTTTCATTATATGTCAGACTGCTTTGCTCCACAAGTTGCTAGCTGTGAGATTTCAGAGTAACTATGTATTTTTCTGCAAATCCTCCTCTATACCTAGTAATAGTAATAATAGTAGTAATAATAGTAGTACTCATAGTGAATGACTATACATGAATTGATAGTCTGGCACATAAGTGCAATATAAAATCTGGATGTCACAATATCATACCCTGATTCCTCGTTTCCTCCTAGCTTTGCTTTTTTGTCAATTAAGGTCTTCCAGGAAGCAGATAGATTGGGCAGGGAGCATTTCCAAGGGCAATAAGCCCACTGGCAAGCTCCAGAGGAAAGGTTGCTGGTGAGAGGGGTCCAACTTTGGGCAGAAGAGATCAGGCCCTAGTGCTGTCACTGTGCTCAGTTATGGACCAGGAGCTACCCAGAAAGAGTATAACATCAGCCAATACCATATACCTCACAACTGATGGGCAAGTTCTTTCTTGAAGGGCAGTCTGAAAAGTGTGGAATGGCGGCCATAACTTCTGGCTTATCGAATAGCTCCCTGTCCCCTCCTCCACACTCCTAACTCTCCTTTCCTTCTTCTGAACTCTCAGTTGCATTCCTCTCCTGACCTCTGGCCCTCTTGCTCTATTTGCCCAATCTGACCTCCTCCCTGATGGGGCCCCTAAAGCCATTGTTTCCATGGTCACACCACTTCAGCTTAACCCTTTCTACACTCAGGTGCACTGGTAGCCTTTAGTTCTCATTACAGGCACAAGGGGCCTTGTCTGTCTAACCCTTAGCAGCCCTTTGGCTATCTGAAAATACTAATCTTGTGAAAATGGTGTAGAAGGACACCAAGATTCAATAGAATTAGGTTTGAAAGCTGCTTCTACCATTTTAAACTGTGCAAATTAGTAGACCTCATTTTCCATCCATAAAATGGTAGCAATGCCTATCTCTCAGGGCTGTGAGAAGGACTAAATGAGACCATGTGTGTGAACATCCCAGCACAAGCACTACCACAGAGCAAATGTACAATGGATGCTACTTTTCTTTCTTCCATTTTGTCTTCTCCAAATTAATCACTGCCAGTTTCTTCCTGATTTTCAGATACTTTTACCATTACCATCCTTCTTTTTTTTCCCCATACCTCCTTTTAAAAGGTTCCGTTCTATCTATAGTATCTTTAAAGTAGCTATTTGCAAAATAACATGAATTGCCTCCTCCACACTGTAATAGTATGGCCACGGTGAACAGGTGATGTCTAGCCACCAAAACCCATCTTCAGTGATTGCTCATTAAGTCTGAGGTAATTATTCATGCTCCTTAACATGGCCTTTGGCATGCACTTCCTTCTGCCCGGAATTCTTTTCCTCCCACGCATATCTTGTTCCGGCCGTGCACTTCTCAGTCACTTCCTCCAGAGAAACCTACTTTTACTTCTAATTTGGCTCCCCATTATGCTCTTTCCTGTACTGTCTTCTTTACCCTTATAGAATTTATCACAATTTATAATCTTACACTATTTTCATGGTTGCAATTGCCTGATGTCTATGTTCTCTATAGACACGAAACCTCAAAAAGGCAGGAGCTGTATCATATCTGAACCCTTCAGTTTAGACAATCAATAGTATTTCTGAATGAATGCATGATTTACTTCCCTCCATTCAAACTGAGATTGCACTCACTATTTTATTTTCTTCTTGGCACGCTCATCTCATTTTTGATTCATGCTCACCTTCTCGTTCCCCATGACTCCTACCTAGGCTTTTACATGTATACTGCAACTAAGACGTCATGATCTATGCAGCTGTATCTGTGCATGCAGGTGCACGTGTGTGCATGCTTAACATGAACGGAGGAACACATTTGGATATGCAAAGTGTTTTCAGGTCAACTAGAAAGAATAGTGGGGGGAGGGGTATTTAAGAATAAAGGGGAACTGACAAAGTCACCTGGTCAAGTCATGTAATTTTTTTTTAAGGTTTATTTATTTAAGCTGGGGTATAGGCCAGAGGCATGGGGCGGCAAGAAGGTTCACCAGAGACAGAGTGGGGAGCAGAACAGGCAGATCAGAAATACACTGCTGAGGGGAGCAGCGGGCGAGGCAGGAGAGGTCTGCCGCGCCATGTGGGAAGCTCCCTGGCTGGGCGTCGAACTCGCATCACCGCTGCCGACAGCTCCACAGTGCAACGCTTAACCGCTGGGCCACCAGGGAGGCCCAAGTCATATAATATTTAATATCACCACTTTGAGACATTAGATAATATTTCAGATACAAAGATGGAAAAAAGTAGCAATGGTGTCATTCATTACCCAAGAAATGGGGTCGTGGGCAGACAACCAAAACCTGAGTAGGGAGATCATGACGGAATCCCCAAAGCCCAGAAGCAGAAATAAGTCCTTATAACCAGGTATGATCTTGTGAAAGAGGAGGAGTCTCTAAAGGTATTCAAGAGAATTGGTCATATGTGTGATACAGAAATGGACATGGAGTGAATGTAGGGGAAACACTCAGTCTGAGAGATTAACTTGGCATTTAAAGCAACAATCTGATGGAGGAGGCTGACAATATTTTTGAAAAATAAGCTCATTATCAAACAAACTACTTGAAACTCTGAGAGTTTTAGTGAACTATAGGGTATGCCAAAATCCTGAATGCAAAGAATCTGTGGATGAAAACAGACAGAACAATCATGGAGGGAGGAGGAGAACAAAAAACCAAGAGAGAGAATGTCATAAAGGAAAGCTGGTTGATCTCATGAATACTATTGAAATGTGCAGAAGATGAGGCACGCTGGAAGGAACCTGTAAGATTGAGAGTTTAAGGGGTCCCTGGTGATCCCAGCTAGAGCAACTCTAGAGAAAGTGGAGGGGTCAGAACCAGATGCTGGGGTGGATGATACTTATGGGGAAGTTCAAAGTATTTAAAGAAGATACACGAGGTAGAGCATGATGGAAAGCCTATTTGCCTCCCTCTGACCATGTTTGTTTAACCTTTTCTGGTCGTCTTTACACTTTCTAACAGTTTCTGTACATCCTGAGTTTTCTCTACAGAGCTTTCTCCTATGCCCGTTGTTAATGCTCTTTTTCTTTTAAATCATTGCTGTAGTCCTCTTTACTCTTGGAGTCCTTCCCACTTGGACAGCTCTATAGGTTTACAGTCAGAACTGCCTATTTGAGAGTTATTTCACCTTCTCTTGCCACTTTCCCCATTCAGAGAGGTGTGTTGAGCAATCACACTAGTCTGCCTTTGAAATCAGTTTTTCCAACGATCAGGGGCACTCTGTGCATATCTTAAGCTCTTGTCAGCTACAAACAAGTTTCTCACATCCAGAAGGCTGCTTCCAGCACTTCTGGAAATGTCTGTTACACAGTATGGTTGGGGTCTTGCCCATGCCCCCTTGATAGTTAATCTTCCCAAAAGAATACAAAGATAATTAATATAGGTTATGTTTGCTGCAATCATCATATTTAATAAACATGCAAAATCGTTTTCAATCCGTCAGCTACACATGGATGCCAGGTCATCAAAGTCTGTGAAAACTCATCTTGTTCAAACATGGGTGCTGAAGGAGGGAGAGGCATACCCTATTCAGTGTTTGAAATGTGTACAGCTATTCCCAGATTTGCTCATACAGCCCCCTTTCCACAAATTACAAGCCTTCTTTCTCAACAGAAATGTTAGTTCTGGATACTACTGTCAGATTGCTAACTGCTGGCCTCTAATATGTGTAGTGTTAGAGCAGTTTCGAGAAACTAGATATATTCTTTTGCTTATTACTCTGGCCTACTCATTCTTCCCCCCAGTCTACAACAGCACACAATTATCAGGGTTACCTGGAGGACTAGGGTCCTCTTATTCTCTCATCTGAGATGATATTGAAGCTTTCTCTCAAGTCTCTGTTTTTGAGTAACTTGTGCTGATCAAGTAGAAGTAAAGTGAATTTTCTGACACAGATGGTACAATTGGATATCCACAGGCCAAAAAATGAAGTTGGACATCTACCTTATACCCTATACAAATATTAACTCAAAATGGATCAAATCTAAATGTAAAAGTTAAAACTATAAAATTCTTAGGGGTAAATCTTGTGTACCTTGAATTAAGCAAAGCCTTTTTTAGATATGCCACCAAACACACAAGTGACTAAAGAATAAAAAGACAAGTTGGACTTTATTGAAAGGAAAAGCAATTGAGTGTTCACCCCATCCTATGTTAGAGCAGCTTCCACTCATCTGTTTGAACAGCCGTAGAATATGGTACCCCTAAGCAGTGTTCTCCTTGCAGCACTAGACAGATCTTAGAAATTATAGAAAACCCTGCCCCTGCCTGGCCGTAATGTTTAACTCTATGGAAACAGTTGCCTTTCCCCATGGATTTTCTTTGAAATACAAATGAATCCAGAATTCAGAATGGCAGGTTAGTCATTGTGCTTCTGGATCTCCTAAGGCCTCCTCAAGAGTACTTCTTCTGAGGCAACTGCAGTGTGGGACCAGAGCTCTTCATGGCTCCAGCTGTGAGTCCTTGTGGGGAGTGAGTTGTTCCAGGAAAAAGCACAGCATGGTACAGGGTTTGAAGAACCTGAGATCTGTGAAGATTTCCTGCCACTGTTGCCCATACACATAGACTCGGGCACTATTTGCTTGCTTGTCCCAAAGCAGATGGAAAATATTTTCAGAAACTTTGTTTCAATTCAAAAATACTATTTAGATTTTATGTTTGGAGAGTAGAATTCATATTTCTGTGGAAGAATTAATGCATGTATATATTTTTAGGTATCTTTAGAAATCCAGTGTCTATTAAGTTATAGAAAGAGGCATTTCCAGGATTTTTTTTGCCCATAATTTATCACATTTGAAATTTTTCTTCAATTATACTAATATATGCAAACCACTGTCAGGTTTGCAAAGTGCTTTTGCGTGCTGTCCTCATCTTTGGTTCACAAGATGCTTATGAAGCTCATTTTAGAATGAAGAAAGGGAGACTGAGAGAGGTGTCAGTAACCTCCCGAGAGCACGTGGGTTACAGCAGAACCGGGTCCCCCCAAGTCAGTGGTCAGGCTCTGCACTTTATCATCTTTACTCAGCATCTCACCTTATCTCATCGTATTTAGGCATATGAAGACCAGATCCCAGCAGGAGACAAACATAACAATTTGAGGGCATAGTTTCCAAAGTTAATATTGACAGAAACAAATTAAGCCTCAAGATATAGTGAAGATGCATATTGTGGGTTTTATTCTCTTTTTTGGTTCATAATCTCATCTCCCTTCTTATCACAATGAAGATGCTACCTCTGCCCCAGACTGAATTTATAGATAATAGGAACCCCAGCTCTTGGATATGGAATTCAGACAGACATATACCAACACAAAGGTTCACTGCTTTATGTGCTGGCATGAAATGAAAATGCTATAACATTCCCTTATGCAAACAACTTGCTAAAATAGTGTAGTGTTTCAAAAGCCATGTACTGAATGGAGACAAGATCTCAGTACAAGCTGTGGGAGCAGGGTGAATTTATGAAGCAGAAAGTATGGGCTGAGGAAGAGATCAGCCCAGCAACAGTTTCTGGCCTTGCTGTTCTCTTAAGAGGCACTAATGGTAGTGGACTGGTGCAATGGAAGTAAACCCAGCTTCATTTAAAGCAGTAGCATGAAATTGGTTGCAATAAAATTATGCATTAAGTGTGCATTATGTTTAATAAGACTGGATTGCACTTCCCATGTTTACTCTGTGACTATTGAGGCTGATCCAATTTTCTAAAGTTCTCCAATTGGTTCACAATCGAGTTTCCGGCCAGAAGGTCAAATTTCCCTTGCTGTTATTATATGTCTCTATTACTTTACTATGGCATTTACACTTTATATTCATTACTTTTTTTCTATCTCTTGAACCTTCCCCATTCCAAAATGTTCCCTGTAGATGGCCTGTTTGACACAAATTAGAACAGCCTTGATAGCTGTCAACTGGAGACTATCTGAGAACAAAAGGACATTATTGCAGACCAGCTCTGGAGGTAATTTCTTGTGCTTTCTCTGAAGGCTTCTTAATGGTCTATGAGAAATAATACAATTCAGATCTGCAACTGAAAGACAAAGACTGTGTGTTGGACAGCATGGGAAACATGGGACTTGTTCTTTATAACTTACTGTCCTGATGTTAGGAGTATAATCATTAAAAAGTCAAGATATCCCATTTTCGTTTCACCATGTATGTATTTATTAATTCTTCTAATTAGCAAAAACTCATTGGGAACCTACTAAGTTCCAGATACTGTGAATGTTCTGGGGATACACCAGTTAATAAGACATCATCCTGCTTTTATTTTATAGTCTAGTGGGAAGGGGATACAGGAAAATTGATATGTAAAAGTATTATTTCAATCACTGAGATAAGTGAAATATTAAGGAAAGAACACAATGCTGTAGTAGTAGTGAGGAAAGATAATTTTTCCTGGTGGAGAATAGATAGCCATTGCTGAAAAGGTGAAACAGTTTTCTTAAAAAAAAAAAAAGAAGAAGAAGAAGAAGAAGGAAAAATAAAGGGCATTCCAGACAGTGAAAATGGCATATCAAGCCAAGGAGATAAAAGGGTGTGAAATATTATGCCATATTTGGGAAATAATAGATTTTTAAGGTCCTTGAAGGGTACAAGTCTTGTGTGACATGAAATAATGGAAAGTCATAAGTGAGGCTACAATGTGAGGAAGGCTCAAATAAAATGCCATGGGCATAGATGTTACTCAATAGTCATGGAGGCATCTCTGACATTATCCCAAATTATCCCAGATGGAGGTATCTCTGACATTATCCCAAATGAGAAATTTGGTCTTTTATTCCAACATACTGGTTTAAATTGGGTAAAGATTAAATAGGACTCCTTAAAGTAACTTTCTGAAAGAACACATCAAAGAAAATGTAACATCTGTTACATATATACACATATACACATACATATACATCACTATATATAAATATTCAGTGATATGGTGATAAACTATGTATGCATGTATTATAATACATGTGTGTACATGCATGTATTTGTGTGTATGTATACATATATAAAACACACCTGTGTGAAATGGATGTGTTCATGTACTATATGCATTTACACATATATAATACGTATTATATGAATATGTCATATTTTTATATAAGGTATATATTATAATATAAATATATATTTATCTGGCCTCTCTTTGCCTATAACATTCTTAGCAATACTCTCCTGAGGTCCTTTGAATAGTTACAGAGTTCAGTTATGATGAATTAATGAGTATCATTCTGAGTGTCTCACTGTAAGCAGCTGTAAAATAGGACACAATATGTGAAGCAATAGTTTTTACAGGACTAATCTTGAAAGCATGGAAACACATAAGATCAGTACTTTGTTTATCTTAAGTTTCCACATGGCAATATTTTTTTAAAGTCCAAGAGACTCAATGAACACCCAGCAGAATAAGCACCAAGAAAAACATACCTAGGCACAAAATAGTCAAATTTCTGAAAAATAAAAAATTATTCTTCATCTGCTCACTTTGAAATAGTACAACAAAAAGTATCTTAAATATCTATAAATAAAAAGCCAGTGATACATTCAAATAGAGTTCTTAAACAAAATTTAACAAAAGAGAACAGGAGTGGAGAAAAAGATAACTGATAAAAAACAAATGAGATGATAGACTTAGCACCAGCCATATCAATAATCAATAATTACATTAAATGTAAATGGACTAGATATCCCCAAGTAAAGGGCAGAGATGGTTGGACTGGATTTTAAAATGCTTGATCCAGCTTGTGCTATATAAATGAGATATATAGTTTAAGTATAACTACATAAATAAAAGTAAAGGAATGGAAAAGCATAAAACATGCAAACAATTATAAGAAAATTGTAGCAGATGTGTTAATAGCACAGAAAGCATTGAATTTGAGACAAGGAATATTTTTTTTTTATATACATACAAGTTGGGGCACAGGCCAGAGGCGTGGGGCGGCGAGAGGGTTCACCAGAGACAGAGCGGGGAGCAGAACAGGCAGATCAGAAATCCACTGCTGAGGGGAGCAGCGGGCGAGGCAGGAGAGGTCTGCCGCACCATGTGGGACTCTCCCCGGCCGGGCGTCGAACTCACGTTGCCGCTGCCAACAGCTCCACAGCGCAGCGCCCAACCGCTGCGCCACCGGGGAGGCCCAAGACAAGGAATATTTTTTAACCAGAGATAAATATAAAGTTTTGGAATGATTTTTCTGAGTCAGCTATTCAAGAAGACAGACCTTCATGGTTATGTGCAGTAAGGGTATAGGTGATATGAACACTATCAATCAACTTAAATCTAATTGATATTTTTGCAACACTTGAACCAGCATCTATAAAATACACATACTTTTCACATGCAAATGGAACATTCACCAAAATACACCATACACTGAATCATACTCAGTGTATTTAAAGGATAGAAACCATGCAAAATATGTTCTCTAAACACATGATTAAATTGTAATAAATAACAAAAAGATACCTGGAAAGTCCTTAGATATCTGAAAATTAAGCAGTATATTTCGTTAATAACCAATGAGTCAAAGGGGAACTAGGGGAATTAGAAAATATATTAAACTGAGTGACAGGAAAAACAGAAAAATTTTCAGAATATAAATAAAACATTGCTTAGAGGAAAACATATAATTTCAAACACTTATGTTAGAAAATAAGAAATATTAATAATCAAAACTTAAAACTTCACCTTGAGGTCAAGAAAAAGACAAAACTAGCAAGTTGACCTTAGATCTAAGGCATGGGGTTGGGGTGGGGGGCGAAGGGGTCAAAACAGGGGAGTGAAGAGCATAAGGGAATATGTTGATGGATCACTGTGTTATAGTAATGGGACAACTTAAAAAAAAGGAAAAAAAAAACTTGATCTTTCAAAGCTCAAATGAAAAGAATAAATCATACCCAGGAGAATAAAAGAAAGGAATTAATAAAGAAATAAAGGGGAGGGGGAAATCAAACAGAAAATGGGCACAAAATGGAGAAAAAAGTAACAAATGTGAAAATTAAGTCTTTGAAAGTATCAATAAAGTTGCAAAACCCCTCAGTAGATAGGTCTAGAAAAAAGTCCTAATCTCCAAGATCAAGAAAATATTATCATGAAATTAAGAGTTAATATGAGGGTGAAAGAGGGGAAGTTATCTCTGCAGATTCTACAAACATTTAACAATAATAAGAAATCATTATGAAAAAATATCATGCAGTAAATTCTATAATTTAGGGTACCTAATCTATAGCAATAAAAAAATTAACAAATTCCATTTATCCGAATTAGATGTTGTTTCTCATCAAAAGTAATTATTAAGAGAATTAATGTGCAAATCACACATTAGCAGAAAATATTTCTAATACAAATTCTGACAGAGAATTTGAATACAGAATTTAAAGAACTACATATCAATAACAAAAAGAATCAACTTGCTTCATCAGGCACCAAAATGGCCAGGTCAGGTTGGTGTTATTTGTTTTATTTTTATTTATTTCAATATTTATTTCTGCAACTAGAGCATTGCAGATAAAATTTGTTTCCCCTTCTAAAGCCATTTGTCTTCCTTCCTCCCTGAACCTGCAGCTACCGTAAATTTTATTTGTATCCTATCTCATAGGTCTATAATTTTTTTTTAAATCTGTGTATATATGGACCCCCAAAACACATTCTAAAATTGCTATCACAGTATCTCTATCACTCCACATACAATGTCTGTTGCTTTCTCCTATTAACTGACTTCTCAAATTCAGCTTTCTGAAGTTCCCTAGCTAGAGTTGGATATTCCCTTCTTTAATACCCCAAAGTAGTTTTTATTGCCTTTCCTAATATCCCCTATCATGCCACAGTGATTATTCATTTGAGTGTATATTTTCCACACTGTGCTGTGGATACTGTGAATGAACAACAGATAAATGGATGGCTAGATAAAACAATTCCTGCCCATTCTTGCTACAATGGGCAAAACCAAAATGAGAAAAATTTTTAAGAGGGAAAGACCTACATTCCTCTCCAAAAGAGGGAGCAATAGAGTTATTCTCACCTGCATAGTTCCCAGTACCAGCTAGTTAAGCAAATTCTGAAAATTCAAGTTACTGCCAGATAAATCATTGCCTTGCTGAATGTATTTTTATTTAAATCACTTATAAAATCATTTGCTTACAGTGTATAATAAACCATTTTACATACGTTTAATTTTTAGCATTCCATATTCATGTAAAATCTACAAAAACTTTCCTTTTATGCTATGGATATTTTGCCGAAAGTGTGTTGCTAAATTTGCTACTTTTTAATTCAATCAGTTTGGCTGCCATCAACTTACTAAGTAATTTATTTTCCATTTTTTTCCCAAGTCTATTATTGGATTTTTAAGTATATAGGAAAGTTGAAAGAATAGTACAATAAACACTAATATACCCACTGTTTATCAATAGATTCAATAATTATTGAGCCCCTGCCATATTATATTATCTCTATGTATATACATATATGCATTTATTATTCTTGCTGAAAGTAAATTTTAGAAATGTGCGACACCTCACCCCTAAATATGTCAACCTTCAACTCCTAAAAATGCAAGTCTTACTCTACATAACCTTATACATTCTTTACAGCCAGAAAATGAAAAATAATTCCCTCTATCATCTAATAACGGGTCCAAATTCAGATTTTCCACAGCAGGTCCCAAATTATATTTTACAGAATGTTTGTTAAGCTAGGCTCCATGAGTGGCTATGCATTTAGTTTTATGGTTAGGTCTCTTTTATCTCTTTTACTCTACAACATTGCACCCACACAAACTTTTTATTAGGACGCTGACTTTTTGAAGAGATTGGGTCAGTTGTCTTTTAAAATATTCACATTCAAGATTTGTCTCATAGTTTCTTGTGGTGTCATTTAACTCTTTGATAAGTACATGTATTTCCTCTAATCTAGAAGCCTAGAAGCTTGATTACAGCCAGGTTAAACATGGTATGTGTTTTTTTTTTCTCTTTTTCTCAAGAATTTTTAATGATGATGTTGAGTGTTCCATATTCCTTTAGGAAGCACATACTGTCAGGCTGCTCTGTGATCCCTGATGCTAAATTTGATCAGTATGTTATAAAGCTAAGATTTTCCCTTTACAATAAACAAGTAATGTCAACACAGCATTTAAATAGACCTGCCATCTGCAGATGCCTATGTGCCAGGCCCTGTGCTAACACTACTCCTTTCAAAAACCCTGTAATGTCAATATACTTCTCTCCACTTAAAGATGAAGAAACCAAGGCTCCAGCAGATTTACACTTAGCCTGAGAGGGCCTGCTCTCTAAGCTCCATCCCCTATAACACATAGGGATTTGGTGGTAGGAGGGCAGTGTTTTCTAGTTCCTACTTTCTTTCTCTAAGTTAATAATCATGGTTAGACGGAAATAATAATCTTTTCCCTAAAGTGAGTAGTTGAAGCTATCTAATTAAATAATCCTTAAAAGTAAATTTCATCTTAAGCTCTTATTTCAGAACTTGATAGTTTTTCACTTTTAAACAACCTTACTTGCATCATTATTGATAGAAGCAGAATTTAACTTTTTGATTTACATAGTTTTAACATCAAACTATAATTTTAGAAATGTTATCTCTCCCACCTGAATTTGGTGGACAGGGAAGCAGGAGCATAAGCATAGTAGTATTACCTTCCATCATAGCTATGAAAATTGCAGGAACAGTAAGTCCAAATACAATGAGCTTTAATAACAAAAGTATCCATTGCTACTGTTACAGAAACATGCTCCATTCTCTTCCATGTTGGATGAAAAAGACACTCAACCTTACAGTGACCACTTTTCTTTGCCCTCCCATGGACTCTTTCTCAACAGAGCAGTCCAGACTGACCGCCTCTGAGCAGGGGACATCTGGGGTTCTGGCACCTCACACAGGGTAGAAGACAGAGAAGGTTCAAGGAGCAAATATTGGCTGAAAAAGATAAAGGGATAATTACTATCATGTGGGACTTTACATACTTATTTAGATTTAATAAAGGTCCTTTATACACTGATAAGTTGGAAAATATCAGAATAGCCTACAGCCCTGTCTGCACCTCATACTTAATTTCTTATAGTTTGGCTTCCATCCCCATCAACTTGACTTAAAATTGTTTCCTGCTTATGTTACTTGCCTTCTCTGTAACATTTAATCATATTGCACACTCCTTCCTTGGCTCTCTCTCTTTCCTTGGCATTCTATTACACTCCACCCACCTGGCCTTTCTCCTATTTGTCTGCTCATTCCTTCTATATCTTTTTTGCCAGAATTTTCTTTCTCTGCCTATACTGCTCACATTGGCATTCCCTGGGGTCATGTCCCTGGCCATCTTTGCAATTTGCTTGCTCTTTCTGAATGATCTCACCACTCCTGTGGCTTCAACCATGGTTTGTACTTGGATGACTCCCAACTCTATCTTGGGATACTATTCCCACAACTCTCTCCTATGCAGAGACATATATACATAACTTCTTAGGGCCCTCTCCTGTGGATGTCTCCAATAAAGCCTAGCACACCCTAACTTACTACCTTCTCAAATACCCCAACTACTTATCTTCTTTTATTCCTAATTTGCTTGAAAGTACCGTCTCTCTAATGTTCCCCTAAGCCAGAAATGTGGGATTCTCCCTTGATTCTTCTAGACCCTCTCACCCCACATCCTGTCATTTGACACCAAGTCATTTGACACTATTGCTTAAATATCCTTTTGTCCTTCTCCCTTTCTTCTTATCCATACCCCTTGGCTTACTATATTGGGGGCTGAAATTCTAGAAGTTTCCTAACTGATCTTTCCCAATCTGTGGCCTCTCAGCCACATTTGTGACCCAAGTGTCTATGTAAAATACAAATCTAAAATATTTCATCGACTTCTTCTTGCCCTTGGATAATTTTGAAATAACTTTAATAATAATAAAGCATTGTTTAAAAAGTCCTTCGTGATCTGGCTCCTGCCTCCTTTTCTAGAATCTTAGCACAGCCTCCTTTAGACATACTGAAGTATTTATTCTTGGAATAGGGCACCCCTTCTCTTTGTTTTGACCCCTTAAGTATCTTTCCCAACATTTCATTGCTAACTCACAAATGTCCTTCAAGATTAAGCTCAGACCAGATGTCAATATATCTAAAAAGCTTAATAGGTCATTCATTTTGGCCATTGTCCCATTGGATTTGCAGTTCCAAGTAATTAAACACATTGCCTATCTTTGTCGATGATCGATGTACTTTAAAATGTTTGGCGCTTATATTACATGTATTTACTTAATGTGTATGAAGAAATTTTGACTCTCTTTCCTAAAGAGGATTTTAGTCCTTATTGTTCATATAGTATAATTCTCAACCCAACAGACCTGGCCAGGCTCTGGCACCATGCTAGTTCTTGCCTACACCCATCCATGAAAAAACTAGGTGCCACCGACATTCTCGACTATTGTCCATGTAAAGCGACCATATATGTGGGGGCTCTCCACTGCATGCCTGCAAACAATTAAACCTATATGAAAACTCTATTGTAAGACCTTCCTCTGTTGCAAATGGTTACCTGATTCCAGAATGCCACTGTGTACTACTTATGCGCCAGTTACATACAACAGATTGAGCCTTACATGGTAAGATTTCCCAAATTCAGCCCTTATTGGCATTTCTCTTGGAAATTATATTTGGATGAATAGTTAGCTGTCTCTCGTAGGAAATGAGCAAGAGGCAGCAATGCATACTTTTTAAAAGGCTAGCATTTGGGAGTGACACAGATCTGGACTTGAATTTTTGCACTGTTGATTGTGTAACCCTAAGTAGACTCCTTCATTTCTTTGATTCTCATGTCCTTTCTCTATTGGATAGTAATGCTTATCTTACAAGGGAGAATAGTATTAAGTAATTCTATGTATGTTGGCCACTAAGCACTGATTCTGACAAGTTTGTGTCTGTTCTTTACTCTCAACAAGCTTAACAGAGAGGCACATCATGTCCTGTCTAGGTGCCCATTTCATTGGCACATCTATGACATCCAGGGCACAAAAGTAAAAAGGAGAGAAACTCTCTACTTAAGTCTTTGATTGAAGGGAAGTCAGTTCAGTCAAAATCATTGTGCTTTTTAGTTTTACCAGTGCTCCCCTACTTATTTACTCATTTGTTATGTGATTTCTTAACAACCATCTCATTTCTCTCTTATATCTGCTACTATTTCATTGCTGCTGCTAATAAAATTGGAATCAATTGATATGCAGAAATAAGAACCTCTAGGGTTCTTTTGTCTATAATAGTTAAAATTATCTGGGGGAAAAAAAAAAACATTGCAAAGTAACCCAGGCTACAGCTTCTTGAAGATACAGTGTCCTTGGGATTAAAGAAGACATTTGGGAATAACAAAGAACATTGTCTCAGGGATTTCCTCCTCCATTATCTTTCAACTCCCTTCCCATAATTTTATGTATTTGTATATTTATATTTATGTATATTTATGTATGTGTATGTCTGTATGTGTTTGGATGAATGGTGGATGTGTGTTTGCGTACATATTGACCAGACTGAGGTAAAGCTAGAAGTATTCTCCAGTAGTAGATGGAATGTGGAAGGAACAGCTACTCTTCCTTTGTGCTTGTGTTCCAGGTAAATCTTTAGACAATTCACTTGGTAAAACATAACCAGGTTTATAATAGTTAAACTTTCTTGGAGGAGTCCAGTCCAATGTCTCCCAGCCAGGCCACACTGTCAGATGGCAAGGACAAACTGACTTCTTAAAGTCCAGAATGCTAATCTGGCGAAAGAAAAGAAACCAAGAGACAAAGCTGAGAAGGAAGGAAGTATTGTAGAATTTTCCAGTAAGTTTAATTGCCATGTTAACCTCAATCTTGATTCCACACTTAGCGTGAAGAGACAATGAGTTCAGAGGAAAGGACAGGGATTTACTGAGACAGAGGAAATGAGTTGGAATCCCACCCCTGCACTTTGGCAGTCACTAAGCCTGTTTACAAATAGTCCACTTCTCTCTCCAGGGCACATGGTAGGATCGAATTTTCCACCCACTTCAAGTTAGCTGTGGTCTAAGTTTGGTCAGTGAAATATGAGCACAAGTCAGGAGAGTCATTTCCTGACAGAATGGCAGACTTAAGAGCTGATCCTTTCTCTTTTTCCCTTTGCTGTGGTGACAGTCAACACACCATCTAGAGCTGCCTGTCAGCCTGGGTCCCAGAGAGTGGACCACGATGATGCTAAGAGGCCTCCCAGTGAACCCTCAATTTTACACTTAGCAAGCTAGGGAATTAAACCTTTACTGATTGATTGATTCCCTAAGATTTTGGTAGTGGTGTTACTGTCCTGGAATCTCATCTATTCTGACTGTTCCAAGTCCTTCCTATGGATTATTGAACAACACTCTTCTTCTGTGAGCATCATATTTCACATCTCTAAAAAGGAGATTACTGTATTAGCTACTCTCAGCAATTCTTCCAAGAGTATAATGTTAGCATATGAACAATCAATTCCTTTAACAGTCGTAACTGTTGTCCCAGCCGGATCTCCCTTACTAAGGATGGAAGAATTTACCTTCCCAAAATGACTTCAGAACACGTTTCTTTCACAAGGTTTGACCTTGTATTGAAAAGGACAGTCTCAGGGATATCGAAAATCTCCAGTGAACTTTATTGCCAGACTTTCATTAAAGAGCAAAATCTACTGCTTAAACATTACCTAATAGAATCAGAGGTTTAAAACCAAAATGCATGATAGTTGAAAGGTTCCAGATTTACATCCCATTGACCGCCTACTGAGTAGCTTATAAAACAGCAGTGTGTCCCACCAGAATATTTTTCTCTACCCAAACCTAAGACAGTACTCTTTATCTGGCACAGTTCAGGAGTGGCACAGTGAATAGTATAGCGCATGCCACCATGATTCAGGATATGAGCAGGAAGCCTGAGCCTGCCGTGTTATGCAACTAGCTGTCCCTCACCACTTTTCCCCAGTCTCAGCTCTACTTCCTCACATTGAGCGTGTATGTCTGTCCCACTGTAGACTGCAAACTCCCAGCTCATCTTTTGACCCTGTGAGCCTTTCTTATTCCATCAATACTACTGAATTGTCCACCAGGTCAAACTTTAAGCTTTTCTTGTGAATAGAGACATTACTATACCCCCCAATTCTTTTACCCATGAGCACAGTTTTCGTTTTTAATTTTTTTTTTTTTTACCAGAACAGACCTCTTCAGAACTCATATCTCCTCCCTCAGCTCCCCCCTCCTGAAATAAAGCAACCTTCCAGTACTCTCCTGTAGAGATTAGAAAGGCAGTCACCATGTTGACCTGTAATCTCCCAACTTTCCTCTTAGGCTCTGTTGTCTAGATTTATTACCATTTTTGTCAGGTGTAGACTCTAGTTTTCATTCTCCCTTTTAAAATATGGTGCATAGACCTAGTCTGTCAAGTGGAAGGCAATTCCTTTGGGGACAGAAGTAGCACCTATTGTGGTGATAGTTAATTCTTCACTGCCTAATAAGGTTTCTGGCAGATTATAGTGATGCACTAAATATGAATAAACACTTGCATGTTATAAATAGTGCCCCCTGTACTGTCCCTGTACCAGTTCATCTGAGACCACATCTTTTCGTCAACGTCGCAGACCTCCTCTGTCCCACAGTTCTCACTGCCACTTCCTTTCCTGTGTGTGACCACACAGGAAGACATTTGACTGTTCTCTATGTCTTATCAGAGCAGTAGACTCTGTGTGTGAGGATACACAAAGGCTCATCTTCCTGAGCACATTCTGCAGCTGAACTCTGCCATGTCTATACCCTAGGAGCTACTTGGAGACATGCCACCTCCCTGGGCAACCAAGGGCAGAACAGAGCTGTCCTTATTCATGAATGAATATTTCCATGAAATCTATCCCCTGCTTCCTTCAGACTCATGTCACCCACAACGCACCTCCTCCTTGTACCTATACTCCAATCTGCTGATTGCTTAGAGATGCCATGTTTGTCCTGCCTCAGAGCCTTTGCACATGCTGTTCCTTCTCCCCAAAGGTTCTCCCTCTGGCCTTCCACCTTCCTCCATCTAGTTAACCCTTAACTCATTGACACTCAAATAACATTTGCTCAGTGCTACTCTTGCTGATACCCAGGCTAGAACTGGTGTCACTTGACTTTTCTAACATACACTTTCCTTCCAAGAATGGATTATCATCTGTAAGTATGCATTTGGTTGTCTGTATTTCTAGGTTCCATAAAGGTAAGGACTTTATTTGTTTTGATCACATCTGTTTTCCAGTATGTAATTAGTGCTAAACACATAGTAGGCACTTGATAACTATTTGTTGAAAGAATGAGTCAGCATTTTTCTTCTGTATTAAACTCAAAAGCTACAGGAGCTATTTGCTCCAGTGTGCTATTTGCAGATCATCAGATGCCTCGGGACCTACACAGTAGTTGGCACAAAGTAGGTACTCAGCAATAATGTGAATATATAAGGAAGGAAGGTGTGATAAGGAGGAAGAACAAGAAAAAGAGACATAACTAGCGGTATCACCCCCTTAGCTCTCAAAATTTTCTCCTCAGCTTGAACAAAAAATTATATGGTCACCATAGATATGCCTCAGTAATGCTTCAGAGATATTTTTAGGTCAAAGAACAAGGGATGTGAGAGAGATTAGGACTTGAAAATTTGCCATGTTTCTGGAAAAATCACAAGATAGTCAGAAAGCCAGATAGGACAATTTCTGGTCGTTTCAGAGGAGTCACAGTTTCAGGGGTGCCTGTAGGGGCTAAAATATCTGCTAAGATTTCCTCCACCCCATTATGAGAGAGAGAGGGAGAGAAGGGAGCGAGGGGAGAGAAAGAGAAAGAGAGAGAGATTGAGATTTACTTAGTGATGGGGAAAGCAAAGCCAGAAAGTATGTGACTTTCATATTTTCTCAAGTCTCTAAAAGTCAAGGCTTCTGACTTCAAACTTTCCATCTAGTTCATATTCCCCAGGATGAACCTGATGGAAATCTTGAAAGAGAAAGTCATGTTTGAGCCCAGATCTAAAGGAGTAAAAGCTATTCTGCCTCATCCTTCCAACTCACCTTATGGTGAGTTTTTCAAAATTGAAATTCTATGTCAGTGTGTTAACAATTTTAATGGAAGACAGAGTTAGCTCCTGACATTTAGGTTCTAGGAACCAGCATATTCTTGGAATCCTAAATCTAGCTCCCAGTGTCCAATAAGTTTCTTTTCCAAAACTTCTGTCACCCAAGTGTATCTCTCTATGAACTATAATGATGGGGTCCTGAATGGGGTGCACAATGTTTCTGAGACCCAACTCCTTCCACTTCCTCATGTGAGCCGCTGAGCACATTCAAGAAAAGCAAATACTTTCTATACACACACACCTTTAACAGTGTGGCTGAGTGTTTGAATATGTACATATTTATGCTCAGATTATACCAGCATGCATGTTTATAGAGGTGGCTATTAACACTCTTGACATATAGATATATTCCAGCAAATATATGGATACTTGGTTTTTTATACACACACACACATATCCATATGGATATGGTTATGTACATATTTATATATGAGTACATCTATTCATTTATTCATTCATTCAACAGATATAAATCAGGTGTCTTCTCTGAGTAAGGATCTGTTCTAGATGCTTAGGATATGTCCATGAACAAATCAAACAAAGAGCCCCTTCTAGAGATTACTGTCCATAGGGACAAGGGACTGTGTAAAAATTAAGCATAATAATTAAGTTAAACTATATAATATGTTAAAAGGTATTAAATGCTACAGTGGAGTAAGATCAAAAATATGGGCTGGGGTGGGTATGCTGCAATTTTAGAGTGCTGGAATAATTACGCAGATTCTACTGAGAAGTGGACAATTAAACAAAGACAGGAAGTGAGGAAACAGTCTATGTGATATCTGCTGAGCAGAGTTTTGCAGTTATAGGGAACAACTTGTGCAAAGACCCTGAGGTGGGAATGTACATGACATTTATGGAGTGGCTTGGAACATAATGATGGAAGGAGAAAGCCTTCTAAGGAATATAGTCACAAAGATGATGGGGCCCACATCATACAGTGCAAACACAAATATGTTTATATTTGTGTTAGGCTTAAAAACATTTTTAGTCTTACATGTATTTTTATGGCATGACTGTCTGTTACAGATAAGTATAAATAGAATGTGTATGTCTGTGTGACACTGTTTTTTATTATGTCAATGATCATTGATTATTTTCTATGATAATAGGTGCTTATTTGTGTATCTGTTGCACAACTGAATGCATATGTGACTTTATGGGGCATGGCCGACGTGCATGTGTACATAGGTACATGCCTGCTACACTATTGAACATGTCTATAAATACCAAGTGTCACTTCAAATGACTCGAACAGCTCAGGGACTATCGATGCCTTGATGGTGGATGTGCTGTGATAACACACATCTGATGAGGTGTGATTCTATACTTCTGAATCACATGGTGTTGTAAACCAATGTTACTTCAATTAAAAAAAAAAGACTGTCTTACAGGTGTGTAACTGTGTGGCCTGTGCATGAACTCAGACCATTTCTGGAGGTACCTGGCAAGAGGCACGTATCAGCCTTGCTCCTCCTGACGAGAACCCCACCGTGAGGCATTGGTGCTGAAAGTACAGTCAAACGCAGACCAGTTTCAAAGTCTCTGGGCCTTAAATCCTCAGACTGCAGAATACACCAGAGCTATGACCGTCAGAGAATAGGCCAGGGTTCTCCAGCAATAAATTATTGACTTGATGCTGGTACATAGTCATTTACCATGAGAGTTAAACGTGCCAGCCTGTTCTGTCAGGTCCTACAAGAATTTTTTTCTTATTCTTTTCCTTCAACAGGTTGCAGGCAAATAAATTGCCAATACATATGGATTTTAATTTGAGATTTTATTCTTAAAAGGCTCAGTGTATAGGGTAAGATGTCAGGTTGACTTTTTTTTTTCATTTTCCATACTTCCCAGAGTTGTAAACCTAAGGCTAAGTTAATTAAAGTCAATGAAGAATGTATTTTTTTTATTAAACTTTCCCTTTCTATTGATTTTTCCTCTCATACAAATAGTACAGACTTAGTCCTCAAAATCAAAAACACAGTAGTGCAAAGAAAAGGAATCATCAGTCTCCCAAGATCATTTACAAACTCTGACACTGAATATGTGCGGTGTCTAAACTGGCAAGATTTTGAGAATCTAGGTCAGCTAAGGACAGACAGGTCCAGCTTAATTTGTATTAGATTGTATTAGGTTTGTATTAAATTGTATGAGACCAAACTCCCAGGTACACTTGGCTTATAAAAGCTATGCTGGTTTCTTCAAGGACACACCAACAGCCTCCTAGTTTTCCTCCCTACTTTCACTCTATTTGCTTGGTCCTTTAATCCACCCTCCATCCAGATGGCAGATGCATCTTCCCAACGCATAATTCTGATATCAGCTATAGGTTCAAAGCCTGCAGTGATTTCTTCTAACCAAGGACTTGCTAAATACAGCTCACGTGTATGATACAGACCACCACCCATTTTTGTAGATAGAATTTCATTGGAACCCAGAGAAGCTCTTTCATTTGTTTGCACATGACAGTGCACATATGCTTATGCACGTATATACACATCTATGTCTATTTCTATATTAGCTATCTATATAGACATTTTAAAACAAGTTGTGAGTTAGCTCTCATATTTCTAATATAATACCTCAAGTTTCTTTCCAGACTTCACTTTACTATATATATATATATATTCCTAATTATGGATATGTATTCCCTGATTTGATCAATATAGACTATGATATTTTTAAAAACTTAAAGCCAGAAGATCCGTATGATCCTTTTCTATAGAAGAACATATAGTGAACATTTCAGGCTACATGAGTCATATGGTCTATAGCTACTCAAATGGTCTATAATCTACTCAATCGTTTATTGATCCCTGCTCATTGGTGGGGTGGGGGGGAGGGTGGAGAACAAGAGAACTATTCTTTGCAGAAAAATTCCAGTAATAAATATGGTGGGGATAATGAAGATAGAAGACCATCACTTGATGACTTGTCAAGCTGATGGCTATTTTAGGCAGTCATTATTAATGAATGGTAAAGGTGGGGGGTTGTTGAAGTACAGGATATTGGTTAGTTTGGAATATCATACCGTAAAATATCAGTCATGAAGATAAATGTGGAGAAACCTGGCAGAAAGTAATTTGAGCTGGTGATCAAGGTTTGGTATCCCTAGGGTTATAGTAGAGTGATCAGGTGCCTCCCCAGGAATGCATGGAGAAGAGGAGAGCACCACATCTGTATTTCTGCATGCACTGGGTCCGGTCATGAGGAGGCATGGACTAGACCCAGGCTGAGGCACATTCTATGGATGGTAAGGCTTGTTCACAACAGTCTAGTTCAGGAAAGATGGGAGGAACTCAAAAGACATGAAAATGAAATGCAATGCATGATACTGCATTGGGTCCTATTTTGTTATTTTAAGGGGGTGAAGCTTTCAACTCTGAGTTTAGATGGAGTATGCTTTATGGGGTGAAACAATAGACAATCCAGAAATGTCCAGGGGACCTCAATGCAAAGATTTGCTCTGTATGTCGTTCAGTTTCAACATTCCAGAAAATGATGCTGTCTCCAGCTAAGTCCCTGCTTTTGGAAGGAAGGAATTGATTAGGTCCTAGAAGCTTCCTTAAGGAAGATCCATTTAAATGGATCAAGTGACTTTCTCAGCTTCACACGAGGCAATAAGTAAGGTTATCTGACAGCTACCTTGTGGTTCCAAATGCTGTCTTCTTAGAGCATCACTACTCATTGCTGACTATTCTTGTCTGTCAATCCAAGTGCCTACATAGACATACTGTCTGTACCCAGCCCTTCCTAGAATTTAAACAGAAGAACCTTTCGAGATTCTTGTCAAATTTCCTTATTTTATAAGATGAGAACAAGAAGGTGAGGAGATTTGTCTAAAATAAATTTCACTCTACTATGCTACGCTATACTATTTTACCCGCCCTTCCTAGGATTTGTTCTGCAAGCAAAATCTTGGTGAGAGGTCAGCTCTAGGTTTAGTCTCTTTCCCAGGTAATGCATTTCCTCCATATCTTTATGACTAAAAAAAAAAGTGCTCACTTTTCCTGTCACTCAGTCCCATAATGCATGCATAGTGTGTGTGTGTGCCGTGGTATAGTGGAGATGGAGAGCACACTAAAGTGAATGTGCCCCTTACACTACCATCTACCAGCAGGGTAACCTTGGCCAGGTCCCTGGCCCTCTCTGAGTGTGGGTTTTCTCATCTCTAAAATGAAGTTGTTGCATTAAAATATTAATTCGTTCCACAAACAAAAACTGAACCAAATAGAAGTACCCTTCCCCCATGGTGTTCATTTGGTCCGTAACTCTAGGCAAATCACCAAACCTTCTTCATTGCTTTGTTGTAAAGATGAAGTGAGCTAAATGTTTGTGTAAATCACCTGTAATAGTAACTGGCACAAATGGCAAACATTCAAAAATGGCATGCTGCTATTGTTATTGTTGTTACTCTTATTATTTACTAATGTTATCATTACAGTGTTTCCTTGTTCCCAGTCTTGGCTCATGCTGTTTCCTCTACCTGAGTTGAACTTCCTCTCACATGCACGTCCAAATCCTACCTGGTGTTTGAAGCGTGCTATGCCATGTGGGTCAGCTCCCTGGCTGGGCATCCTGCTAAGGCCATAGTGGTGACAGTGCTGAGACTGAACCCCTAGGCCACCAAGGACACCCCTCAATAGTTCCATTTATTTGTTTGTATTCAATTTTATTACATGCCAATTATTCCTATGTTAAAAGCATTAGGATTATGATTTCTTCTTGTCTGAACTATGACACTATGTCTGAATGAGGGTCGGAGAAGATTTGAGAGGAAATATATTCTTTTCTGTATCAGCTACTTCTTTGCTTTGTGTCTCCTGTCATTATGCTTCAGACATGGACTCAGTCGCAATATAAAGATAATAATATAAAGATAAATGCAATTAAAGCAACTTAGCAACATCACTCACAAACCCACTCAAGTCCCTAAGTCCTGACAATTTTCCTTTCTAAATTTTTTCATATGTGTTTTAACTGCTCTGCTGTGCTACATTGGGCCAAGTAGTTTTAACCAACTACTCTGCTATGCTGCATTGCACCCAGCTTTCAGCCTCTCCCTTTCAGAAGGGACTGCAACTTTTTAATTAATTTTTAATTATTTTTATTGAGGTAACATTAGCTTACAACACTGTATTTGATTTAGAGGCATAGGCTAACACCTTTTCAGATGTATTTACCACACTACACCCACCCCCAAAGCACCAAAACTCCTCACCATAGTCCTTTGGACTCTCCTCTCTCTATTCGTGTGCCTCCTGCCCCTCTGATAGCTTTTGTTTTGCACTCAGATTTCAGGGGTATGTTTTAGTTTGCTTTATTTGTTATATTCCACAGATGAGTGAAATCATTTGGTATTTATCTTTTTCCTTCTGTCTGATTCCACTTAACAGAATTCCCCCCGCTCCATCCATGCTGTTGCAAATGGCGTTATTTATTTATTTTTTTTAGCTGAGTAGTATTCCACAGTGTATAGGTGCCGCATCCTCTTTGTCCATCTATTTGGGAATTTGTTTCCGTAACTTAGCTATTGTAAATAATGCTGCAGTGAACATAGGAGTGCATATATTCCTTCAAGTTAATGTTTTGGTGTTCTTCAGGGAGATACCTGAGAGTGGAATTACTGGGTCATATGGTAGATCTACTTTTAATATTTTGAGAGACCTTCACACTGTTTCCCATAGGGACTGACAGTCTACATTGCTACCAAAAGTTTAGAGGGATCCTATTTTTCCACACCCTGGCCAGCACTTATTGTTTCTGGAGTTTTCATATGGACCATTCTCACAGTGTGAGGTGTGAGGTGGGTGTGCTTCCCTGATGATAAATGATAAGTTTTTTTTTGTGTGTGTACCTGTTGACTGTTTGCAGGCCTTCTTTGTAGAAGTGTCTGTTTTGATCCTCTGCCCATATCCTTGATTGGGTTATTTGTTTGTTTATGATTGTTGTATGAGTTCTTTGTAGACCTTGGATATTAGTCCCTTGCTGGATGTGTGATGTGCAGACATTTTCTCCCATTCAGTAAGGTGTTTTTTCATTTTAATGATGGTTCCTTTCCTGTGCCACAGTTTCTTGGTAATGGATCATTCCCATGCTCCCTTCTCTCTGACCTATTCTCTACCTAGTCCCCAGAAATGATGTTTCTAAAACTTAATCCTAAATTGCTAATTGTCTTTGTTGCTCCTCACCACTTATACAACAAAATTTTCAAGCTTTAATCAGAAGAGAACCTCAATGTATCATATAAAACTTCCTATAACTTGTTCTCAGCTCTGTCCACTTTTAACCATCTTCAAACTCAAACAAATAACCATCTGTATTATTTACTAGGGCCTCTATAGAAAGTACCAAAGACTGGGTGGTTTAAACAAAGAAATTGATTATCTCACAAATTCTGCAGGCCAGAATTATTAAGGCGTTAGCAGAGATGATTCCTTCTGAGGTCCATGAGGAAAGTATCTATTCCAGACTTCTCTCTATGGCTGGTGGATGGTGTCCTACCTGCATCCTCACACCCTTCTAGTGTTCAAGTTTCTTCGTCTAAGAAGGACATCAGTTGTATTGGATGGGCCATGTTGTAAGGTCTTCATTTTAACATGATACCCTGTTTCCAAAGGAGATGAGATTTTCAACTGTTGGGGTTAGGCTGTTGAGATCTGAATTGGAGGTAACATCACTCTACCAGTCCCTTTCATATGGCCATGGGGTTTTTCTTTTTTCTTTTGAACCTGTTACCCACTTGCTTGGGATTCTTTACAACTGATCCTCTAATTTCTACAGGTAGAGTTGATTAATTAAAACCTTCTAGTTCTCCTTTCTGTTCAACACTTTCTTGCATTCTTTATGGTCTGTCATTGAATGACATTTACTTGTTTGATTTGCCATTTTATTTTGTTCTTAGCACCTAACAGTTTCTCGCACATAGTAGGATAAATAAGTGTTTGAGGGGAAAAAACGAATTGGAAACAATGAGTCAGAGGAAATGACACATACAAAGAAGTCTAAAAATTTGCCAAATGAATAAAATGAGGAAGAGCTTTCCAGGCCTATTCATAGAAATGAAGCAATATGGTGTATTTGTAGTATATAAATTAGTGAGTGAGAAATTGCAGACAGAATGGCTAAAAATGTAGACAAAGACAGTTCATGAAGGGTCTTGGAAATCAAGGAGTTTTGTCAGTATCTTCTCATCTGTTCACTTTATGCACATACACTGTATATTATTTGCTGACATCTGAGCACAAGTTAATCGTTAAACAAATTTAAGCAAGAAAGTGACATTGTCACATGATCAAATTTCTTTTTCCATTTATTAATTAGAATATTAACTTTGGCAATAAAGTAAAGGTAAATTGAAAAGAGGGAAGCTGCTGAAGAATCTGTTTTCTTGCCCAAGCCAGCAATAACAAGAGCATGAGCCAGAACAGACTTCACAGGGATTGAGAGAGGGAGTGTGTCACAGTAAAACTTAGAAGGTGGATAATTGTGATGACTATTTAAACAGGCACTCAAGAAGTGGTAACAGGAAAGAAGGATAAATCCCTGGCCTGGCTTGGTGACTGGGTGGATATAGAGCTGTCCAAAGAATTCAAAGACAGAGCAGAAGGTGGACAGGAGAGAGGAAAATAGGGGATAACATATGGAGGAGGACAAAAAGGTTAGCTGAATCACAAGTGCTTAAGGGATACATAATTGCAGAGAGCAGGTGGATGGCCGTCTCCATCAGTCTGATTCTTGAGAAGGTCTTAGCTAGAGATATGGATATTGGGATCATCTATGTAGAGATTATAACTGGAGTCATGGGAATAGAGCTTATAATCTCCACTCTGTAAAGAGTATAGAGTGAGAACAGTTAGGGACTAAGGACAGAGTCCTGGCCCTGATAGCAGCAATCCTGCAACTTTGTCTTTATTTCTTAGTAGCCTGGAAAGACTGAACACCTTCCAGGTTCATATTTCATACTGCCATCTAGAAACTCTTCATTTATGAAAACAAATGCAGTCAATTCTATGGCCTTGAAGGGAGATGGCAACAAGTCAGTCTCTGGTGATCCACTTTTATTTGCTTCATTTTTCTGTGAATTTTACCCTGTTTATTATTTGCCATTCCAATATAGCACAAATACAGTATTATTCATAAACCAAATCTCCCCTAAGATCTTATTCAGAATTATAATGGCAGTAATTAAGTGAAATTAAACTCAGCAAGTGATTATAATCTACCTCTTCTCCCACCTCCATGAAAGAGAAAATGGAAGTCAAAATATTTACCTGGAAGGGATCCATCCGACCAGCACATGAAATGGGAGCACTGGATTCCTCCACTTTTAGAGAGAAAAACCTGAGGATCATTAATGGGCATGTCACATTTGATTTACACTAAAAACAAGCCATTTACAGAGGTTATTACAGGAAGTGATGCACTCATGTTCCCTCTTCTCTCAGCACCCTGCTTCCCCTGCACTGTTATGCAAGAATATAGTTAACTGTGATCCACTGGGCCCATCCCTGACTACCACCCTGCCACCCTCCCTTTCTGGATGCCTCAGTTTTGCATTCAGGTATTAAGAGTTTATTATTGGTTTGGTTTTGTCAGCCCCTTAGTTATGTTTCTCTATATTCCATATCCATGAGACTATCCAGTATGTGCCTTTCTTCATCTGGTTTATTTTGCTTAGCATTATCTACTCCAGTTCCACCCATGTTGTCACAAATGACAAGAGTTCATCCTGTTTTATTGCTAAGTAGTATTCCATTGTGCATATTTATACACACACACACACACATATGTATATATATATGTATGTATACACAACACCACATTTTTCTAATCAATGCCTCTGTCTGGTTAGATAGAAAACTAGATATTGTTTTATGGTGGTTTGTGATCTATTTAATCAAATGTTCAAACCTTTTACCATTTTTTGACAGACTTCACCAAATCAAATTCTAAGTAATGATTTTTTGATCTCAAATTAACTTTGGGTTTTCTAGAGGGTTCTTGGAAAATCTAAAAAGATTTGTTCTCTCCATAAAAAGAGAGATGTTAAACTAATTAGGCTTATCTGAGTGTTAAATTACATGGGAAACTACTAAATAAAAATGATATTTATGACCGTCTTCAAAAAAAGAATATTGTTGATAAACCACATTTCTTCAACAACATAATGGCAGGTGAAGACAATTTTTCTATTTTTTGAACTGATTTATGTATCTATTACTAAATACCCCTTCAAAATTCTCAGTTTTTTCATCTGTAAGATAGAAAGTACAGATCTTTCTACCTTGTACTTTTGTAGTAGACATTAACTTTGACTTTGACTCCTTATTCCCTAGTAAGATCATTGGCGTGATTTCCCTGCATGGTTAAACCTTTCTACTTCCAGTGCCTGTGAGAGCAATACCTTTGACTTCCAAACTCCATTTCACATTATATTAGGACAATAATCCAGGAGGAAGAATAATGTGTGTGCTGGAGGCATTCATTGATATATTATGTATCTTGGAAAGATGATATCTCACAATGGGAGATGAAATACGTAAATATTCATTCAACAGAATTTTATGCAGCTCTTGAAATGACGTATTTGTGAAGGACAGGAGGGGAAAAGATAAAGGAGATACCAAATTATATTTCTGTAGTGATCATTGTTATTTAAAATGATATAGTCATATAGATATGAACTTTCAGAGAACTCTTATAAACAAATTTTTAAAAGTCATTCTATAGTTATCTGCTGCATTCCTGGTGTATATATAGTTCTTAAACTACATATAAATTCCTCAAAAGCCCTTAGTGGTAGATAGTGTCATCACTGACATATTTATTTAACAGAAGAGAAAACTGGACTCAAATTGCCCAAGATAAGATTTAATATGTTGGAGTAGCATGATTATGCATGGATGGTCTTCTTTTTATTGCTTTTGTCATGAGTGGTGTTGAATGATTTTATGCAATTTTTACTTTAGTGTTTACTAAAAACAAAAACAAACTAGTGAGCCTCATCTGGCAATAAATAAAAGAACTAGGTCCTATTCCATTACCATTATGGAAAATGCCTTCCAATATATTTTGGTTGAACATCACTTTCCATCTCCCCAGTTCTCAGATGGAATGGTCTATTCATCTCCCTCCTTGTGAATTTTCCTAGTACTACTGGTGACAGTGGCTGAGAATTTCTTTTGATCGTTAATTATATATAAGAAATCAGAATGAGCCTTCTCTTTGAAATTATACCACTGCTGGATTGTAAAATACAGGAAGAAACATCCCTTGCTGCTCTCCTCTCTCTCGGTTGGCTTCAGCCCCTTTAAGACTGCTAATACAAGCTAGCTCAGTGCATCACAGAGAGAAGACTTGGAGACTCACTTAAATGATTGACCTATTTCTGGGCTCTCTGTTGTTGCAAATTACAAGAATATACTGTGTGCATTTTCAGGTAATTTGATACTATTAACTTAAAATTCACTGGTTCCGCCTCCCCCTTCCCTCCTCTGTTCAAATGGAATATCTGACCTTTTCCCTTGGCAGTCTGCTTCTCTTTTCCAGGTAACTGATGATGATTTTATACCCTGGATGATAATCAATATGTAGAAGCTGTCTTTATTGATTTGGATAAAACCGCCAATTATGGCTATTTTGAGCAGAGCTCAATGGGATTAGATGTGATTACACGGCAATGGGTGTGAGCCTGTCAGCAACCAGAGGCTGCAGTGCGGCTATTTAATTGTTACAGATGAAATGGAAGTGGGTACCCATAACCTGTGTCCACTCAGAGTGTCCTGTCTCCACCCCTCACATGGTAGGAACTCCAGGCTGGACCACCTGGCCATACACATTTCAAATGACAAGCATTTAAGGCCCCATGATCCTACTAGAGACTGCAGAATGGAATGGCTCAAGAAGAAGCAGTGGCTCTCTTGAATCCTAGTTACGCCAGTCTCCATTGTGTCGTTTACCCAGAAACCAGAGGCAGCGACATTTCCTAGAACATATGGATTTCAGGCAGAACTGTAAGTTGTCAAGAGGCAGGAAGAGAAGGCTCAGCAGGCTCTTGCTCAGGCAGACCCCCTTGGCTTGGACAGCCCTTCCACAGCCCCACCCTGATTGTTCTGGTTCCATTGTTACTTCCTGGGAAGTCACTTCACTATGTCTGGAAGACACCATTATATTCCAGTGATTGAAGCCAGCCTGCAAATTTTTAGTTCGGTGACTTTGTGCAAATTACCAAATCTGTGCCCAATTCATAAAATAGGGACAATAGAAATACTTAGAACTGTACTTGACTCTCCCTAGCCTTCTGTTTGCACTGAGAAAGCACTAGACTAAGAAGTCCACGTGTGCACTTCTGCTCTTCATACTTAATGAGGTAGCCTATGCCTCCATTTCCTCATCTGCAGTAGCTGCATGAGTGAGCAGAAATCTTAGCCCACAGAAGCTGCTCTACCTGATTATTCTTTTCTTCCTCTTAATCAGTTCCTGAGTAGAACATGTGGCCCCGGCCATCTAGGAATACACTTTTCCTGTAGTCATTGAGGGCTTGGTAACACAAAGAGGTCTTAATAACACCAATACAGCCATAATTCCATCATTGATTCATTCATCCACTCAAGAAGGGTTTATTGAGTATGTACTAAGCGAGGTACTGTTCTTGAGTGCTGGAATAGAACACTGAGCAACACAGATGGGGTCTCTGAAATTAGTGGAGCCTATATGTCAATGAAGGTGAGAGATACTAAACACAGATAAACAAATGCACGGACCAAGGTCATTTAAATACATGGGACTAAGAACCAGAGTTATGCGGCTGAGGCAGACTAGTGATTGGGCATTAGAGAAAGGCTGCTGATTTGATCAGACAGTGTCTCCTTCAAGACATGATGTTGAAAATAAGATCCAAAGGCCAGAAAGGATCTTTCCAGGTCAAATTCTGGGTAGAATTTTAACAAGGCCATGAGCTGGGAGGAGGCTGGTATATTTGAGAAACACGAAAGCTAATCTGGAGAGTCTGTGCTAAGTAAGGAGAGAAAGTTTCTGGAACAAAATCTCCAGTGCCCAACTCCCCCCCCCCCAGTCATTAATTCCTATTTTAGGGTTCCTGCAATGACTCAAACCCGGTTATGACTCAACTCTATTTTCCTTGTGGTGACTCTCTCCAGAGTCACACCAAATGTGGGCACCTTCCTTGTTATTCTTGTAGCTCCTGCTACATTATACAGTATCACCTGTGTTGACAGAGTTTGCTGCTTCCCTGTTCTTCACAGTCACCATGCGAAAAAGGAAGAGCTGGGATGCATTCTGGGTAGGAGAGATACCCGCCCCCCATGTGTACTGCATTCAACTCCCATCTTGGAGAGTAGCCCTGGTGCTCAGTTCCCATGTCAGGCCTGATGGAAGAGGGCCAATATGCATGATGATGTCTTCAGTCCCCAAGTTCCCATAGGAGTGGCACCTAGAGTGCCATGTCTTGAGTCCAGACCATGCTCCATTCTGCATCATGCCTCCCTTGTCTAGTATAATATGGAGGGTAGGAGAGTAGTCCATACTCTGGTGTCAGAAGGACCCAGGTTCAAGTTCCTTCTTTTCCACTGATTAAATGTATGAACCTTAGCAAGAGATATAACGTCCTTGTACTTCATCTTCCTCATCTGTAAAATAATACAAAATATATTTATACAGAGAATAATAGCTGCATTCAAAGGTACAATGCCTCGGGGCAAATATTATCATATAAAAGGCAGAATAATTTGGGGGGACCGTTGTTACTTCTGGACCAAGATGTGCATCTTCGCTTTCTTTTAACAACATCTCCTTTCTCTTCTTACTGTTTCTGAAATGTGATTTTTTTTATTCCCCGTGGTTTTGACTAGACTCAGTCTGGGAACCAGCCATCAGCTCAATTTATGAGTAACTGAATCCTCTAGTGAGGACCCCCAGACTCTCAGACATCAGTTGAACTCTTGAGCATCTAACACCTGAATTTACAGGAAATACATAGCCCAGTTTACTCTGAACTTCTGACTACTACAGAAAGGTCAAAGCTCAGACTATATTAGCCCCTAGTATAGGGGACACAACCTGGATGTGCATTAAGTTCACGGTGTCTGAAAAGCATGGAAAATCCACTGGAGCCTCTCTGCTTTTTTTTTCCCTTTGTATTTTGCAAACTTTTGAGTTGCAAAGGAACATTCTTGTTAAGTCAAATAATAATGATAATCATGATAATAATAATAACAGCATAGTTTGCATTTAGAGAGAGCTTCTTATAAAAGCCGCAGGCAATTTCAAGGCTGCAAAACAGAACAATTGGCAACTCCCTGTGACTTCTGGCCCCATCTTTTAAGGCTGAATCTTCCTCTCCAAGACTTAGATGGTCTCCCTTGCATAATTTAGACTCCAGGCATGCACTTAAGTCCTAGTCATGTGAAGGGTAGCTCAGCTTGCTTCAAAGGTAGAATATGGATAGGTTCTGTGGTGTTGTTGGAAAAGAGTTGATGAGAGAGAATTCTCTTACTAATCCTGCCTCCATTCACACCATCCTGGCATTTGGAAGGTGGACTAGAGAGAGAAAAACTACCCTGAAGGTTGAGCAGAGATAGGCACACAATTATCATTTCTCAAATATAACACTGAGAAATGGATCCCATTTTATACTAAAATTCTGTGCTGTTCCTGAGTGTCTTGCCCAGAGCTATTCAAAAGACCGAGACCGTGTTAGGATTAAGTGTCTCCAAGACTGAGAACAATGGGTCCAGCCATGGAGTGGGTCTGCCCATCTTTTTTCTTTTTTAATATATATTTTTAAAGGTTTATTTATTGATGCATACAAGCTGGAGTACAGGCCAGAGGCATGGGGCGGCGAAATGTTTCACCAGAGTCAGAGTGGGGAGCAGAACATGCAGATGGATGGAAATACACTGCTGAGGGGAACAGCAAGCGAGGCAGGAGAGGTCTGCCACGCCATGTGGGAATCTCCCCGGCCGGGCGTCGAACTTGCTTTGCCGCTGCCAACAGCTCCACAGCAAAGCGCTTAACCACTGTGCCACGAGGGAGGCCCCGTGGGTCTGCCCTTCTGAGCAAGTTGTTTTCACCTTTTGTGACCATGATGTGTCCACATCAGCTGAGGCAGGACACCAGTTGTCTTTTTAAAACCAGTTTTGGTTATTTGACCATCACATTATGTTGTCCTTGAGACTCAACATGCTGCACCTGAACTTAGCTACAAAGATGGAAAAATGCAGCATCTTTCAGCTTGAATTTGATGTCTGTGCTTCCCAGAGTGTTTTGCCATCTTCAGCCTGCCACAAGCAGACCGATTAATCCTCGGTAGGTGATAGAGATGTTTGCTGAGAAGGAAAATAAGGCCCATCCAATGCCTTCTGCTTGCTCCCCGGGTGACTTCTTCCTTCCTCTACTTATTCAGTTGTTTCAAGCTTCACGTCAACAAAGGTATTCATTTTCATTCCAGCATTTCCATGGTTTCAGTCACCACCTATGCTAATGCAGTCCTGCTCCCTGGTCTCCAAATGTCTATTACTCTCTGCTGAATACACAAATTTACTGACTGGTCCTACAAACACCTCAAGTCTAAAGGCTCCCCTCCTTCTCCTCCCTCTTCCTGCTCCTCCCGGATTTCTATCTGATGGAATTGTATGAAGACATTTTGCCCGAGTCAGAAACCTGGGGTAATTACTGATTCTTCTAGTTCTCTCACCAACTTTATACATTTAGTTAATAAACTTACCCATTCTGCCTGATTCTATGTCCTTTTCCTGAGGTCATCTTGGCTCAAAATAGGTATCATTTCTTACCCAGGACCACTGTATCAGCCTCCCATCAGTCTCCCTGCCTCAATTATTTCCCAATTTCAATTGATTCTGTATAAATAAGTTATCTTTCTGAAAATCTTGTCTGATTAAGTCATTCGCTGCTAAAATCCTTCACTGGCTCTCTATGATCTTCAATCCAAGCTCTTTGAGAGGAAAGGGGATGCTATTAATAAATTACTCTGGAACAATGGGAATTACCATAATCTCCCAGGAGATCTTACGGTAGTTCATTGTATGGTTTCCCTTCTCCTCCTTCACCCAGAGCCAGCTTCCTAGAGTTATATGCTTGTTGAATCATAGGGCTGGGTAGGAAGCCTCCGCCCCCTCCCAACCCCCAACCATGCTGAACCACTTTTGCCCCCTGCCACTGTTGGCACATCTTGGTCTCATCCTGACAATCCCTCTGCATTGGACCCTCATATTGACCCTGACCTTCAAGCTGATGCTATGGCGAAGTGGGCATTGGGGAGATAATTAGATCGTAGGGATGGTGCCTTCATGAATGGAGTGGAATGCTCATCAAAGGGACCCCCAAGTTTTATGGCCCTCTTTCTGCTGTGTGAGGCTACCACAAGAAGTCTACAAACTGGAAGAGAGCTCTCACCTCAGAACTCCACCATACTGACACACTGATCTTAGATTTGCAGCCTTCACAACTGTGAACATAAATTTCTGCTGTTTGTAAGCCTGATGGTCTGTAGCACTTCCTCTTCTAGAAATTCACCAAGCACACAGGGGTGCTGCCTGACTAAGCCTGGCCCACAGATTTGTAGGGTAAATCATCTTGAAGGTGACCAGAGAGAAACAAAATACTTAGTAGGCTTACTGAGCCTACTTTTTGCTTTCCTCTCCCCTCCCAAAGACATCACCCTCTTACCTTCCTTTCCTTTGGGGAATCACTTCCTGTTTTCCCTAGTGGCTGCCCTCTCCAGCTAACCTCTTCTCAGGTCTCCTTTATGATGCGGCACCCCCCCAGCCCCAACAGCAGTTTACAATCTCAGGCTTGGAAAGCAGGGTGTATACAGGTAACACAAGATGGTGGTTATGCAGTGCCATCTTCATAGGATAAGGAATAAGCACTGAGGTATCAATAAATCAGAAAAAACTTCATGGAGGAGGTAGATTGAACCAGAACTTTAGAGATGTGTGAAATGGGAGTGGGAGGGCCTCTCTGAGAGAGATAAGTGTACAGGCAAAAGCCAGGGGGAATGAAAAGCAAGAATCACAACTAGAATTATTTGGTAAGTGCCCCAAGGGAGATATAGTAAACCACAGCATCAGCTCAAAGTCTATGTCTGCCTTCACTCATAACTCATCTCCTTTCATGGGTTGTCCCCTTTTTTTCTCAACTCTTTGCCTTCCTCATTACTTCATGTTTAGAGTAACAAGAGACTGACACATTCTGTCAGAAAAGATTCTTCCAGATGGGAGGGTTTCCCTCCACACCCTTTGTGACAGATGTGGCCACTGTTAGTGAAGAAGGGACACCCAGAGACTTATTGTGAGATGATGTGAAGGGCCCTGGGAAATATAGAAAATGGGAGAGGAGCGCAGAAGGAGAAGAGGAGGAGGAAGAAGAGGAGAAGGAAAACAGTAGGAAGAGGAAGAAGGAGGAGAAGGGAAGGAGAAGAGGAAGAAAAGAAAGAGTAGGAGAGGGAGAGTGAGCAGGGGAGGAAGGAGGAAGACAAGGAAGAGAATACAGATGTCAGCAGGGAAGGTAGAAGGAACCTAAAATTAAGTAATGGGGTCCTTCCTGTGCTAGGCAGGAGGTAGGAATTTTATATTCTTTCTGTCCTTACAAACTGTGCAGAAGGTATCATTCTCACTTGAATTGTGAGAAAACCAAGTCTCAGAGAAGACCAAAAATTGCCCAAAGTCAGACTGCTACAGAGTGGCAGGACCAGTTTGTATGGACTCTTTCCATCTTACCCTCTGCTTCTAGAATGACTGAGGAAATTCAGTATGGGGACAGGGGCGAGGGAAGAAGTGAGGAGCATTGGTGCCCTTCACTAGCCAGTGGGAAAGCAGACTTGTGGAGAAGAATTGTTACATATGGGGGTGTCATCATGGGGGCTTGTGGAACAGTGGACAGTATTCTCCTTTGGCTCTGTTTTTTGGTTTTTTTTTTTTTTTGGAAGGAAGGCACCCCCCCCATATTATCAAAAACTAACACAGCTATTCTTTGTGATAAGAAAACTTGCCAACCAAACCAACTGCCATCACAAAATGCATTAAAGTAGTAAATTATTTTTATCTTGTATATAAATTACTGAATTTTTCTGGTTTCTCTAGTGGATGTCATGCCAGTGCCGTCATCTTGCTCTGGTTCACTGAGTCTTACCTTAAATATCATCTTGCATGTATAGTGGGAAATCTAAAGCAAAAATTTGAGGTCAGATACCATTGTGCTGAGAGCAAGGACCTGGACTAAATGCTCATCACCTCAGGGGTGTTCTTTGACTCTCCTGATGTTGATGCTTTTTAGAAAGAGAAAATGATTTTGTAGACTTTTATTTGAATTTTGAAAGAACAATAGCAGAAAGGCAAATGTCAGAACCACACCCCCCCCCCCCCCCCGCCGCCGGCCACTGTTTGAGATCGGTAGTCCTTAGTCTTTTTCCCTAGCCCTTCAGCTGATTAAAATAATTACAAACAGCCCTGAAGAATCTAAGAGGTGACCCCGTGGAGCTGACCCACAGGGGGTGCACAGGTTACCCAGCTGCCCTCGCTCATTAATAGAAACAACCACAAGTTGTCCAGATGGATCTCAAGTCCCCCTCTTCTGACACCAAACAGAGGCAACCAGCCCACATCTCACTGCTTCTGAAACCAGAGCTCCCTTCCCCTAGGGCTTGGCCCAGAAGCTGCTTATGGGCACGTAAGTGGCAGTGGGGAGTGGGCATCTTACAGCCCCGCTGGGGCTCAGGCTGCAGACAGAGGCCAGAAGTGATGGCAGACAACAGCCCCTGGTGCAGGGCTGCCAGGAGGAGCCTGGGGCCAGCTCCAGCACTGTGGCTTCCTCCAGCTGCAGGAAGTAGAGAGGCCCATGGTTTTGGTGACTGGATTGAGGAATGGACCAATCAGGAGGAGGTATGAGCTAATTGGTGCTATGGTCCAATCAGACTTGTACGTGGTGGACCCTAAAAGAAGAAATAAGGCAGGGCTTGGGCCTCTCAGACCGTCACTGTATACACTCTCTGGTGTGAGAGTGCAGGCCGCTGTGGCCTTAGTAACCCCATTCTGTTGCTGGTGAACCCTCCCACGGCACACGCCTCTGGCCTGTACCCCAGCTTGTAAGCATGAATAAATAAATCTTAAAAAAAAAATAAAACATTTGTTAAATAAACTGCAATTGTGCCCACAGGTGAGAACTCACAGGGAGTAACCTGTCCTCTATTGGGCACTATCCTTTGATGGCTATAAGGCCCCCTCACCCACCATAGCTCTGTTTCATTTCCTTTAACCAGAGCAGCCCACAGAGATGGTTGCTGGACTTTGCTGAGTGGATGTCCCAGGATGATAAGACTCTGGGTTCTCTCCAGAAGCCCCTGGAAGTCCTGGGATGTAGGGTGGGGATGTGCAGCCTGAAGAGAGCCCCGTTTACTGGAGACAGCTTAGAGAGTCTACAAAATAAAAAATGTGGCCCACAGGGAGGAGGAAGAAACTGAGTCTGGGACACCAGAGCATTTCCTGGGCACCCAAGTTATTTCAAGTTATTTTAATTCCTGTTCAGACAGAAAGTGACAGCTTCCAGCCTCGTGCAAATGAAAGCACCAAGAATCCTTTCTTACGTGAGTATGTGGCAAGAGGCCTTCTTTTCAGAATAGCTAAGTAACAAAATTTTATAACTGAATTAGAGAATGGTTAGTTAAAAAGGAAAAAAATCTCTTTGGGTTTTAAAAATTACATTTGTGGAGAAATATTCAGTTTTGCTAAACAAGAGAAGACAAAAAATAGTGATTTCACCTTAAATCACTTTAGGGTTTGAAAAGTAAGTAAAGATAGTCTGGCTGATTGTGACAAGTGGTGAGAGTGAGTGGGGGAACATATGTGAACCTCTACCTCCCGACTAGATTCTAAAGCTTTTGATAATGTAGACAGTTGGATCTGGACTGAGTTGGAATCAAATGAATTCCTATTGATTGATTAAAATCTCGTCTCCCAGTCTTTCCCAGTCTCTCTCCTCTAATTGCCTAGCTCCCACCTAACATGTATAAGCACATGCTTAAACTGAGACTCTCCCACCCCCGCACACACACACACACTCTCAAATCTTTTGTAAGGAAGCCTTGACATAGCTAATCAATACGTATTTACTGAAACATTCTGAATACAGACTATGTGTGCGGGAGCAGTGAGAATTTGAAGGATTTGCACCAAGGAATGGGAAGCTATGAGTTTCTCATTGCGGATGCCTGCATTGTAGAAAATTATCATGGAAATTGCATTGCAGCTGGTTCATTGGAATAGAAGGGGAACTATGATCTGTGCTGGATGTATTTCTACCTCTAAGTGTATCTGTGTATTTGCTTTCTTTCATACAAACATGCATTGATCACTTACTATATATGAAGACACTATTGTGAGGAAGGCAGTGAAGAAAAAGACAGGTGTCTGCCCTTTGCATATCCAGGGAGACAGAGAAGTGAGGCAGTGTGGTTGGCAGAAAGGGCCAGAATGTCAGAGTACAGAGTGTGTCCAAATGCTGCCACCTTCTCGCTGTGTGACTTTAAATAAATCAGTTGGTAATCCTGAGCTTCATTTTCTTTCTCTGTAAAAGAGGGATAACAGTAGCCTACCGGGTTTTCACAGGACTCATAAAATCTTCAAAGTGACTTGTAACCTGTTAAGCACTATCAACTACTAACCAGAATGTGATTTTATGAGGAGCAAGCATATCCACTGTACTCAGTGAATGGCCATCCTGGGGTCAAATTTGACCTGCACTATGTCTTTAAAACTTTGAAAGAGTCATCAACTTTTAAAACTCAAATTCAAGTTCCATTAAAGAGATACTTTCAAAATCTGGCATTATTGAATCCACATTATATAGCTTAGCAGTCATGGACTAAAATTGAACAGCATTACTGCATTTAGATGGAAAAGGTACCCTGTAATTAAATGCAGTTCCCACCACTCCTTTTTGATTTATGCAAGTCACAAAGCAGTATAATAAAAGACAAAAATAAGAAGAACAAAGAAGATGGGGCTGAGGGATGGACTCTGGGTACATTTGTAGTGGAAAATCTGGGAGCACTGCCTGGAAGATGTGATATTTAAACCACATCTTGAAGTACCATTAGTTCTTAGACCATGTGAAAATTAGGTCTTAGACCTTGCAAAAATAAAGTTAGGAAATATCCTTCCCAGGCAGAAGAATGGTGTGAAAAAGAGATGTGGTCACAAGAAAACATAACAAGGTAATGGAGAATGGTAACCATCTGAATTAAGAGAAACGCTTGTGAAAGATTCACTTGTGTGTCAAATATTTGTTAAGAATCTGTGTGTCAGGTTCTAGAGAATCAGAAATGAGTAAGACAGACATGAACCAACTTTCTCAGAGCTTTTTGTCTAGTGGGGCAAACAGGTAAATAGGGCAAGCAAAGTTGAGCAGGTTCTCATAAGCAGTCTGGAAGCCCTTTGATATCAACCAGGAAAGTCATAGAATCTCTTTATCGTTGCTCAATATAGTCTTGGCATTCAGAAAGAATTAGCATCATGAGTTGTAGACATGAGTCTGATTTTCCCATTATCCTCTTGTGTCAACAGTTGACCATGCTCACCCATAGTTCTCTTTTCTAAGTCTTATAAATAAAGATAGAGTCAACACTAGCTACTTCCAGCATCTTTGGGATGATGAGAGTAGAAAATAGAAATAAATGTGTTTTGAAATGTAAAATATGTTATGCAAATGCATGTTGTTAGTGTTACTATTTCTCTGGTCTCTGGGGATCACATTATAGGCAGTACCAATAACCTCCTATCAGGGAGATGTCAGAAATGGTTGCTTGAAACTATTTGTGGATAGTGGAAGATGGTAGAATGAATGTGAGTACAGACTTTGGAAACCACATAGACCTAAATTCAAATCTTTTATTTACCATTTGCTACTAGCATATCTTTGGACATGACCTGTTTAGGCTTGATTTCTGCCTTGTAAATTATATCTAATAATATCTATTTCCTAAGGCTGGCATGAGAATAAAAATTAAAGAGTTTACCACAGTGGCTGGTACACAGTAATCATTTGATAAATGACAATAAAAATTATTTTAATTATGGCTCTTCTAGCATTCCCAAGATGATAGGAGTATGTTAAAAAATCTGAGAATCATAAAAGAGACCTCAAAAGTTTTTTCTCTTCCAGAGAGAATGATCTTGCCTGTCATTTTCCAGCATTTCTGCCTCTAAAAGCTGTGATGTTTTTCATGTATTTTCAAATTTCCTCTTAGATTTAAGTCCATTTTATCTTGTTTAATTTCTCTATAGAATAGCAGGAGTAGAGAAAATATGAAAACAGAACTAGAGTGACTAGTCATCCTAGTTTACCTGGGACTGAAGGTTTTCCAGAATGCTGGGCTTTTGGGATTAAAACAAGGACAGTCCTAGGTAAACAGGGTCAGTTGGTCATTCTCCCTTACTAAGTGTGTAATTTAGATGTATGGCTAAGCCAGGATGAGAACTATAAACTCACTGTATTCTATTTCTTACTGGATACAAATACAGACAACCGGAAGTAATAAGGCACTTCAGGCAAATGTCCCATTTAACGCAATGTACATATGAAACACCTTTTCCCTTTAATTAAATGTTTTTTTTGATCAATTGGCCAGGAAACTTAATGGCATAGATGTATCACTAAGATTCTATTTTGGCAGTTGCTATGAACTTAGAAGAAAGATTGTCTTTCTTCTAAGACATAGTATGTCCTAGTATGTCCCATACTATGACAGTTCAATATGTCCCATACTATGACAGTTCAGTGCCAAACGGTTTTTGAATGAATAGTCAGTCCTCGGTGTATGTCTTAAGGGGCTTGTTTTGTGTCCTATTTTATCAAATCTGGGTCAAAATAAAAGTATGGCACCCTCCTGCTTCAGATACTGTATGATTTTGTCTTTATTGGTTCATGTTAAAGTCAGGTTTTTCTGTCAATGTCTCTGCCTGACTAGTGGAACCCTTCTCTTTGGATGGGATGCTTTAAACACTTCATTGTGTAACTTGCAAACCAAATAATAATAGTGAAAGGTAGTCAGCTCTTTAATAAGTCTTCTGGATCTTCTTTTTTTAAGATTTATTTTATTTTATTTATTTATGCATACAAGAACTGGGGTATAGGCCAAAGGTGCAGGGCGGAGGAGAGGATTCACCAGAGACAGAGCAGGGAGCAGAATAGGCAGATCTATTGAAATACACTGCTGAAGGGAACGGTGGGCAAGAAAGGAGAGGTCTGCTGCGCCATGTGGGTTAGCTCCCTGGCCAGGTATCGAACTCATGCTGCAGTGGCTGGCAGTAGCTTGATGGTGCTGAGACCCTGTACCACCAGGGAGGCCACCAGTCTTCTGGATCTTCTTTCCAAAATTTCTGTTTTCAGTTGATGAACATTATTTTTCATGAATTCAGAATAACTAGGCAACCATTTTGCTTTGGTATTTTAATTTTTCTCCCAGAGACAAAGTGTTGAAGTCAGTCAGAAGAAAGACTGGACACAAAGAGAATGAGAAACATTCCCTCTGGAATAGCCTCAATTCCTCAGAGAATTTTGGGAAATGTGCCAATAATTTCCAGTGGTCAGTCAGTTTTCCAGTAACTTAAATGACTCATAGTGGCATTACCCAGGTCCTGTTCAAGAAGCATTACTCCAGTTCTTTGTGATGACAAAGAGAAGCTTCTGGTGAAATTGTGCAAACTCAACTTTCATGAACATCAGCCTGATATTTAGGGCAATCTTGAAGAACCATTTTAATTTTGAAAACATTAAAAGACAGACTTTAAAAAACAAGTCTGGAAAATATTATGCCCAATACCAAACTGCAAAACAAACAAAAAAAAGGAACACATCAAATACAAGTAGTCTGGTTTCTTTAATATAAAGAGCTCTTATAATTCAATAAGAAAAAATTAACAACCTGGTAGAAAAATGTATAAAGACTAGAGAAGGCTTCCTAATATGTATACAAATGACTTGTCAGGATTTGAAAACATGTTTAACTATATTTAAAGCAAGTAAATGCAAATAAAAATGGAACATTTTGCGGCCTCCCTGGTGGCTCAGCGGTTAAGCACTGCGCTGTGGAGCTGTCAACAGCGGTGACACAATTTCGACACCCGGCCCAGCCAGGGAGATTCCCATATGGCATGGCAGACCTCTCCTGCCACACCCACTGCTCCCCTCAGCAGTGTATTTCCGTTGATCTGCCTGTTCTGCTCCCCGCTGTCTCTGGTGAACCCTCTCGCCGCCCCACAACTCTGGCCTGTACCCCAGCTTGTATGCATAAATAATAAATCTTTTTAAAAAAATGTAACATTTTGACTTAGAGGGCAAAAATCAAAAAGTAATATAATATATGGGTACTTTCTTGAAATGTTCCATAGTGTATTAATGCAACTGCTTCAAAGAACAATACACATGCTCAAAACCTATAATAAGCAACAGAAGTTTATTTTTAAATTAATTTGCATCCAAAGATACATGTGAGGATGTATATTGAAACATTTGAAAAGAATAGGCATATCTAAATGTTCATCAATTCAAAACTATAAACTAAATTTTATGAACACCAAATGTTTGATGCCTCCACTCCCCACACCCAATTCATATGTTGAAATCCTAATCTCTAATGTGACAATATTAGGAAAGTGGGAGCTTTGGGAGATAATTAGATCATAAGGGTGTGTCCCTGATAAATGAGATTAGTGACTTTATAAGAAGAGACGTGAAACTGTGTGCGCGAGTGCTGGCTCTTGGCTCCCTCGTGCTCTCGCTCTCTCTCTCTCTCTCTCTCTCTCTCTCTCTCTCTCTCTCTTTCCCCCCTCACCCCCCACCTCTCCCTCTCTCTCTCTTTTCCCTCTGCCCCCTCCTTCCCTCTCTCTCTGTCTCTCTTTCCCCTTTCTGTCATATGAGGTCATGAGGAAGACAGAACTCTGTGAAGGAAGACGGCCTTCAAGAATTCAACCATGCTGATACCCTGATCTTGAACATTCCAGCCTGCAGAGCTGTAAGAAATAGTTTGCTGTTTAAACCGCCAAGTCTATGACAATTTATTATAGCAGCCAGAACTGACAAAGACATGTACATAAAGAGATACAGTGATGGAGTACTATACAACTACTATGAAGAATGAGCTAGATCTCTATGTACTGATATGGAAATGCTTAACTGAGGAAAGCAAGTAAAGAAAGATGTGAGTAGTATGTTCCTATTTGTGGAAAACAGGGACTACATAAACAAATACAGAGATAGAGCTGTATACCACATTCATGCATACTTCTGTATACCTAGAAATGTTGAGAAGGCACAGAAGAGTTTAACCTTTTGGAAAGTGGAATTTGGGTACAGGGTGAGAAAGACTGTTTTTTTTTTATCTCTTTATACTTACAATTTTTCACCCATTCTGAAAAATACTCAGATAATAACACAAATAGAGTCAGCCTCCATGTTAGATTTACTGATAACCAATTAAAAGAAACTGTGTCTAAGTACAGTGCCCTGGATGCCTTGCTCTGTATCTTTATCCTGTGTGTGTGTGTGTGTGTGTGTGTGTGTGTGTGTGTGTGTGATATGTGATATATGTGGTATATATGATATATATATATATATGATACATATACGATATATATGATAAAGATACAGAGCAAGGCACCCAGGGCATTGTGCTTAGACACAGTTCCTTTCATTGGTTATGAGTAAAAAATATATATATATTTAAAATATATATATATATATATATATATATAGTGTGTGTGTGTGTGTGTGTGTGTGTGTGTGTGTGTGTGTGTATCCCTGATTAGTAGCATATGTCACCCTGTTCAGTGATCGATATTGGAGATCCGTTTTCCCAGTTGCCCGCGAACTCTAAAGAACAGATAGGTGATATTTCATGGATGGCGTGTGGTACTGATCTAGCTTCCAGTTCTGCTGCTTCTATAGGATGTTTCCCAGTTTACAAATGAGGAACCTAAAATTTAGGTAGAAGACAAAGGATTTGGGGCTAAAAATACACACTATTTTGTTATACACAGAGGATCAGAATATAAGACTCCTTCCTCCGGTTCTGTTTCTACATTGGGGTGACTGAGGAATACCTGGAGCTTTAAAGGAGCCATTACTTTGTAGAAAAGTCCCTCAGGCCCAGAGGGGTAACTTCTTCAGGTGGCCCGAGCCAGCTCCCAGGACTAACACGTCACCTTCACCAATAGTCTGGCACGTCTTCAGACGCACCACATGCCTTCTTCGGTTTCAGGCAAATCATCCTGTAACCCTCCTGCTAATTTTGAGTCATGCAATTGTGGAATAGAGTGTTCAGGTTATGCCTATAAAATATGTGCTTTCCTGGCTTGAAACATTCTCTCCATGTTTGTGGTTTGCTCATAATTGCGTGTCAGCCAAAGCTTTAACTTTTTTTTTTTTTGAGTTAGGGGTGTCATAATTAAATATTATAAAAATAACTTGGGCTTATATGGTTTCTCTTCTTCACGCTTTAGAAAGATGGATTCTTGGAACTGGACTGATTCACTCCTTTTTAGGCAACCCCTTCTCTGGGGAGGTCACCATATTGATGCCAAACTTAGTGCAAACACCTGGTCCATTGCACCCTACATCCCAGCGCTCCTGGGCTCCACCAGTCTCCCTGCCTCAATCTCTTAAGTAACTGGGACTATAAGCACCTGCCTCTCAAGTAGCAAAACTACTTCAAGGTATTTACCCAAAGAATATGAAAACCCTAATATGAAAGAACTTAAGCATACCTGTTTTCAAAGCAACCTTATTCACAGTAGCCAAGTTATGGAACTAACCTATCAACAGATGACTGGCTAAAGAAATTGTGTGATATAAACTCAATGGAATACTACTCAGCTACTTAAAAGATTGGGATAGTGCTTTTTGGGACAAAATGGATGGATCTTGAGCTGATTATACTAACTGAAAGAAGTTAGAAAATGAAAGACAGCTACTGCAAGACTTCACTCGCTTATGGATTATAAATAACCAAACATAACAAATTGGCAAAACACAACAAACACAACAAAAATAATTCTTAGGCTCTGTGAAAAATAAACCAGTTACCAGAGGGGATGGAGGGAAGGGAGAGGGAAGAGCGGAGGGACAGTGATCGGGCATTGACACTGGAGTGCTGATGGAGGGTGAGTGAAGCATGTGAACATACAAAGAGGTGAAGTTGTCCTCCCTAAGTGGTATAGTTGTGCAAACAATTGGCAAATCAATGAAGTTTGAAAAAAAAGGAAAGGGGGTTCTCTATTCAAAACCTCTGAAATCAGGGGTTCTTTGAACATGAAAAGAAGAAAAAGTTACATGTTAATTTTCATCAATCTCTAAAATTTAACATTCCTTTACATATAGGTATTAATGTAGGGAACCATCCATAGTCATCTGTCACAATTCAAATCCTGGGGTTTCCAGACCACATAGCAGCTGTTGTAGGTTTACAGCTGTTGCAGTATTGACTTCACTTCAAAGAGAAGCAGTTATCAGGCCCACTGTTAGGTACTTTTATTTAACCTGTTAACAAAGACGTATACAGATGACTATTGCACAAATTTAAGTGTGTTCCTTGGTTATTCTATGTATTTTCTTCTGTACATTCTATGTATTTTCCTCTGTACATTTAAAAACAAAAATCTGAGAGTCTGTCATCTTCTCCAGATTGTCAGAGGTGCCCAATGCCACAGAATCTTGAAGAAATTCTAGTGTCTACAACAGTGGTTCTCAATCAGGGATGAGTTTCTCCCTTTCTAGAAACAGTTGCTACTGGTATCTTGTGGGTTAGAGGACAGGGAGACTGCCAAGCATTCTGCACAGGACACACAGCACCCACACACTAAGAATTATGCCCAGAGGTCCATCGTGCTGAGTTGGAGAAGGCCCACTTAGGAGAAGTAAACAACAAAAGCCCCCCAAATGTTGACAGTCTTTCCATTCATTCTTTTTTTAATTGTTATTTTTATTTATGACTTTTACATTACTGTATATTCCCCGTAAGTTTCCCACCACCAATTCACCCGTGTACCATCACCACAGTCCCCTGTGCTCCCCTCTCCCCTGTTCTGACCCCCAATCCTCCCCTTTTTCTCGCTGATCGTCGCTCTTGTATTTAGTTCCCCTATATTCTTGTTATAAGTGAGACCATTCGATATTTTTCTTTTTCCTTTTGGCTTATTTTGCTGAGCATGATCCCTTCTAGTTCCATCCATGTTACTGCGAATTGCATGTGTTTATCTTTTTTGAATGCTAAATAGTATTCCATTGTGTATATGTACCACATCTTCTTGATCCAGTCATCTATTTTTGGGCATCTGGGTTGTTTCCTTACCTTCGCTGTTGTAAATAGTGCTGCAGTAAACATACAGGTGCATGTATCCTTTTGGATTAGTGTTTTTGTGTCCTTTGGGTATATTCCCAAAAGTGGTATTGCTGGGTCATATGGTAGCTCCACTTTTATTTGTTTGAGGAAATGCCATATGGCTTTCCATAGTGGTTGGACCAGTTTGCATTCCCACCAGCAGTGTAGAAGAGTTCCTTTTTCTCCACATCCTCACCAGCATTTATTGTTGCCTGTTTTTTTAATGTGCACCATTCTCACTGGCATGAGGTGGTATCTCATTGTGGTTTTAATTTGTATTTCCCTGATGTTGAACATTTTTTCATATAGCTGTTGGCCATTTGCTTTTCTTCTTTGGAGAAGTGTCTTTTTAGACCCTATTAAGAGAAGTAAAGGAGGACACAAAAAAATGGAAAGACATCCCCTGTTCATGGATTGGAAGAATTAACATTATCAAAATGGCCATATACTAAAAGCAATTTACAGATTCAGTGCTATTCCGATAAAAATCTCAATGATATTCTTCAAGGAAATGGAACAAATATTGATGAAATTCATATGGAACCACAAAAAGCTCGAATAGCCAAAGCTCTCCTGACTAAAAAGAAAGAAAATGGAGGGATTACACTCTCAAATTTCAAACTATACTACAAAGCCATAATAATTAAAACAGCATAGTACTGGAACCAAAACAGAAGCACAGACCAATGGAATTCAATAGAAAACCCAGAAATAAATCCACATTCCTATGGACAACTAATCTTTGACAAAGGAGCAAAGAATATGCAATGGAACAAGGTTAGTGTGTTCAATAAATGGTGCTGGGAAAACTGGACTGCTACATGCAAAAAAAATGAAGCTAGACTACTACCTCACACCATGCCCAAAAACCAACTCAAAATGGATAAAAGACCTGGCTGTAAGACCTCAAACCATAAAAGTTATAGAAGAAAATATAGGCAAAACTCTACATGACATACATCTCAGCCAAATCTTTAAAGACATATCCCAAAAAGCGAAGGAAGTCAAGGAAAAGATAAACAGCTGGGACTACATCAAACTAAAAAGCTTTTGTACAGCAAAAGAGACAATAATCAAAACAAACAGACACCCTACTAATTGGGAGAAAATCTTTGCACACAATACAACCGATAAAGGACTGATAACTAAAATCTACAAGGAGCTCACACAACTCAACAAAAACAAAGTTAGGGCCTCCCTGGTGGCGCAGCGGTTAAGCGCTGCGCTGTGGAGCTGTCGGCAGTGGCGATGCGAGTTCGACGCCCGGCCAGGGAGAATCCCACATGGTGCAGCAGACCTCTCCTGCCTCGCCCACTGCTCCCCTCAGCAGTGTATTTCTCATCTGCCTATTCTGCTCCCCGCTCTGTCTCTGGTGAACCCTCTCGCCGCCCCACACCTCTGGTCTGTACCCCAGCTTGTATGTATAAATAAATAAATCTTTAAATAAAAAAAAACAAAGTCAGTAATCCAGTCAAAAAATGGGCAGAAGAGCTAAAAAGACACTTCTCCATTCATTCTTAATCCCCATTTATGTTCATCTTTTAGGTCCTCCCATTCTTCCTTTAAGTATTTACACAATGAAAGAGGTTTGGTTCTGGTTTTGGTTTAATTCTTGCCCTCATCCCAACTCCAAGTTATCGGTTTCCCTAGATCTGTGAGCCGGAAGCCTGTTGAGGCAGAGTTATTGGTATTGATAAATTAAATGGGCCAACTACTTACACATGCATGTCCCACTGGCAAAAGCAAGATGGTCATGAGCCCTCTCTCTAGTATCTGGGCCCTGTAGGGACATGTGGTTAACTCAGTGCTTCCTACGAGATGACCTCACAGACTGCAGGGCTCCTTGTCACGGCTGAGAAGGCAGCAGAAGGGAGGGAGCAGGCGCAGGGATCAAACATCTTCCCCACCTGCAGACCAGCAATAACAGCATAAGGCACGAGTCCCCAGCCATCTTCTGCCCCTTCTCCTTTTGCAAGATGTTCATCTTCAAAGGGAAGTCTTTCATGTGTCGATTTTTAAAAATAAATTTCTCAAATGAAAGAACAAAGATTGAAGACTCCAGGAATATTTTTTTTTTTTTTTAGCAGTACAAAGGGTAGAAGTCAGAATAGTGTTTTCAAAACTCTTAGGAGAAGCCTTGACAAATAGCTTGTCTTCCTTTTGGCACATTTTACATTTCCCATGCAGGCTGTGAGTGACTTCCTTTCTGCTTGGAGGTTCTGAAAAACATCTGGCTTGGCCTGGCACAGACCAGGCTCAGTGAGGAATCTCTCCTGCTAAGTAATATCAAAAATAGGATAAGAAGCTGATGCCCCAGGATGGCGTAAGTGCAAAAAATTGACCAAGGATTTCTCATCAGTACACAATTCAATTCCAAGTAGACTAGTGTGGTGGTTACTTTTACATGTCTCCAGATATTTGGCTAGACATTATTTTGGGGTGTCTGTGAGGGTGTTTCTGGAGGAAGTTATCGTGTGAATCAGAGGATACAGTAAAGCCATTTGCCCTCCCCAAAGTGGTGCCCTCCTCATCTAATCCATTGAGGATGTGAGTAGAACAAAAAGGTGGAGGAAGGAAGGAAGAATTTGGCTCTTCCTGCCTTGATACCAGAGCTGGGAACACTAATCTCCCACCGGGTGGGAGGCCTGGTTCTCAGGCCTTCCAACTTAGCATTGATTTGCACCAGCCGCTTTCCTGATTTTATATATATATGAATTTATGTGTACACACACACACACAGATATTTTTTATTATATATTATGTATGAATGTAGAGAGGAGCAGAATTAATATGATATATATAATATATAATTTGTTATGATATATTACACATAGTATATATTATTATATAGTATATAACATATATTATTATAGTGTGTAATTCTATATAATAATATGTAATGTGTAACATGTATATATCCTATTTGTTCTATTTCTCTAGAGAACCCTGACTAATTTACTGGTTAACTCCCAAATCCCTCATCTATAGAACAGTCCTTGGCACTGGAAGATGTTTAATAAATATTTGTTTAAAATGAATGAATCCATTAATGAATGAGCAAGTCACAACTGCCTTTTGAAGAAAGATTCATGTTTCCTGTTTGCAGATGAAGGTACCCAAGGAATTTAAGTGTGCTTGCCCCAAATAACAGGATGACAACATTTCTAATAAACTCAGCTAGTACCTTAGCCCCGGGTCATCAGGCTGGAAACACCTTACCCTGGACACTATTTTTTCTCTTAGGGTTTTATTGAAGAGGGATTTAATCTCAGCACACTTTAAAGCACCTAAATAATGTTCTGGCCAAGGCATGAATCACATAACCCTCAGCATTGATGGTAATAGAGTTTGGAAAATACTATGGTTAACAAAATTAAACAAATTTCTTTACAGTAGGACTTATCAGAGCTTTTAATATGCCAAGACATGGCTGCAATACTGCATTTTGGGAAATGTGGAGATGTTTTGGGTGGAACATAAACTACCACAGAGCAGTAGTCCTTTGGGGAATAGGAGGGAAACATTTTGCCTCAGGGCCAAATGCCTCAGGTAGCAAGGGCTATCAGATTGAACAGTGGCCAGGATGGAGAAATCCTCTCCCTTCATCTTAGACCAACCTGGTAAGGTAGCCCTCACCATCATCTGGGTACAAGATACAAGTTGAGAACATTTTTGGAATGAGGAACTAAGCCGCACAGTTATTCAGCTAACCAGAAAAAAATACCTGTGGTGATTTCAACCCTACTTATGAGCAAGTAGCTTTCTGGGAGGTGCCGTGCCAGAAAGCACCCTCCTCATCACTGCCACATGCCTGATGGGATGTGTGGGGTCTGTACAAACAAATGAAGTAGAAACAGTCTCTCTCCTATTTGTGCTGAAGAAAGTCACTGAAGAAAGTGACTTGAAGTCCATTCAAGATGGAGCTCAGATGATCCCCCACAAGCCCTCATTGGGGTGTACATGGGGATTGCTTGTGGCCTAATTCTTTCATCCTTATGTACATGCATCAACTTTTAAGAGATAAGAAAATGCAACTGATCTAAATAATATCTATCTGCCTGCCTTCCTCCTTACTTTAGGACTTTTAAGAAAGAAAGTCACATTTCATGATGTGTGTATTAACTTAGAACAGAAAAAATGTTTTTCAATAAGTAGATAAATAGAGACCAAATTATTTCATAATTTCTTTTTACATTTTCGTTGAAAGCTGTGTCACTCAAGGTATAGTCTCTTTCAGGTGTCACGGCAGGTTTCATGATGCTGTATGGCCTTTGGGAGAAAATATTTGAGGAATGGGCATCTAGCTACATAAAACAAAGCTGAAACTGCCTCAGATACCCAAAGGCACTGGAGGGGAAGCATAGTTATTAAAAGTAGCTTTAGATGCCTTTCAGAATAGTAAAAAGGTTGTGAATTTAGATTCCTTACTCAATCATATGAGTTTGTTTAAACTTTCTATGCCTCAGTTTTCCTTCTTCAAAATGGGGTAAGAGTACTACCTTCCTTACATGATTATGAAGACTCAGTACATGCAAAGTGCATGGAACAATGCTTGGGACAAAGTAAACTTGCAACTAAAATTAGCGATGATGGTATTACTAGGTATGTGACTATGAAAAGTCAGTTCACTGTGCAGGTTGATTTTCTCCATCTATAAAATTGAAATCATCATATCACACTAGTATAGTGAAGATCAAATAAGACAGGATAGAAACTAAAGGATAGAACATCACCCCATAAATGCCAAAAAACTACTGGGTTGTGGGAAAAGTAATGTCATGTTTTTTTCTCTGCAAAAATGTGTCATGGCTTTTCCAACAGCCCAATATTTTCCTGCTGTGTATGATGTGGTGGTTCTTTTTCCCTCAGTGGAAGGTATTTCCTCTTCATCTTTTAAGTGTGTGTGTGTGTGTGTGTGTGTGTGTGTGTGTGTGTGTGTTCATATATATGTATATAGCACTTAGCATGGTATCCAAAGCATTGGAGAGGCAGAGCAAACCCTATGATTAGGCTGTTTCATTAGCACTTCTCAATGACAGTGTACTTCAACTATCTACTTCCAATCACCCGGCACCCCTGAACCCTCATCAAGAACTGGCTACATAATTTGTGGAGCCAACAGCAAAATGAAAAATGGACTTCAGATTTCCTCTCTGGGCACTGATCTTTCTAGCGTAAAAAGGGGGCACTCTTGCCTGTATGCTAAGGGAATGAACCCCTGGTCCATCATGAGCTCTTTCCCTCTCAGTGAATGGCAGCCACTAGCCAGTGGCTGGAGTAAGAAGTAGGGTGCCAGCCATGACCACTTTGCCTGGCCACCGTATCAGCTCAACTGATTGGCACTTGCTCTGTGTCTGCCACCAACCTAGATACCTAATCCTTCCCTTCATCATGTTCACAGCTGCCATCCTAATTCATGTCACCATCACTTCTTGCCAGTAACAGTCTCTTATACTCCTACTTCCACACTTGCCTGAGCCAATTCATTTCATTCTCCCCAATATACAAGGGGATGTTAAACACGTCTCTTCCCATTTCTAAATCCAGCCGGGGCTTCCAATTCTTCTACCCACACCTGACATAATCCTGACAAGGTCCTGCCTATTTCTCCAGATTTGTTCCATGTTTACTCCAACTTCCTCCTCTGTTGATTTCACACCCTACCCCATAGGTCTTTCTCGGTGACTTAAGTACACTTGAGTTCTTCCCAAGCTCAGAATAGGCCTTTCCTGACCACCCCAAATGCCCATTTTCATGGTGTTTACTTAATAATTTTGAGGCTTAAGTGAGAAATGCCTTTAGAACAATGCGTGGCACCCAAGACATAGTCATTAAAAGTTAGTCATCATCGGTCACCATCATCAGGGTCATCATCATCATTCTTTACCACAGTAACCTATTAAATTGCATGGGGGCATTTGCAAGCGTGTGTGACGGCAGTGTCTTGGCTCACTGGCATTTTGTCTCTCCGGTTGTCCGCTCCATGACGTATACCCTTGTCTGTCTGTTCCTGCCGTATCCTCACCTCCCAGCAAACCACAAGTCACAGGGCGAGCTCTCTGACAGCCGTTGAAGGAATGAATAGAAGTGAGTCCTTCTTGGCTGTGAAGGGGGTGCAGATTGCGGACACTCCTAAGGCCTGAGGGCCTCTCACCTTCCTAGGATGCCCACATCCGGCTCTAGGATCAGCACTGTGTAAGCTCCCAGAGAGCATCCCCTCCCTCCCCACCGCCCCTCCTCTCCCCTCACACCCCTGCGGGTATCACCTTGCCCCTGCTTGTTGGAGAAAAGCAAAAGATCCCACAGCACTCTTTTCTTTATCCTCTTTCCAGAAAAATGGGCCAATTCACAGCTGCAATCATTGGGAGAATTTCCTGTCTGGGAGTCTGGAAACTGCCAAGAATGGAAAGCAGCAGCCAGCCAGCCAGAGAGGCCTCTGTTGTCATTGGCCCAAACAACAACAAAAACAGCCACAACCACAACAACAACCACCACCAAACACGCCACGTGTGCACAGGCACACACAAGCACGCCCACAGAGCAACCCCCGCGACCAGGCTGCGCGGAGCGTCTGGGCCGCACATTCCATTGGCGAGGCATATCCCCTGGCACAGAGCCACGCAGCCGGGCCCCAGCCCCCCCACCATCTGTCATCAGCGCTCTGCCTACTGTAAGTGTGCCGACACAGTACACGGAGGCTAACAAGTAGCAAATGGAGGGGAAGGAAAAACAAAGCCACCACAGTCAGTGGGAGAAGGTGGCCGTAGCTTGACATAAACTGACAAAAAGCCGGGAAATTTAAAGTGAAAGTTTGCCCCGAAGACCTTCAGCTGTGAGGTTGTGTTGGGGGGAAGGGTGTGCGGTGAGGGGGGCTGGCAGTCAGCGAGGAGGCTGGTGTGGTGAGAGTTAAGCGGGAGGACTTTTTCCAGACTCTGCGAACATGAGACATTACTTAAAATCCATTCCTACTGTTTGCGGATTGCCCAATAAGGCTTCTCTTACAAGAAAAAGGGAAATTAAAAATAAAAAGCAAAACTTTTTCCAAAGAAGTTTTTCAAGGAAACAATCAGGACATCATGGGAAATGCAATGCAGATGGCTAAAATTCTCTATCAAATTATTAATGTTCAAAATATTAAATTTAATAATTTAATCAATTATGATTATATCAATTATAATTATTAATAATCTATCGCATTGGGGTAAATTGTCCTTACCTTGCCATCAAGAAGTTTGGGTGTTAATTTTATGTTCTCATTTGAGAAATTGGGGGGCGTAGAGGAGAAAATCAGGGTATTTGTCATTTTTTATCAACAACTATTGCTAACAAAATTTTTGTTATAAACATATTGGTCTACTGAAGTTGCAGCAACAATCGAACCCAAACCTGGTAAAAGGTGTCTTAATTTCTGCTTGAATAGTGTGAGTTTAGATGATTGTCTTGAAGTTTTCGTTCCTTATCATTAAATGCAAGGACTCTGGCTTAAAATTTTAAATATCCAGACGCAGGTTACCAGGCATTGGGTGAGCATTTCACATGCTTGACTTACTCTCTGCATGTTAGAAATTAAAAATCTGACACTCAGAGAGTTTAAAATCACCCAAAGTTGGAATGTCAGCTCTCGGGACCTGAGACCTTACTGCCCTTCTGTGTTAGACGATGAGATCGTGTGAAGCTGCTAGTGTTTCACTTTGTCCTTTCAGATCTCACCAAAAAGCAACACATACTATAACTTGTAATTCCCACTTTTCAAAGAAATATTAATTAAGCAGGCAAAATTGCAGTAAGTGTTGATCAAGATGGCCAGAAATAACCCAGCTTTCATTCAGTTCACTCATCGGTTAAATGTTCTTATTTGATCATGAGTAGTTGATTACTAAAAAATAAACTCTGGAAAAGAAGTTTCAACCCCAAAACAGTTCTGACTGACAGCATAATAACTTGGCTCATTATCCCTAATCGACAGAGTATACATATATTTACAAATAAAAACACACACCAGATGTATTTTCATCCACAAGGTGATGCTGTCAACTAAAATAGGAAATGTGCACCATGTAAGGCATCTATCGTTTTTGAGACAGACACACTACAAACTCTCCCGCTTCGTGATCCGTGGGTGAGAGGCCTGTGTGCATGTATGTGTGCAGGTGGCTGTGGTAGCGCCATGATTACAAAGACCAAGGTGCTTGAAAAAGAATCGATTCTAACATCAGGAGAATCAGTTCTCAGTGCAGACTTTAAGATTTCTACCTTATACTGCTATGCCTAGGTGTCATCTCTAAAATGGGAATAATAGTGTCTAAAAAATTGTTCTATGTCAGATAGTAGATATGAAAGTGTTTTGTAAATAGTAGGATAGTTAGTAGTGTGACTCTTCTTTCCCCCCAAATTTTCTCCATCCCCTTCAAATACCCTTAGTTTCTCCCAGAGGAGTGTTTCAAAGGAGACATTGCTTCTTCTACCTCCTACCCGCTTCAGTTTGTAATATTTGGAGAATAGTCTGCTACTCTACTTGTGACTTTCACTGTGGAGAGCGAATGACAGAAATAATTTCCATTTCCATTTCCTGTGGCATGTGATCAAATTTTCAAAAATCCTACCGAAAACTTTCTTAGGAACATAATGAGCAAAGTAAATTTCCAATGTATGTCATACTTGTTTGTGAGTGGAAATGCAAGTTACTACCTTATATCAGTGTCTATAACATTCATTCATTCATTTGTCCATTAAGCCAGTAGTTGACTTCATACAGGACTACTGAGAGACAGCAGGAAGTGAATAGACCTCATAGAGTTAAGTGATGTGCCCCAATCTGTAGATTTTCCTGTTGTGTAAAGGAATAGCTTTCGTTTTTACAATTGTTTTAGGATTTTAGAATGCTTTTGATTTTAGGAGATTCCATTCTTGTAAAAGAGTAATAAAATAAGAGTTTTGCTGAAATTCCCCTGAAGGAAGACCATGGTGCCCTGTGACCCCACTGAGGCAAAGTCTTAGTCTATGTAGCAAGGTTGATTGTTCCTAATGCCAAAGCAGCATCTCCACACCCCTCAATGACAACCATCCATGGATTCAAAATTGGGAGAAGGTTAAAACGGCCCTTCCCAAGAGCCTTAAGTCTCAGATTCTGATCCTGGCTTTTTCCCTCACTAACCATGTGGCCATGACCCTAGCCTTGACCTCTACTTCCCAAGACCTAAGTTTTCTCATTTGTAAACAAGAGGTTTATATTTCTAAGACTTCTTCCGGGCATAGGAATTTAGGAAGAAAGTGGAAAATTATACACATGTGGGCATTTTTAAAGGAGAACTTCACCATCCAAAATGCCTCCTGTTACTTTATTAACTCCATTCCTGGTTTGAGTTTGGAAAATTGGCAAAATAAGTGCAACTATTTCAGAAGTTAGTGTTGTATTAGATCAACAGAGCAAATAGACACTTGCCTAGAAAGTAAAACTTTCTGCCATAAATGGGTTGGCTCTGAAAAACATTGCCCTGAAAAGTCCTATTCAGTATACAGCTCAGTCTCCTCATCCCTTTTCCCCAGACTCCAACACAACACAACCCAAAGACCAACCTGCAGTGGAGTTAGAGGAACGAAACAGGAGTAGCCCTCTCCCCACTTCCTAGGAGTCAACATTGTGTCACCTCCACTGATCGTTCAACCATGACTTGGTATGTTAGTTTGGATGACTGTAGCTTTATTTTTTTTTAAAGATTTATTTATTTATACATACAAGCTGGGGTACAGGCCAGAGGCGTGGAGCGGCGAGAGGGTTCACCAGAGACAGAGCGGGAGCAGAACAGGTAGATCAGAAATACACTGCTGAGGGGAGCAGCGGGCGAGGCAGGAGAGGTCTGCCGCACCATGTGGGATTCTCCCTGGCTGGGTGTCGAACTCGCAATGCAAGCTGTCAACAGCTCCACAGCGCAGCGCTCAACCGCTGCACCACCAGGGAGGCCCCGGATGACTGTAGCTTTAATCCTTCATCCCTGCATCTAGGAAATATTGGAAAGAGTGGTTTATTTTTACATGCATTTCCAAGTACCTATTGAGTCCTCAGGAAGTGCCATCTCCCCTACTTTCATTCCTGACTCATGTACTAAACTCCTTCCCATCTCTCTTCATGCCACCAGACTGTCCTCACTCACTCACCTATTGCTCAACTTACTTCCCTCAATGACAAACCTTCTGTTGGCTGTTTCACAAGAGGAAATTTTGACTGTACATCAATGACCTGACCCAGAAAGTCTGAAGACTCCAAATTTCCAAGACCTGCCTAAATATAATTTATTTGGACCAGGTGAGGTAGACTTGCCTCCTACAGGGAAAGGCAAGGTGGAAAGCACAGAGCCCCAGTAGGCACCAAGCCACAGGCTAAGGCCCATGATGCCTTTCTTCTAAGGTTGTACAGACTGCCTGAAGAATACCTCACAATGGCTAAGATTTATTACCTGGGATAAAACTAATGATCCTGTAGGCAAAGATGCTGCTATGCTAAAGTTTTCTGATAGGCCTGCTGGATCCCTGGAGCTATTGGAACTTGATCTTGCTGGGACTCGCCATCACCACCATCAGGAACAAGCACTCAAACTCTGAACTCTTGGCCAGTAGCTGCAATCCTACTATCCATGCTAGACCCACTGGACACCTCAGTTTTGTAATATCACTTGCTCTATGTCCCGGATGTGCATGTGCTGGGCCTTGCTTTATGCTCTTCTAAACTTTCTTGTAGCAAGCGTGGATATGACCAGTCTCAGAGAGGAACTCGTCCAGCCTTCGCCATCTCATTGCTGTGAATTAAGCTGAACCAGGTGAAAATCTGACTTATTTTATGTAAATACTTCATTTGGTCTGAATTTGTTTCACATTCTATGAAACACTTCTATGAAAGGTTAGAAACCTCAATTAAGGTTTGATAAGACTGAATATTTAATTTGCTTTTCAGGAGATCGGGAAATATTTTTACAGTAATAATGCACTTTAAAGAAAGTAAAACTTGCTTCCATAGGTTCAATATAAGTGAGCAATAAGGAAACTCAGAGATCCTTTGCCACCGCCATCCTTTTACAAATGAGGGACTAGAGTGGGGACAGAAAATTTACAACTAGCCCTAGATCACACGCCTAACTAGTGAGAGTTAAGAAAGCTGACATCTTAGGGCGCCAATACAGGCAGAAAATGGCCTTAACAAATAGTTCTGTTTCTCTGGATCACTTGGGTGAGTTGGTTGGTGGTCTTTCTTTCCAGGGGTATTTGGACAAAGTGTATCCTCCAGCCCCAAACACAGCCAGACTCTGCAAAATCAAAGACAGAGTTAAAGGACGAAGTGCCACACAAAAAATGAAGTCAGTCCAGAGGATTTTATGTCTCTATAGATCATGCCAGCCCCATCTGCCTCCAGGGTCTCAAGCAGAGACCTTACTGACAGCCTGGAGGCCACACCACAAAGAGACAGCAACTCCACTCTGTGTGTACAGCCTTGTGACTTAATGCAAGCGAAATAATCCCGTGCGGTTGGGTGGCTTCGCCAGTTTGTGCCTTCACTTTCTCTGTGCTTTGGTTTCTTTCTCCAGTCCCTCAGCTGCATAGAACCATAATGCAATTTTGTAGAAACTAAGCGAAAAGGAATACATTAGTCTAGTCACTTGGAACTGCTGCCAAAGGAACAGTATCTTCAACTGATTGCCGGCCAAGTCCCTTATGAGATTGTGTAGACTCTTGCAATATTGCTCAGGGAGCGAAACGAAGAGGAAGGGAAAGAAAAGGGTCTTGCTTATTATAATTTATAGTGCATGGTTATGGGAAGCTTCTTATGTTACCAGAAAGCTAGTGTCTGGGGTTTTCCTCTTCCCCAGAGGAGCTGAAAATGGGAAGGGGAAAGAGAGGTTTATCTTACCAACATTTTGCAGCCAAAATCATCAGGGCCAAAATTCCTTCCTAGAAATGTCAGTGGCAAGATTCAGAAGATTACCACCAGTTCAACAACTCCCAGCCCAGGGTCATTAGCATCATCCCTGCCATTCTACAGTAATGTCACTCTGCCCCTCCCCAGGAGCAGCACAACCTACAGTCTCTCGCCTTAAAGTCATTCTGATGAGAAGCAACAAGGAAGGAAACCCAAGTGTTAAATATTTACCTAGAGGATTAGAACACCTTGATGGCTGTGACTTCTGAGAAGTTTTGTTCTCCTTGTTCTTTATCTCGGAGAATGACAGAGTTTCAAGTATTCCAAACATGTTGGCTTGTGGTGGAGGACCATGTGCCTCAGTGTGGTGGGGTGACATGCATCCAGGAGGTGCGATCCTATGTGCCTTTGAATCACATACGGTGTTGTCAACCCATGTCACCCCAATAAAACAAATAAAATAAAATTCTACCTTGTATGGAAGGAAAACAAGTGGCATAGTATATTCAATAACAGTCTTCTCCAAGGGTTTTGACTTCTAACTTCTGTTGATTACATTCTCTCATTAAATCAGTGTCTTAGTCAAACAAAATGTGGTGCCAAGAGTCATAATGTTCTTCAAGAGTTCTCTTGCAGAACCCACCTCTCTGTACGGATTCCACGACACAGAAGCCTGATGCAAGCTCATGTCTCTTCCTGAATGGATCGCTTTGACAGTAGTAACCCTATCTTATCCATCTTTGACTTCCTATTTCACAGCCTAGTTCACGGCACAAAAGACATGGTTGGATGAATGTCACCATAAGTAAAAGGGAAAGGAAGCGTAACCATTTGTCCTTGTTAGCTCAAAAACTCACCAACTGGAAAGCCACAGGTTAGCTAGCCCCTATGCTGGCGCATAAGCACGTTAATATACAAGTTGTTTCTAGAAACTAATCAGTGGAAAATGAGCCTATTTATGTGACAGAATTGCTATGGAGAAAGAAGTTGGGGAAAAAAGATTCTGTCTGCCCAGGCAAAAATGTTCACAGTGAGGATGCACTCAAGAGCCTATCTTAGTCCTGAGCTTGGATCGACAGTAAATTGACTTACATAAAGTCTACGCCCTATTGATAACCTTGCCAGTCGGGTCCATCTGTAGAATCTTTGCTGAGTGCTAGCACATACCCCTCATTTAACTGCGTGAAGAATAAATCTTATCCCAATCTCTCAACTCATTAGATTTCACCCAAGAAAGCAAAAGAGCCTAAAAGAGTGCTATAATTTATCTGTTATTATAAAAATACACATAAGTCATTCTCTAGTTCCATTCATAAATTTTGGATGTTAACATTTGTTAATAACAATTTTGTGATGCACTTTTTCACTCTTCATTCACTTCTTCCTTAACTCTTTCAACATGCCTGTGAGTCTCCAGGACCCCACAAGCAAAAAGCTACCTCGAACATTCTCCCTTTCCCTCTTCTACCAGCATGAGAGGCTTGGCTCTGCTTTCCAGCTCTGGCGTGGCGCCTACCCTTTGGAATATTTGATAGATTATTGTCTGTTCCCTAACTCAAATTTCAGCACTTCCTGAAAATTTTGGCTGGGACTCACTTTCTGGTATTTGTTACTCTTACTGTTTTCAATGTGGTTCTTTTCTCCCCAATAACCACCCCACCCCACCAGTTCCGTACACTCAGAATCCAAATCTAATCACCTGCAGGGGGGCAGGGACACCAAGGCCTCAGGTGATTTAAACAAGCAGGGTTTGGCTACTACAGATGTCACAGGACAAGTGATATTTCATCCCACCGCCAGTGTCTGTTCAAATCTCAGAAGTGAGAGGAACTTGAAAGCTCATCCTTGCCTCCGCCTCTGATTACACCAAAATATTAGCCATTAAGGAAAGATTAGCATTCCATGGCATCCTCGGAGATCTCTGAAGTGGATTCCACTGGCCCCCTTAGTAATGCATTCCAGAGGGTCATCCATCGCACTCAGAGAGATTTTCCTCATGCTGAACCTAAATCCTGCTGGAAGCAATTTAAACCATTCCCCTTTGGCCTGTCTTTGTGTGGAAAAAGAGGAAAGCGCTTTGCCACTGCCTTTGCAGGGTCCCTTCTCAGATTCCTAGGCCCCCACAGGCACTTCATTTGCTGATTAAAATGAGAGCAAGCAGAGACTGGCAGAGCAGGAGAAGGAGAGGGGTCATGAGAAACACTCGCCTTCCCCTCGCTGGTCAACTTTTCAGAAGCACCCAGGGCTCTAGGCCCTGGGTTTAACCCCGGCTCTCGCTTCTCATTTTCCTCGGTTAAGTCTCATTCCCCTTTCACTGCCTTGTGACCTACTTTCATCGCCAGCAAAGTTCTCCCCTTGAAGCCTGCAGATAACCTGTAGCCTGACACAGCGGAGCAGCTGAGCTGTGCTCCCGCGCTGACCTTTTCCTCCTCCTCCTAAGTAACATGAAGGAAAGAATAAAGGCAATCAGGTTTTCTGCTGGTCAGACCTGCTTTTCTCTCCTGGCAAAAGGACACAAGGAGACCAAGTATATTCTTCCACCCAAGACAGTAAATAAAAGAAAGAATGTTGTGGGTGTTTAGGAAGTTCGGAACATTTCATTTTTGTAATTGTGCATTCTGAGCTAAGAGCCACCACAAAAGACCGGTCGTTGGAAATCGAGGGGGGTTGTGGTTGTATGTTGGGATTGGTTGGCCAGTCAGGCTTCTGTTTCCATTTTTCCCAAGTTCTAGATGGGCCTCAAGGTCCTGGGGCATCTTACCAGGAGGCTGCCAACACTTCCCCAGTGAGTGCTGGAGTGTACATTGGCCAGCCATGTCTATTTGCAAGGTGTTTGTAAAGCTTCTTGGTTCTTTTTTCCACCTGGTTTGCTTCCTGGATCCAAAGGCTTATGGACTGCAGTGTACCACCAGGAACAAAGAAATGGAATTAACACCCTACTCTCTTCCTTGGGAGCTTCCTTTGTGTAACTTTTTATTTTTAAAGTTCTCTTGTTCTTATCACTTTTGTTTCCTTTTTCTCTTTTTTGCCCCCTCTGGTGTCTCTGTTTACACAGTTTAGAGATTGGGAAGATTTTGGTAGTTTTCCAGCTGCTTATGCACAAGTGTAATTGAGTCATTTATTTTTAGTGATGTCAAGACTTTGAGAACAGAAATAAAAGAAACATCGCACACTGACTAACAAAAATGTAAGAGTTCTCATTTGGAGGATGAAGATGCAGTGGATGTGATTATTTTCAAATTGGAGCCTCTTCTCTCCTCATTTCAAAACCAGATTTGGAACATAATTTGTTTTATTTTCAGCTGGTGGGGCCTCTGGTCTCAAGCGATCTTATTCTATGCCCTTCCAGGCTTGATGGATGACTGGCAGGGCCTTCATGGAAAAGCCTCATTTTCTTCCCCTTTAAGCAAGAGAGTCCTACTTGGATTATTTCCTGGATGGAAAAGATAAGACTTGAATTAAAGACCTATGGGACATCTGAGATCCTCCTAGGAAAAGTGACTGGGATATCAGCTTTCATTTAAATCAAAACAATTAAATAGATGTAATAACCTGTTTGATGATCAGCGCATTCCAACTATATACCAAGTAACTTTTTTTCTACGCACCCACCTTTATTTTGGATATAAATCAAAGCTGGAATTGAAGAAATAACAGTTGTTCTTTAAAAGCTATCCCAAAGTGCTAGTGATATGACAGGCATTCTCTACCTTGCTTTGATTCTTCAACTACCTTTTCCATATCTCCCCCACCTCCCAAGATAAATGACAACTATTAAATTTGCACAACATAAAACAAAATATTTGAAAATCAACTCCTAATTAATAAAGCTGGATACTTGATATTGAGTGCATATTTTACTCCAGCACTGTTACAAGTATTGTACATATCAGGGAGAAGGTGGTTTATAGATAAAGAAAACAATGAACAAAGATACTGAATAATTTTCCATGATCTCAGGGAGTCCCGTTCCGTGCCTGTCTGTACTCTCTGCGCCATAAACTTCTCACAGCAATGGAGAAGCAACTGACAAATGGAAGGAACATATGTGAAATAGGTGGCAAAGGGGTATTATCCTTAATATATGAAGAACTTTTGCAAAACAATAAGAAGCCATAGCTTAATAGAAAAATGGGCAAAGGGCATGAACAAAAATATTCAGAGAAACCTACAAATGGTTAAGAAATTTTTTAAAAATTTAAATCATTTTAAAATCCAAGAAATACAAGTTCAAACAATCATATACCTTTACTTTCTATTAGATGAATTAAGATTATAAAGTAAAACTGCTGTTCAATGTTAATGTTGTGTGAGCAGGCAGCCACACTGTGGGTGTGAAATATAAATTGTTGCAACATTTATGAAAAAAATATTCAGTATTAATAGAGTCTTTGAATAAATTTAGTAATTTCACTTCTGGATATTTATTACAAGTAATAAAAGGCAACTCAACCATTCATGTAGAAACATATCCATTTTAGCATTATTTAAAATAATGGTATATCTTCATTACAGAATATCAAATGACCACTAAAAATCATGCTTTTTAAGAAAATTAAAAGCAATGCAAAATGCCCATACTTTATTATTAAATAAATAGGAGTGTACATCACAGTATGGGCAGCTTGACTGTACCATTATGAGAAGTTCATCTCTGTATAAAGAAACACAGACCACCCAGGAAGTCAGTGTTACTCCTTGTGGTGGGGCTGGTAATGAGTCTCACTTTTTTCTACACGTGCATCTTCAATGAAAATGTATTATTTTATAAGTTGTAGTATTTGCATCACTACAGAAAAATGGAGTTATCCAAACATATATGAGTAAACCTCTTACAAATTCTGTTTGATCCTTGGCTTTAGCATTGAGTCCTGACAGACAAGACATAAAGAAAAGAAAACGATGTGTTACTTTTCTCTAGAAATGATACAAATTTATCTTTCCAGAACTTTTGTTGTCCTGTTTTTCAACTCAAAGAGCATCTTGTTGACTCTATTTATGGAAGAAGCATTAGGCAAAAGCAATGCCTGCACTTTGCTTCTGTGAAAGACACAGATACTTTGTTCGAATGCTCTGCCTTGCAGGGGCCAACTAAAAAAGTCAACAGGGAGGAAATAAGAGTCAATAACTCAGAAAAAGGAACTTTTTTTTTTTTTTCAGGGAAGTTAGAGAGTGAACGAGTTTTTTCCCCTAGAATACCTAACCTCTTAATCCAGGGATAGGTTTTACAGAAGCCTGAGGAACACTTTTGGATCAAAAGAACATTTTCTCCCCAAAGTCATTTAGTATAGACAACGTTAATAATGCAATAAACAACATCACTGGCATACAACTCCAAGTTTAATAGAATAAAAATTACAGGACCTTGGACCTCAGAGAATTATCTAATAAAAAAAAAAGTCCCTCCATAATATAGAATTAGCCTCAGATTAAAGCAAAGATATGATTTAAAGGGATTTGTGGCAATCCTTCTCCCTCTAAAAATCTTTATAAGTCTGACTACAAAGATAGAAAATTAAAAAATGATAATATTTCAAACTTAAAGCACCTCCAGAGTTTCTATTTTTCAGAGGCCATTAAGATTTGGGGAGTCATAAATATTTTTGGAAATCTAAGGAAATTCAGGGAGTCTTTGCTCAGAAATAGACACATGTGCACCAAGTTTTTCATAAAATTAAAGAGGTTCAGAACTGCCCTTGCATTCATCCATAATTCCCTAGGATAAGAACACCTAAGCTAGTTCAACCTTGTTTTTCTGAGAGCATTTAAGAGCAAAATGTAGCATTCTGCTTGACTGAACAATAGTTCTTATTTTATGAAATTAATCCCTCCATGTGAGTGGAGTGACTTGCCCAAGAGCAGAAGGTAAATGAAACAACAGACCCAGGCTAGAAATCAGGTCTTCTGACTCCCAGAACTGCCTTCTTTTCCTACATCTTTTGTTCATTTAGAGGTAAAAAAAACCCCTAGTTCCTCATCATCCTGGTTAAAAGAGGCACCTATGTAACATATCTTGCACACCCTAGGGAGGATGAGGTATCTCCTGGGAATACAACAACATGAGAAAATACTTGGAATAAAGTGAGATGCAGAAGAGCATGCCACAGCGCCAACATCATGGTTTTTCAGTGAACTGGAGTTCATGACAGCAAAATGCTCATTTTAAGCAGTTTTTCTTTAATACATCTTGGCCGATCTTCTCATTTGTAATCAATATCAAGCCTAATGTCTTGCTCTGATTTTGGAAGCAACAACAAATCAGAGTTCTCCAGCAACCCGAGTAATAAGACTAATGATACGCCAAGCCTGAAAATAGGAGGGGCGGGCATAAACGACAGTGCCAAAGCCCTGCAACTTATTCTCGTGATAGTAAGTAATCATTATTTCTTTTATTTCCCAGGAGGAGTCTGTGACTCATGAGTAAGGGAGAATTGTAAGATACTTTGGTGTCTGTGAATAACAGACAGAAAATTTAGACCTTTCTTGTTACAGCCAAACAACTGAATTGAATGTTGCTCTCCTTTGACAGCATGGTTATACCTGTACACTGGTTTTGGCTGGAAAAGCCCTCATAAGTACCTGATTTATTGGACTCTTAGTCATTCTCCTAGGTCTATTTCACATCTCATTCTACCCAGACAGACCTCCCTGATTCTCCCAGCCCATATTCATCTCGTCCTTCTTCACACTTCCTGTAGCACTTACAGTAAGACATAATTCAGCAACTCTTATGTACTAATAGATCTGACTAACTGCTCCGTAAACTGTATTTCTCCATCCAGAATCCAAGTTATTCAAGGCAGGAATCATGTTTCCCCTGCTGCTTCCTACTGAGCACACCACAGGTATTCAAAAATTGTTTGTTGATTGACTGATTAAAATGAGAAAATAGCCACCCTTCCACCTAAAGCCAGTCCGGCTGCATTCTGCGCAGAACAAGCTTTCCTGCCTGATGAACCTGTGCTGTTGTTTCAAGATCTAACTCCAAATGCCAACTCTTCAGTAACCCCCTACTACAGAAGAGTTCTCACAACTCCCGGTCAAAGCAAATAGCACAGTATTTCTGTGAAGATAACTACAGAACTCAGCAATCTCTGCCCCAAAAGGATTTATTTAACCCAAAACTTCAAATGGTTTACAACATTATCCTACTGCCCTCTTTACTCAAGATCTAAGAAGTCAGTAGAAATTCCAAGAGTAATAAGTTGAGAGAAATCTCAAACAATTTTAGTCAAATTGAGTTCCTTCCATATGATTAACTACCATAGTCATTCAAAATAGAAAAATAGAAGTATATGAGCTGTTAAGGAAGAAGGTCTAAAATATAATTTGACATGGAAAATAAATCAAGTTGTGTAGAAGCGTTGAGTCCAATTGGATAAGGTATGAATGTGCAGGCCATGCACATATTTGCTTTATATGTGCATAGAAATCAGATGGGAGATTGATGGACGGGGGTGGGGAGAAAAGCCTGACAATCATGGTTCTCTCTGGGAGAGGCATATGGAGCCTGGAAAAGGTAGAGAACCAGAACTTGAATATTTCACTTCAGACAATTTGATAGTGATCTTAGATTTTGTAGTAAGCATTACTTTGAATACGTATGTCAGCATTTTTAAATTTTCCTGGAAGTTACCAGCCCAGGTCTTCAACAGGTGACTCATTTCCTTCTCACTGCTACAGCGGCGGCCCTGGCCCCCCATTTGCACGTAACAGATGCCTCCTCTCTGGTCTACTTCAGACAGCTCTGTCTTCTGTCTTTGGAATGACCAACCACCCTCTCTTACTTCAGCAAATCCCTACTTGTCCTTCAGAAGTCACCCCAAATCCTCAAGACATTCTGGAGTCACTCTGATTAAGGCCTCATTTCTGCCCTCAAGGAGTTAGTGGCAGAGGCACACAAGTAAGCAGGTAGCACAATGCAGAGTAGCGGGTGGGGACGCAACTGTGTACAGGGAGCTATAGTGTCACAGGGAAGGGGGTCCAGGTGTTTACAGGAAGCCACCTGCTGTCCTCACGGGGACATAACCGGGTATCTTCTCCCAGGTCCTGTAATCCATAGATCCCAGGAAGAAGAAACATGGGAGATAAAGAGACAGGGAAAGTTTCAAGGAAACAGAACAAGAGGGGTTGCAGAAACAGGCTTGCCAATCCGTAGGCCTCAGAAATACACAGAAGCCTAGAAGGTAACATGAAAACCTAGTCCTGATTGTTTTCTTACTCTCCAGGACAGAATAAGGAAAAGAATAGTTCCCCACTTTCACCCCTTTCCCTGCACACAGGCCCTACTCAGTGATCTGATAATGATCTGGGATCCTAGTACTGACACTGGATAGGGTTGTTCACCCCAAAGTGAGTATAGGCCAAAAAAATAATCACCAGTCTTTTATATTAGGTTGCTTTTATCAGATTGTTTTCAATTTTCTGCATTTATAAATTTGGGGGTGAATATTTTCATTGTTGCACTTTTGTACACTTTTGACCATTCTAGAAAAGATCTTTGAACAGAATTACTAATTTAAAGAATACATTCTTTTTTAAGAATCTGAATCCATATACCAAAACTACTTCCCACAATAGTGGCAACAAATTATATCCCATTGGGAATATTTGAGAGACTTATTCAATCACATTTTCCCCTGCATTTTATACTTTCCAAACGCCATTATTTTGTTAAAAGAAAAAGTAAGTTAATCTTTTTAACTTCCATTTTTGGAATACCAGTGAGATTGAATATGTTTGATAAGTCTATTAATCATCTATGTTAATTGACATCGCACATATAAAATTAATAGTTCCCTCCACATATTAGTAGCTACTCTAGGATAAAGCTGTGACCATACAATAGGGAAATGATAACTTCTTTAATAAATGATGCTGGTAAAATTGGAAAGCCACACATACTATGAGTTTGGATCCCTTCCTAACCCTATGCACAATAAACTCCAAATGGATTAAAATTTATATCTAAAATATATAGAGGAAAACATTGGTAATATGTTTCATAACATCAACAACATAGATGTTTTGGTGACTTAAACACTATGGCAAGGTAAATAAACGGAGTTAACAAGTTAAAAAGCTTATATACAATGAAATAAAATACAAGATTAAAAACACCCTATTGAATAAGAGAAAATATTCACATAAGTGACAATGGGTTAGTATCCAAGATCTATAAAAGCTCATACAATTCACCAATAAAAAAAAACCCAGTTAATAAGTGGGCAGCAGACATGAACCATCAGTTCATCAAGAAAATATCCAGAAGGCCAACAGATATGTGAAAAAATTTTTCCTTCATTTCTTCCAATAAGAGAGACAGGTTAAAACCATGAGATACTCTCTCATGCCCATGAGGATGGCACATATTAAAGACCTCCAACAACAAATAATGGAGAAGGTGCGAGAAAGAAGGAACAGTTTATTACATTGTCACACTGTTAGTGGTAATGTAAACTGGTGCCACCATTATGGAAAATAATATGGACTTAACCTTAAAAACTAAAAATGAAAATATCGTATGACCCAATAACCCCATTCCTTGGCATCTATCCAAAACCATCAATGCAAAATCTAATATATTCTACAATGTTCATAGACCATCATTAACATCAGCCAGGACCTGAAAGTAGCCTAAATGTCCATCAATGGATGATTGGATTATGAAGAAGTGGTACATCCACACTGTGGAATATTACTCAGTCATAAGAAAGGATGAAATGCAGCCATTTTCAACAAAATGGAAGGAATTTGAGAAAATTATATGCAATAAAGCACATCAAAGATAAAAAGCAAATACTGCAATTTTACATGGCAGGTGATTCAATAACATAAAATACTGTAAAAAAAAAGTGAACATCAGCAAACACCATGAGGGCTCTGCAGTTAAAAGAGAAAAGGAAAAGGACAAAGAAATATAAGCGATGGTGGGAGGGCGGGGAGAAGGGTAAGACTGTGATACATTAAAAACAAAAACCTAGTAGTTCCCTAATAAAGAAAAACTGTAATTTTTTTAGTAATGAGTTTGAAGATTCTTTCATAGTTCTGCCTATGTATATTTCTCCCTAGAATTTTCATTTCATTTCTTTTTCCCATTTTTCTAGTAAAGTTTCCTTTTAGTGAGTTGCATGAGTTCTTTATACATTATAAAGTATATTAACCCTTTGTTTCAAGGAATTGTTCGTGTTTTAAATGATTGTTGTCACTCATTGTGCAAGGTTATATGAAGACATTATGCTTTATAAGTATGTTTCCATATTTTGGTTTTACTGATAAGTAAAATTTAAAATTAATAATTTAAAAATTCAATATATGCTTTCTCTTTTTATAGGTAAGACTTAAATACAGTGGAATATGTAAATCTTAAGCATATATCTTCTGATGAAGATGCATGTATCTATGTGATACACACCCTTATTAAGATATAAAATACTGTCATCCCTCCAGAAATTTCATTTTTGCCCTTTCCGATTCAATTCTGTCCTTCTACAACTTACCCCCTAGAGGAAATCTCTGTTCCACTTTTTTCCACCAGGTTAATTTTGTTGGTTTCAGAGCTTCCTATAAATGGAATCAGGTAATATGCACTTTTTAAAAGTCTGGTTTCTGTCACTCCTTAAAATACTTTTGAGATCCATCTTAATTGCATAGGTCAATAATTTGTTCCTTGTTGTGGAGTTGTTTATCCATCTCCCTATTGATGGGTATTTGAACTATCTTCAGTTTTTCATTATTATGAATAAAATTGCTTTATTTGACATGTAATTACTGTAAATAATTACAAGTAATTTTGTGAGTAAATGCTTTATTTCTTCTTGGTCATTCGACCTAATATGGAATTGCTGAGTCATAGGGTTGGTATATGTGTAATTTAATAAATAACTGCCAGATCTTTTTCTGAAAGAGTAGGTTGTACCCACTCTTTCTTTTTTAACAACTCAGAAAAATGCTCATGACATATTACTAAGTTATTTAAAAAGTAGTATATAAAACTATCTACAGGATAACCCTATCATGTGACATACATGTTTATAGGGGAAAGCATGGAGAGCAATCCTTTTAAATGTTAATGGAAATAACCTTAGCACAATGGGTTACAAATAATTTTCACTTTGCACTTTATATTTTTCTGCTTGTTTTCTTATTTGCAGCCTCGTGTATGGATTATTTTAAAATAATATAAATTGTCTTTTTAAAAAAGGAAAAAATATCTTTAGGCCTTCTTAATCAAAATATTGTCTTCTGTTCATAAAGGTCAAGAGATATAAAGAATTCATCATGAACCCAGTAGTCCAGAGGAGAAAAATATCTGCTTGTGACAGTTTGGAAAAGCAAGAAGTTAAATGGTAAGTTCTACTCACAAGTCACAGACCTGTTTGTGAAGGTCTTTTCTTGAATACTTGAGTTTGCGATTAGGTACATGGACTTCCCTTTTCCTGCCCTTCTGTAATCTCCATGTTCGCAGAGCACTTGGCAATGTGTCCTCATTTACGTTGTGTTGCAGTGCATTTTGCTTAGACCACAAGCCATGTCATATAATTCTGAGGCAAGAACACAATAGGTGCTCAATGTGTTTGTGGGAAGACCAAGTACTTCATGGAAAGTGCATTTGACATAATGGCCACGTCACAAACACAACCATATCATTAATACCGATAATGGGGAAATTTAAGATACACTGGAATATTTGTGCAATGCATGAAAAATCCCTAGTTACACATTGGAAGGCAACTGCCCACTATACGCACATGGAACTACGCACTTAAGGAACTACTTGAGGAACTACTACTCAATGTGATTCTTCTTTATCTTCAAACAGAAACTCAGATTACAATGAATAACTCAACTAACAGTGCCAAAAAACTTTAAGTAGAATATATAACATTGATCAAGTTAAAAATAAAACAACTCTACTTCTAGAATAGTTATTGTATGTAGCAGCTCTTCACAGGGGAGTTTGTACATAGTATCTCATTTATTCTTCATGAAAACTCTGCTAAGTAGGCATTAGAATATCCATTTCACAAGGAGGAAGCTATAAAATTATGTAGTCATTTGCTCAATCCACGTAATTAGTAAGAGGCAGGTAGGGTCTTACTTCAGGTCTAATAAAGTTAAATTGCACAAGACATATGCAGCTCAAAGGAGTTCTAATTGATGGAATATTAGAATCAAAATACCTAAAAAGCTCAAGTTGCAGGTTACAGAAGAAACACCCTTTGGGATGTTGAGAATGAATCATTAACTAGTCACTAGGTGGGAAAGATGTTCAACTTGCCTACTTGTCTCATTGCAAAGGGGAGCTGAGGCAATGAACCTATTAACCATAGCAAGTCAACACTTTCTCCAAGACTACCCTAGAGTAGGGTGTCCCTGGCCATGAGCAGTGATTCCAAGGCTTACTGCTTTGTAAAATGCTGTGAAATTGAAAGTTGCTAAACAGAAATAATTTGGCAATAAGAAAGCAGACTCTGGAGCCAGAACCTTAGCTTTGCTTCTTACTAACGATATGTCAAGGACAAATACCTTAGCCTCTCTGTAGCTTAGCTTCTTCATCTGTAAAAATGGAATAATAATTGTAATTACTGCATATAGTTTCTATGAAGATTAAGAGTGTAAATCCATGTAAATGAGTGAGCCCATGCTTAGAACCTCACCCAACACATAGTAAGCATTTTCAACTAATGTAAGTTGTTACTGTTAATATATTTCTTCAGTGTATGTCATTTATGTATTCAGAACAGTATGACATTTACATGTCATTTACATGTTACATCATTCAGGATAATTAAAACTAATTTGCTTGAATTGGTTAAAATTGTAAATTGCCAATAGATATTTTTAAACCCATTATATTACTTTCAAAAACATGTAGGTATTTAAACTAAAGTCACTGAAAAAACAGTGCAGAGAGTTTCATGGGCGGGGGGCAAGTTCAAAAAATAGATAACAATTTGATTATAAATGAAAAGTCCTTTGAAAACTGTATTCTATTAAATAGTGTAAGGATCCCATCACACCCTTTGCTTGGCTAGCGGTCACTTAATCTATGAAAAGAATTTCATAGATTAAAAAAAAAAACACTGAAAAGTGTTTTTAAGGTAATTGATGACAATCTTACTCTTACCAGGAAACTCAAACCACCCAGCACTTGTCACATGTATTTCTTGAAGAAAATATACTTAGTCCCGTCCCTCTTTAGAAAGTGCATCTTGGATTGGGTGAAACCCATTCTCCTTAACACAGTCATTCTACCAGGTTGGTACTCTTTGCAGTCACACTAAATGAATAGCTTTCCTCTTCTTGTGTATAGCAGTTTGAAAATTTAGGGTGGTTGCTGTACCCCTCCCTGATGTCTTCTCCCCAGAGCACATCCTCAGTTGTTTAGAATATTTTTGATGGGCATGACTTTAGATCTATCATCTTTCTTCGTTGTTTCCTTCTGTATTTCCTCTTGTTTGACCTTTCTCCTCCTGTCCTGAGTTTACCAGAACTGAGCATGATACTCTAGGTAGACTCTGATCAGAATAATAAGATATTGCCTTGCTTATTCTGGATCTAATGTTAACTTTAGTATTTTGGCAGCTTTTGACTGTCTTGACTTATGCCAAGTTTAGCATACTTCCCACTTTGTTTTTTCTGAAGTGGGAGGGGGACTATATTAGGCTTCTTCAAAGGAGGGGTTTTATATATATATATATATAAATATATATAAATATGCATATATAAAAATATATATTATATATAGTATATAAAAATATATATAATATAATATATAGTATATAAATTATATATTTATATATTATATATTATATATTATATATTATATATTATATATTATATATTATATATTATATATTATATATAATAATATATAATAATATATAATAATATATAATATATATTATAAATAAATATATATAAATATAAATATTATAAATATAATGCTTATAATATAAATATTGTAAATAAATATATATAAATAAATATATAATATATTATTATATATTGTATAATAATATATTATATAATAATATATTATATATAATATATATTAAAATATATATTATTATATATATTATATATATAATTTCAACCTTATTGAAAAAGAAGTTAGTTCGGCATGACCAAGTCTTTGTGGAGCCAATCTGGTCCTTAAGTTTATAGTCTATTCCTTTCATGAACTGTAAGAGAGATTAGCCTCAGAACAAACTTTTAAGCCTACAATTCATAATATTTAACCCTCTTCCACAGTATGTACCTACCTCTTAATCAAGCAGTATGTGAATTAATTCGTAATTTGTCCTCTCGCAGTTAAATCCTATGATATATTAGAACACTGACTATTGATCAAGGGATAATGCAGCTCTATGTCTAAGTTAACTTCTCTATCCATATTTTCCAACTTGAGACCTTTTGTATACTGAATACCTCTTCAATAATGAATCAGTCTTCTAATATACTTGATACCACTCCCAAATTTAAAAAAAATAGGAGCAGTGAGCCTAAAGGCAAAGAACTGAATCTTTGTTTCCTTCTTGCACATGGTTTTGGGTGGAGTTGAAAACACTTGCCTTGGGATATCTTAAGTTTGCTTCTGCCCTGTGAATGCATCGTGATAGACTTATACCTCACTAATATTCCTCAGTATATATCTGGTTTTCCAGAACAGTAAGATTTGAAGGATATGCTGCATCAACAAATTAGAAAACTAAGTTTCACAAACATCTAAAATTTCTTCCATCAGGAAGTTTCTGAAATTATTAGAAACCAGAAGTGAAGAGTAAGAAGGAGCTTCGAAATAGGGCTGTAACCACATTTTAGGTGCAGGTTTATGTGCAACTTACTTTTGGGGACAGCCTGGCCAGCTCCCTACCCTGCAATTCTCTTCTGGCTTTGGGACTGATCTCTAAGACCCCTTAACTCTCCTGCGTTTGCTTGATCAAAGGCCCTTGGCACCCTGACTCATTTCCTTTATTTCTTGGCTGGTTGATTCTCTGACTGGTGGCATATGCTGCCCTAAATTAGATTCTAAATCGACTTTCTCTTCCACTCTTTGGTAGCCATCTTCTACTGGTTCAGACTGTCCTGGTTCAGACTCTCAGTAATGATCTCTCCCATGCAAATTTAACTTATCGATGACCATGCTACTACCCCCTGCTGATGGCTCCCATACTTATTAATGCAGCCCACCTTTTAAGTCCTCATTCTCCAGATGAACTGACAAAAGCCACTTTAAATGAAAATTGAGAATTACAGTAAAGCTTAACCTCAACCTGATCTCAGCCCATTGAATCCATCTAGATGTGCTACAGTGGAAGTGATCAAATGATGACTTAGTGTAACCACGTTGATTAAATGTCAGGACTCTGGAGTGAATCCCATTTCTACTTTCTGTGTCCTTGGCAAGCCATTTCCTCTCTCCAAGCCCCAGCATTATAATCTGCATAAAAAGATGGTTTGGCCAGAAGGTCCCCAAGGTCCGCTTCAGCTTTCAAGTTCTGTGGATCTATGGATCTACTGAGAAGTTGCCCATTATTAACTCATAACATTTGTGTATCATAGTTTAACCAGCTATTAGCAGTATAATCACAACTTTGAACTTGGTGGATGATTGAGGTTCTTAAAGAAACCAAACCAACATTTCTTTCTTCTCTCTCTACTTTTTTCATTTGACCTTCCAATCCCCCAAATCTTAATGATTTAAGGAGAAGGAGATGCTACTTTCTAGCCTGAATGACAATGAGGAGTACTGTAAACGTCATGACAACCCATGTCCTTGGTTGATCCAGTCCAAATTTGCAGATGCAAGAGCATCAGATAGTTACCCCAACTACTGGGTGTTTGTCCAAACCAAACCTCCGTGTCCTTGGACGTGGGCCCTTCTTTTAAACAGGAATAAATTAAGACTTGCTCTTTCTTTTCCTCTCAAAAGGTCTTAGAAATTTGGGGGTAAAACCAATCCATAAATGCAAGTAGACATGCTCTCACACACAGTACATATTTGTACAGATGTTCATTCATGTCTCAGTGTCTACTGGATCTATATCATAAGATCATGTATACTTCCAGAATATCTAGAAGAACCCAGTTTTCTGGAATATGAGGATGCTAATTTAAAAGCAGCTAAAGGGATAATATATCCATGAGGATGCTGATTTGGTGTGATAATGACTTTGGCTAGAATGACCCACTGCATGGTTTTGCCCATGATCTGATCACAAAGAGTTGTCTTTATTTATATTCTGTGTTTAAGGAGAGGAGACAGCTTGGCAGAGTTAGAGAGAAGGGATTTAATTACCACATATCTTTAAATGCTAACAGCTTTTAAGAATTATTTCTATATTACATGCTATATTTAAGAGAGAGTGAGGGGATTGGCTTCCAAGGAAATGAAAATGAGGAGAGAAATAAGTAAGACAACAGTAGGAGCTCTAGCCTTGATGATTCTGAAATGATTTAAATTCTCACTTCTATTATGCTCTGAAAGCACCAGTTAATCTTCCAAAAGTTTCCATTCATTATATTCCAGAGTATGATGTAATCCAAAGTCTAAACAGTATGTTGATTCTATCTCTATTTACACATTTATTGATTCATTCAGTAAATATACTTACAGTATATTCTGTCCAAGGCACTATATTAAGCATTGTGGAAAGTATAAAGATATATAAGTCATAGCTTCATCCTTTATGATCTGATTATCTAATGGGGAAAGAAAATAGATTTACATATGGCTGTAATATATCACACTGCATTGATTATTAAAGAATTAATTAAAGAAGAAACATTAGGATATAAAGGCATAGAATCCCAAGAAAAGAGAATAGCGTGAACAAAGATGCAGAGACAAAAGTTCAAGTCTTACTTTAAGAGATGACTGAATCAGTGTAGTTGGACATGAGAAGAATGGAAAGACAAACTATTGGAAAGGTGTGAGTAGGCTGGAGCATTTATAAATGGCTTTAAGTCTCACACTCATAAGCCTGGCCCTTGATTTTACTAAAAACGGGACCTCAGGGGTGATTTGAAACAGAAGTGATAGAAGCTGTGTGTTGCTTTCAGAACGCTAATCTCAAAGTCGGGTTCAGGACTGACTGGAATCAAGACAACTTGAAGCCATGGTGATTAGTTACATGTCTCTTTCAATCGACTCACTGCAAGATAACAATGTCCTCACTTAGGTAGGTAGAGATTAGAAGGCAAAAATAATTAAAACTACAGGAATAAATGTGGAAGAATGAAGGAGAAAGGAGTTATTGAAGACTCTGGAGTTTTAAACTTGAATGACAAAAACCATTTCTATCCATTGAGGGATAATCAGTGTATAAGAGATAACAGGCACTCAATTTAAAAAAAAAAACTACTCAAATTTGAACATTTAAAGAGTTAGAAATTATTTCTCACTGTGCCTGTGAGAAACCTCCTTTTGCAAATTGAGTTTTGAATGGTGAGTCAGTAAAATCTGGTGATCACCTCCTCATTGTTTATAAATCCACTCTGAATTCCAAACAAGAAAGAAAATAGAAGTACTTCATGTTTTCTTTGTCTAATCACCAATAAAGCTGATTACCCAATACCCATTGCTTCTGTTGCCTTATCCACATTGCTAACTGCAATCAAAGCCGAGCACAAAATGGATCCATGAAGTGTGTTCCATCCTTGCTTCCCCAAGACTGCGAGCAATAACAGAACAGTAATCAACGACTGCAGAAAATGCACCCAGTCTGGATTGAGAAGCCATTAACATCAAACCCAGTAAAGGACTTTCTATTATCAGCAATCATGAAAACAGATGACTCACCAAGGAAATGGTGCCTTCTCTTAAGAGCTCGCACATTGTCCAGGTTAGTTTGATCAAGTGGCACAGAACTAGCAAGATACTGAAATGGAGGCAAAGACCCATTTTCTATGGTAAAGAAAATCTGAGATGCAAAGGCGATTAAATATTAACTTTTTAAGTAGAAATAAGGAAGGGGCTTAAAGCTTGAAATATGTTTGCTTATGTTCTTATTCCATTCCAATGCCCGATTTCCTAAAGATAGGAAATGTGGGGGGGGGGAGGGGAGGGAAGAAGTGTGAGGGGGATAGTGGGCAGAGCTCTGTCTCCATTCTTTAACCTTGCCCTGTGGTTGTCTTTGGGGGCTAGTTCTTGACCCAGTGTCTACTGGGAGAGAAGGGTCTTAGAATAAACCCAAGGAGGATAAGAACTCCTCACTTTCTGGCTTCCCTTCAGCAAATAGGATTCTGTTAGGATCATAAACATTCATCTCATCTCCTGTTTGGAGTCAGCTATAGAAAAGAACCTGGACACACAAGCAAACTGTTCCTCAAGCACTCAGTTCTGGCCTGGCTTCGGTGGAGTCAGATGCCTCATAGCCTTCTATCACAACCCATGGTGCAGAAGTCATCAGAGGACTTTGCTTAGATGTTGTAGTCCAGTGATGATGCCAAAAGAACAAGGGCCCCAGAGGATGAGTGGAAGCCATCCTTTCCATAGCTTTCCGATTGCATTCAGGGCGGTTTGCCTGCAACTTGGATGGATAATGGACCTGAGCAATGATTCAATCAAAGGAATTAATGTTCATGTTCATTAACATAATCGGAGAGCTAGTCCCTAGTTCCATTTATCCAACATGGATAAAAACACTGGTGATGAGTTAGAAGATGCACAGTTCACACTTACATCTTAGTTGGGATGGTGGAGAGAGCACTTACACAGTCACTGCCAACTTATCCTCACCAACCAACACGTAAGTTCTCTGTTAATGTTACTTCCGTTTACAGAGGAGGAAACTGAGGCATAAAGATGTTAAATGTTTGACCCAAGACCTCTAAGTTACTAAGAAGCAGAAATAGGATTTTAACCCCAATCTTCCAAACCTGAGTGAGTCCTTGGATTTTTTTCAGTACTTAGAGGTCATGTGTATATATTGGTACATGTACCAAATCTAAAATCCACATAGTCTGTCATTGTCCCAAATACATACTCAATCCTAGGCCAGTTCCACTGGAGAAAAAGTCAGTATGGCTGTCTTTTTGGCATGATATAGTCAAAATGCTGACTTGGGCTACTAAGGTTTTCCACTTTGATTTACTATCTTGTCAGTAAGCTATTTCCTTTTTCATTCCATATAAAACTTATATTCTAGACATGATGCTAAAACTTCCACATTTTTTTTTGTTTCTGTAAGTTAAATAATTCAACCAAGTCATAGATAGCATAGCCTTCTTTTTTGTGTTTATTTGCTGGTGTGATTAAATCACTTCAGAAGCCTCCTTGCTTGTCAGGAGAAAAAAAACTTGACAATGTATGATATCAAGTTTTTTTTACAAAAAAAACTTGACAAAAATGAGGGTTCCTCCTCATTTTTCAGGTATGCTCGTTCCCTCTGACCCACTTATTAAGATACTTTGGAAAGGAGAATTCGCCCTCTGTAGATGACCTTATTAATTGCTATGACAAGGAACTGATTTATGGGCCAAAGCCCTTTGTGGGTTTTTGAGAATGGCGCGCCATGATAGAAAATGAAAACACACTAATCAATAATTATGCTGAGTCTCCTGCTTTCAAGCTGCCCTTGAAGGTATACACTATGATTTCCACACACTTCACAAGCAGTCCTTCTGCCAGCCTGGAACCCTGTGGAAAAAGGAGTAAATATTGTCTTTAGACATGGCACAAGGACCCAGTGACACTGTCAGGAGATCAATAATGAGATATCACTGAGAACTTGTTGGGTGGGGGAGGAGGGAGTCTGGGCACAGGTGGGAAGGTGGAATTTTCTTCTTTGACCACTGGAAGCACCAGACTTAGAGTTGGAAAAGCTGGGTTCCAGCCCGGCATCCATCCCTTATTAGTGGAGTAACCTTGAACAAGTTACTAATACTTAACCTGTCTGAGCCTCAGTTTTCTCTTCCATAAAATGGGGACACCCATACAATGTAGAGATTATATCAGATAGTCAAAATTCTTTATATTTCCAGGAAATGCTAAGGAGAAACCTTTTACACAGTCTTAACTCAAGCTTTTGTACTGAGTCTGATCATGTAGACTGTAAGTTGTACTTACAGCGCATAGTACTGTTCATGTAGACTGTAAGTTGGGCAAGGACAGGACCAAGTGATATAATGTTTTCTTTGTCCGTTAGCAGAGGAAAACTGCGTGGTGTAGGCAACAAACAGGTTTCTGCTAAGCAGGTTTCTGCTAAGCAATAGCAGGCATCTTCTCTTCTCTGTCTCCTGCTTGTTTGACACTTTACCTGCTCTTAATTACTCCCAGACCCTACAGTTGTTTTGTAAGGAAGGGAGATTTAGGGCTGCTTTGGAAGGAATCCTTATTACACCCCCTTTCTCTACTTTGCCTTTTCTCTAGGCTGGTGAGAGAGCTAGTTGGCTAAGACCCTAAGTACAAAATTTTGACTAACTACCATATAGCTGAATGCCAACCCTATGGCCTAAAGATTGTTATTACAGTCCCTAAAATAAGTGAAAATCCTGACCAAATGAGTCCATAGTTTAGCCTGACTGAATTTTGAAGCAACTGACATCTAGAAAGGAAGGAATAGGAAAACCCACCACGCGCCCATATCAATAGCTCTAGTGTGAGAAGGCTCAAAGAATCTGGCCTACAGCTCGAGCTGCCACTGCAGCGAGAGTGTTTCTAATTTTAGAAATATTAAATAACTGATAATGACATGACCTTGTTAAAGAACCATGTTGGGGGAAAAAAAGGGATGCTGATAAAAATAGCATACAGTCTCCCAGCTGGACTTTCCAGGTAGAACATGGGTTCACATCTGTACTGTAGGCTCCCAATGTGGAGACACCCCACATCACTGCCAAGAGTGTCGAGACTACGGCTCACATGTGACCTGGAAGACAAAAATTTTTAATCGCCCAGCCTTTTAGCATCCTTAAGATGTGAGAGAAGATACAAGCAGTGGAGAAATCCAGAGAAATAGGACCGAGTTGTTACTAAGGGGCTTTTAGTCTAGTCACCAGCCTAGTGGCAATTGCAAAACACTATAATTTTAGTACACGGGGCTGCAGTGCCGGGCACAGAACCTAACCCAGGGAAATCAGCTCGTGTATTGTCTGAGAACGTCTATAATGTTGCCCCTGGCGTCTGATCAAACGGGAATGTGAAATGCAAAACCCCAACAACGCCAGCAAGCCCCACTCTGAGAGGACAGAGAAGTGGAAGATGTGGCCAGCCTGGAAGGTGGACAGAACCCCAGACAAAGTCCCCATTCTGCCCCACCCCTCAGATACGCACCTCGATGGCTTGGCTACCTCGAGGATCATTAAATGCTTTTAGCAAAGCTGTCTCCTAGGAGTAACCAGCTTTGAAAGCCAAATTGAAAAAGGTCCATCTGATCATGTAATTGGAGAGAAAGTAGGATCGGTGCCATGATAACACATTAGAGGCATTTGGAGATGAAAGAAAGAGGTGGTCTAATAATTAGCAGGGGCCTGAGAGTGAGGGCTTCTGAGATGTGGTGTTTCTGGAGGCAACAACGGACTCATTTAATATCAGATACCATCAGTCCCTCCCCATATGACTCTCTAAACACAGCCAGAACTTGCTGGGCATACCTTTACTAAATCACATCTGAATTTCTTCATATCTACAAAACTTCCACCAAACAGTTTAGAATAATAATTCTCAACAGGCGGTGGATTTGCCCTCCAGGGGACATTTGGCAATGTCTGGAGGAGACATTTTTGATTGTCACAAATGATGAGAGATTTTCCCTGGCATCCAATGAGTAAAGGCCAGGGATTCTGTTAAATATCCTATAGTGTGAGATACAACAAAGAATTATTCAGCCCAAATGTCAATAATGCCAGGTTGAGAAACCCGGGTCTAGACTAATGGGTGTTTTCTGACCTTTCATCCTTTATAGGCTTATTTCATTTTATCTTATTTTCTATTCCATTTAATTCTATTTTGTTTAATACTTTGAAAGGCAACACCCATTTAAAACAAAAAGAGACAGTTTGCCTATCATTACAGTGGTGGAAAAGTCCCTGCAATTAAGACTGCACGCCAGAGGTGTTTATTCATTTCCATGAGGGGGTGTTAAAGAATGGAGAACTTGGGGAGGGGAAATCAGAGTCAAAGAGGGTGGGCTATCATTCTGTTCCTGATTTGAAGCTACCAAAGGACTCACCAGACACTCTGGGGACCTCACAACCTGAAACAATGCTTTAGAAATACCAAAATGTGAGGACATGTGGTTTCCTGTTTGCCAGGAGTGGAGGGGACCACACTACTACCTGAAAAGATTTTCCCAAATGTGCACCAGATGAGGTGCTTGCCTCACTTCCTGATGCCTTCGCTGTGCCCCCCCCCCAAGCGTGCCCCTCAGTCTGGCTCCCACCCATCTCCACAGTCCCAGCGCCTGGATCTTCCCAGCGCACATCCTTTCCCCAGGTCTCACTGAAGGTCCTGTCTTCTCTACGACATCGCCCTCCTGTCACGCTCCCGTTACTGGTTTTGCTTCCTTTGCTTTGCAAGAGCCTCCTCTCTGCTTTTCATTAGGAGCCAGGGCAGCCCTTGGGTTTCTAACAAGCTTTCCATCACTATTTGGGAAAGGAATAGAAAAAAAGTAAAGGAGAGGAAAGGAGAAAAAAAAGGAAAGAGAAAGGTGGAGGGAAGAAAGCAGAATGGGAGGGAGGGAACGGGAAGGAGGAAGAGAAAGGAAGGTAGGAGGAAAAGGAGAGAAGTAAGAGACCTAACCTTTGTTCTCTGCTCAGAGACGATTTCTCAGACTTAAGTCAAATCCCCACATTAGCTCTTTTCAAGAACCACATAGCTCTCCTTCTTACCATTACCACATTGGAGATTTTAGACGTGTTCACATAATTATTTACTGCAACTATGTTGTAAGCTCTGTGAGGTCAGCCTCTGTTTTCACTATCCTAACGTCAGTCCACATGTGCTTATGCAAAGAATTTGCTCAAGGTGGGCAGACTGGTGAGCAACGCCGTGCCAGCGGCTGATGCCATTACTAAAAATCAGCCTCTTTGCTTTTGGCTTTTTTTTTTTTTAAGAAATATGTCCAGATACTTCCATTTGGTCTTTATACCTCCACCTGAATTAATGCCTATTAAAAAACTTCTGCTTCTAGGTAGACCTGTTCTAAAGCATCCAAGACAGTGGCATATACATTCTCACTTTAAAAATCAATCCCAGGAGCAATTTATTACAGGGAAATTTCCTGGACTCCAAGAAGCACCTTGAAGTCAGGAGATGATTAATTTGATATAACTGAAGAGCTGCAAACATCTGCTCCCCGTTGACATCTGCCTCTCATTAAGTTCCAGCCCTCCGTCTCCCTCTGCATTGGGGGGCTGGCTTGTGTGTTGATCTGGTAACTCTAATTATATGGTAAGCCTGGTGCTCCAGGCCCTTGTGCCAGCCACCTGGTGGGGGCTCAATAAAAACTTGTTCTATTGCATTGTACTCCAGATCCCGCCTGAGCACTTTGTAAGTCCTCCTTCACTCCTAAATAATAGAAATAAAAAAAAAATAGTAATGAGGTTGGCAAACACATTTTCATCTTGAAGCCCTGGTAAAGGCTGCATCTGGATAAAATCAAACCCTTGCTTGATTCAAATAAACAAATCAACTCCATGAAAAGTCTTCTAAATCTATTATTTTGGCATCAGGTTTTATAATAGCCTTTAAATTGCTATCTCGGGGCCTCCACGATGGTGCAGCAGTTGAGCGCTGCGCTGAGGAGCTGTCCGCAGCAGCGACACTAGTTCGACGCCCAGCCGGGGAAAATACCACATGGCGCGGCAGACCTCTCCTGCCTCGCCCGCAGCTCCCCTCAGCAGTGTATTTCTCATCTGCCTGTGCTGCTCCCCACTCTGTCTCTGGTGAACCCTCTCACCACCCCACACCTCTGGCCTGTGCCCCAGCTTGTATGTATAAAAAATAAATCTTTAAAAAAAAATAAATTGCTATCTCTTACCCCATTATCCCTTTTCCACAAATAATTCCACAGCCAATGTAGTTGTCTTAAAATATGGCTCTGATGCTGAGCCACCCTATTCAAAAGCCTCAGAGGTTCTGCTTTACCTGTGAGGTGCAACCACCTTCCTAACCTTGATTTCTAAGCCCTTAGTTGCCTGGACTAAACCTAACATCTGTCCCAATATGAACAGCCTGTCTTCTGTCACTTAGTGTGTCTTTCTCACTTCCCAGTTCTGTGCATGCTCTTCTGCCTTCACAGGTTAGCTTACATAACACATGGACAAACCTGGTACCCAGAGCGCCATCTTGATACACTTTTGTATCAAAGAACCATCTGTCCAGACCTAGCTATGTGTACAACTAATTAAATCTTCACAGATAGCCTTCATCAAAACACCAAAAGGGAGGACATGCTTATAATATACACCAAAGTATCCTAAGACCTATCTTTGTTCTAGACAGAGCTGTGTTTTAGGACAACCATTCCTTTCTCTCATTTTTCTCTATATGTCAAGGCTGACCCAAAGTTCTCCCCTTCCTGACTCTAAGCTTCTTTTGAGCCTACATTCAGGTTCTTTTGGCTCCCTTCCTGACTAAATTCTTGATTTTCACACCCTTTCAGCCTGCCTAGTTTCTCTGGATTTTCACTAAGAGCTGAAGAGCTTACCTAACAAATTCTCCCTCATTAGAAGCTAGGCTACAGGGAGAAGACTGGAAAAATAGTCTTTAATAGAATTTAATGTCTTATTCCTGTCAGGCTGACCATGTGCACTTGGCATGGAATGCCCTTTGCCCCTTTCTAGCCATCAGCACCAACCCCCCAGCCCCCGCCCCGATCACCAAAACCTAGAAGGAACGATCCCACCTCCTTGAAGCATCCCACTCTGCCTGAGAGAAGCTTGCACATTTGTCTTTTGGTGCAAATATCTCATTTTTACTTTTGAAAAACTGGGACCCAATATTATCTGGCAAACGCCTATTTATGCTTCAATGATCACCTAAATATCCCTTCCTGGGGTGGTTTTGGTTTTCTCTATAAGGCTACAGAAACCAGTACTAACTTAACACAGCACCATGAAATTTGGTGGGTATCTTTGTCCATTCGGGTTGCGATAGCAGAATACCTTATCACAGGAACTGTAAATAGCACAGTGTATTTCTTACAGGTGTAGAGACTGGAAAGTCCAGGATCCAAGCTCTGACAGATTGTGCGCCTGGAGAGAGCCCTCTTCCTGGTTCCTAGACAGTGTCCTCTCACTGTGCCCTCACAGGCTGGGAGGAGAAAGCAAGCTCTCTCTGGGGTCTCTTCTTAAAGGCACTATTCATTCATGAGGGCTCTCCTCACCTCTCAAACGCCTCACCTCCTAATACCAGCCCATTGGGAATTAGCTTTCAACATATGTATTTGGGAAGGAACACAAGTATTCAGCTTATAATAGTGACTTACTGACTCATCTATATAACCTCTTCTTATACCAAATAGACACATAACACCTTGAAAACAGAAATCTCTTATTTATCTCATATTCCTAAACAGACCCAACTATTTGGCCGAAAGTATGTTCTTAGATCAAGAGCATACAACGGCATGTTTGCTAGTTTGGACATTACCCACAATCCCCAGAGCTGTGTCTTCCTCATACCGGGAGTTCAGAAGGTATATCTGGAATTGACTAGAGCATCTCTGAAACTTTCAGTTTGATTGGATTTCCCTTTCTTGATGTAACCTCGTCAGCATGGTGGTCTAAAAATGTTTTCAAAGGGAAAAAAGAAAATGGTGGAGGGAAAACAAAGGATTGAAAATAACTGGTTTGACCAGTTTCTTTCTCTCTGGATGCACAGCCAAGCTTGGAGTTTTGTCTGAGGAAATCACACTCTCAGGCAAAAGCTAATAGGCTGAGTGTGGGTCCTTCTTCTGCAACCAGCAAGACTGCGAGACCTTTCATTTCTGTATTAGAATATTCTGTTATACTAGGCTCATGTGGCTCCTTTGGTTAATGGTGACAGAAAATGTGACTCCAGGGCCACATAACTGAGAATACTACTGGCCTAGAAGCTGAAACAGATTGATACGATTGGCAAACCCCACCTAAGCTGCTCTTTGTATGAGGGGGAGGAAATGCAGTCATTAAACTTAATCATTCTTATACATGATGCAATTAATCTCCAGCACCCCTGGACTGCTCTCCAGGCCTCATAACTTACACCCAAGCCACAGAGATGGGTCTATTGACTAATATTTCCAATGTAAGAAAGGAGTCTACACATCATTCATTAATTCTTTTGAAATTCAGCCCTCCTCCTGTGGAACTGGGCACTGCAGGAAGGAGAAGAGGTAACTTCTGAGTCAGAAGGGAAAGCCACAGGGTTGAGGCAGCATGGGAACAGCAGATGCTGTTGGTTGCCTGTGCGTGTCCTTAGTTTCAGTCCCGGGGACAGGTCAGGAACCCAGTCCCTTTGACAGTCATTGGTTTAAATGGCAGCATGAAGGCGATTCAAGTCCATGAAGGATGAGAAAAAAAATCTCTAGAAGGTTGTGAGAAAGTTGTCCTTTTCAAGAAATGAGACACATTGGAAAATCAGTGGGCTTTCTCATACCTGGCTCATACTGCAACTGTTGCTGCAACACACAATAGAGACAAAGAATTCAGCAGAGGACGAGGATGGCAAAGCTGAAAGATCAAATGCCCCTGGATTCTTGATGCCATGGTGCAGCTGAATAGCCAACTCTGAAGCTCTCTGATCTTTGGATTTCTTGTAATGTGCAATAATCCATTTCTTTATTGTGTGAGTCACTTAAATTAGTTTTCTTCTGTTACTTGGGATCAAAATAATCTTAATACATTTGGCTTATTGGATTGACTGAAACTTTTGGAAAAATAATTTTTTAAAGCATAACTCTTGCATATGCTGCACCCTCAGTGTCAACAGTGTCACTGACCTTCACTCTTAATGGTGTAGCCCAGGGCTTTAGTGGTTTAGGTCCACCCTGAACTACTGACTCTATATGTCTCTTTAATGCCATGCCCAAACTCCGTACCACTGTTCCCCTTCCCTTAACTTACGGAACGCTAGCTTCCTAAGCCAGGCCCCTGACTCTTCCTGCAGGAAAGGGGATCCAGAACAGATGCAGAGAGGCAAACTGATTTTTTTCATGTCCATTTATTACATGTCTTAAATTCCTAAACATAGCCAGAACTTGCTTGAGCATTTACTGAATTAAAAGGACAAGTTACCTGACCTCCAAGTGACTTCAAGATCTAAAGAACCATCCTTCAAACAACCACCTAAGTATTCCTATAGAATGCATCAATTTATTTTTTAATTTGTTCAGCATTTGGTTAATTAATCAAGTTCATGCATTCAACTTAGCATTGAGTATCAAAAACAATGAGTTTATTCATTCTGCGTGTAATGAGTGTCTACTTTGTGACAGCCTAAAACTAGGAATAAAGTCATGATGGGAAAGATATATGGAACTTGCCCACATGGACTTCGATGGTAGGATAAAGACAGACACTTATCATATATTCATCCAAAAAGTAGGTGAAAGAGAGTAGAGCAAAAAAGAACATTCTAGATAAAAGCACTGAGGCAGAAGTAGGGATAGTGCAGTTCAGAAAATCAAAGACCAGTGTGACTGGAGAACAAGGAACAAGGTGGGAAACTGTTTCAAGTCGTGACTGGAGAGGCAAGGGCTAGTTCACAAAGTGAATGTCCATGAAGGAGTTTGAACTTGTTCTTAAAGGCTTGGATGAGACATTGGAAACTTTTAAGCAGGATAGTTAACAGACCAGACTGCAGTTGGAAGGGTCAATTCTCGAGTCAGGAAGACTCGTAGGAAAATGAATTTGAAATTAGGACTTAGCTACGGTCATGGAGAAGGACAATGGAGAAGAGAGAATGAATAAGAATGTCAGGTCGGTGAGATCAGGAGTAAATAATGACCAACATGCCCTTGAAGGAAGAGGAGAGGACAAGTATGATGAGAGGGAGATGATTCCCAAGTTTCAGGAGTCAGTCTGAGGAGCAGAGGTGCATTTAGTTAGCAACATATTGTGTCCAAGGTTGAAGAGCTCCCACGTTAGTCATTAAGCTAAGCAAGTCTGAAGAGTATGAGAAAAATCTGGGTGAGAAAAATACATTTGGGTTTCATCGCAAATAGGTGGTATGAAGACATGGAAATGGGTAGCACCAGAGAAAGGATATAACATGGAAGGAGGTATCCTAATAGAGCTCCTTGCAGACAATCTCTATTTGTGGAGCTTTGGCCATGAGTGACTAAAGGAGTCCCTCAGCATGTGGTTAGATATTTGAGCGTGATACAACAAAATAATAGGTTGTTAATACACGTTTAATCCTCCTACATTTAAAATGATACTTCATAATACTACAGTTTTACATAAATAAAATGATGGTTTTAAATTACTAAAATTTGGCAAAAAGTTAATAAGATGCCTGAGTTCAGTTATGATTTTGAAGTCTGCATGATCTGCTGGTGGGCTGGTAATGTGCAAACGAGGGATTAAAAACACACACTTCATGAGTTGTTGTTATGAATGTATCCCATGAAATTTATTTTCTGTATTCATTTCAACAAAATCACTAATTATGTTGTTATAATAGTCTCATAAAATTCATGCTCTTTTCATAGTATTGCCAAAATAGAAAACTGAGACAGTAGCAACCAGAAATGTCACAAAAATGTTAAAGTCATACTTCAATTCAGAAATGAACCGTTACTTTTATATGTTATTTTGATATGTAGATACATATATAGATATGGATTCATACATAGATATATAGACAGACATAGAATAAAGAGAGAATAGAGTGAATATGTTATCATGTATCTATATTAATAGATAATCACATATAGAAAATATTTAAACTTCATTTTCTCTTAGAGTAAGTAGTATCTAGGCCTATAGAGCAGTATAAAGATTCAGTATCACATTTCACACTCATGCATATAAACCTACATATAATACAAACCTAAGAGTAATATGCATTAACATTACAAAATTTCCCCCTGCTTCTATGTGACATGATTGTAAATGCCACATAAATTCATGAATATTTCTATAACTCTGAATTGGGAATTGAAAAGGAAGAAAATGGACACTTGGCACTTTGGAAAAATGATGCTTCATTACATGGGACTGTATTGCATTCATATTATCTGAGAAGAAAGACTTGACACATTAATTAATTTGTCTTTTATCTAAGCACTTTGCCATTCAAACCCTCTCTTTACTCCAAAGCAGTGTTCATCTTTGGTTCATCTTTGGTTTCTGTAGCAACATAACCCACACACCTTTATGGGACTTGAACTTACAGATATGTGTTTAGAAGGCATGGGCCAAAAATGTAGAAAAGTTCCCTAGGGCCTGAACATCATTAATAGATAGAACCAAGGTTCTAAGTCACACTGTGCCTGGTCTGAGCACTAGATCCCAAATGGTGGAGGTGCCACCTCCCCAATTTATTAGGGGGGGGGAGGTGATGTGTGGAATGTTTTTGAGGATGTTGTTCACGACAGGGTTCTCTAGTGCTCAGTCTAAAGAGTAGTCCTGTCTGAAAAGCATTAATAGCTAAAAAGGGATTGAGGAAGAAAATTCCATGAAGAGGTAGAGGTGAGATAATCAGAGAAATAACAGAAAAACCAATGGTAGATTATAAGAATCAAGGAAATACAGGTTTCCAAAGGCTTTTTTAAAAAGTAGGACATTCAATGAACAAAATGTGGAATATTCATACAGTTGGATATTATTTGGCAGTGGAAAGGAACAAAGTACAGAAATACGTTACAAACCTCAAAAACTAAGTGAAAGAAACCAGTTACTAAAGACCCCATATGGTAGGGCACCTGGCACAGCTGGAAGTCACTATAGTCAAATCCACAGAGACAGAAAGTAGCTTCGTGGTTGAAGGAAGGGGGCAGAGTTGGAGGAAATGGGAGTGACTGGAAAAAAAAGAGAATTTCTTTTCCAGGTGATGAAAATGTCAAAATGTAGATTATGACAATGATCACAGCTCCATGAAATCCTAAAAGCCATTTAATTATGCACTTTCAACAGGTAAACTTTTTGATACATAAACTATATCTCAACAAAGCTGTTTTTTAAGAGTTAAAAGAAATAGCAAGAGATACCAATCCATTTCATATCACACCATTCCTTGTCTGATCCACCAAACATTGCCCACCTTACTGAGAATCTTCGGAGTTTTCACATGTTTAATAATAAACAGTCTTTCGTGGTGACTTGTCCACTGCCACTGTCAAAAACATAAATCTATCTTCTGGTCTTTGAAAAACAAGAGAGAAGATACAGGGACCAATTCATAATAAAGGTCTTTCACATGAAGGTAAACTTGAAAACAGAGAACATTTATGCAAAAATCCATTTGCTGTGTCAGTAATTTTCAGCATTTCACCCTGCTGTTACTGTAGATAATTGAGTAAAAGCTTTTCCTTTCCTACCTCAAGCATCAGTTTCCCACTGATCCTCTTAGAAATTCAGTCTTGAGATTTCACTTTAAGATCGTGAGTGCAGAGTTTATGGGAAATGCATGTGTGTTTGGATAAATGGACCTATTTCCTTTTCTTAAGGCAAACATTCAGAATAACTGGACCAAGACAGAAGGGGGGTGGAGTAAAATCTCCAAATTTATCAATCAGAGTCAAGTTTATCTCATCTTTGGTAATCATATAGACACAACTACTTGTCTGGCTTACAAAGTCACATCTTTCCTACCCAGCCAATTATTCAGCATTCACGTGAATTCAAGATATTATATGCTAATATATTTCTGTTGCTCATGTTTTTAATGCACGCATTAATTGTAAAGTCCATAAATTGGCTAATGTCCACAATCTGGCTAACACGTAGCATTGAATTTATACCTTTGAAGAACTTATTTCTTTTTTTTATATATAATATATATTTTTATTGTTATTTATGTCTTTTACATTTTGTATTCCCCTTGGGTAGCCCACCACCAATTCACCAGTGATCCATCTCCATGGTCCTTTGTGTTCTTTTCTATTCCATTTTGTGCACGTTTCCTTCCCTCCCCCCGCCTCCGCCCACCCCCTGCTGATTGTCTCTCTCCTGTTTGGTTTCCTTATAGTCCTGTTATAAGTGAAGAACTTATTTCTTAAAACTGTAAGTTGAGGGCATGAAACCTACAGATCAGTAATATGTAGTGGGAACATCAGTAACTCATGGGGGAATCTTCTTGATTTCACAATAACATCCAGATAATCAGATAATTAGCATTTATTTATTTTTTTAAGTTTTATTTTATTTTTGCATACAAGCTGGGGTGCAGGCTAGAGGTGCAGGGCGTAAGAGGATTTGCCAGAGACAGAGTGGGGAGCAGAACAGGCAGATCAACCAAAATACACTGCTGAGGGGAGCAGTGGGCGCACCATGTGGGATTCTCCCCCATCGGGCATTCACGCCTCAGCTGCCGACAGCTCCACAGTGCTGCGCTAACCCATTGCGCCACCAGGGAGGCCCCAGCATTTATTATTTTTACAGTATGCGTGATAGTCACAACACATTACTTTGAGGATTATGAAGAAGGAGAGCAGCTATTACTATCATTCTATTCTTTAGCTTGGTAAACCAAGGTCACTTAAACCATTGAAGGGCTAGAGTAGATCTCCTTGTTGGAGATTTCTAGAGTACTAAGTCCTTAACATTCATTTACTCTTGTCTAATTACTGGACACCTGTCTTCCCCTCTAAACTTCATGGAAGCAGGGACCCCTCACAGCATCTGGCACACAGTATGTGCTCAATAACCATTAACTGAATTGAGCTTATCCAGTTGTCAGGAGGTAAGGCTCAGAGATACTGTGCCAGGTTCCACATCACATATCCATTTAAAGTCTAGTGTCTTTATTTACCTATTATTGCCTTTAATGCATTACAAAATAAAAAGCTGTTAAGTGAAACTTTAGACTAGAAGTGTGTTTACTTACATAACCAAGGCACTGGTGTGGAGCAGCTGTTTGATACAGAGCTCAGTGGCCACCTAGCTCGGTGGTTATTTAACCCAGGGTCACATAGCTCAGTGGTCATTTACCCGGTGGTTAGGAGAGAGAGGACTGTGGAATCGGTCTTTACCCAAAACTTTGCTCTACCCTCTCCTAGCTGTGTGTCACTGAGCCATCTTAAAGCTCAATTTCCCCATGTGCAAAATAGAGATGAAAACAAAAATGTCTCAGGATTAGCACGTAGAAAGCATTTGATATCGGTGTTATCATCACCATTATCTTTGCCATCATCCTTATTATGTGTCCCTAACGAGTAAAGCAAAAACCTTTTGGGTTGACCATGGAATTGTCCACAGCAGAAAAGGCAATTTGCTGATAACCAATACTTGATTTGGAGATGGAAAAGCTCTTACTCAATTTTCTATAATAGATGAGTACATGTTAGCCCAGTCATTTCTTTCACAGAACACTACAGACAGCAGAGGCAGGAATGTCATCTCCAGACTCCTGGGGAGAAGTTCATTGACTTGCCAGCTGAAGAATCTGGAGAGACCTAGCACAATCTCCTCTAATTTTTTCCCCATCCCTAGGTCATTTAATCCACTCATCCCACCTCCGTTGCTGTGCGCAATATTTTTTCTTGGCAACTGCAATCCTACTTGATCCTTGTAAGAAAGGAAATTCCTAAATCCCTTTGCAACTCAGGGAAGCATGTTCTTTCATATGTAGACCCATTTCCCTCTTTATATTAGGTGGTGTTATTTTTTATTTCAACTGCTTATGAACACAAAGATCCTCAATCGTTGTGCCCTTAAGAACCTTTTTCATGGACCTCATCCCCAGAACCTTCTACTTCTCTCCCTTTCTCTGCTGCCTCCTGCTCCTTTCAGCCTATGTACCAGCCAGCTGTGAGACTAGGGCTGAATTGTGTCTGTACAAGCTTTGTTCCTCTTGCTTACCTTTGTGGATATTAGAAAGAGATGGTATTAGGAGTCAGAAACTTGAATGTAAATCCTCTCAATATAGATCAGGTGACTCAGTTTTGGGCCAACTAGTTCATGTCCTCATACTTTGGCTTCCACATCTGTAAAATGGGAATACTGATAGTACCTCATTAGCTTGTGATAAGAATGCATATATAAAAATATTTTATGAACTAGAAGAGTTTCAAAATATTTCACTTACCAAGAATGATCATCTAAGAATAGAGAAAAAGGATGCATAATTGATAGGCATTTAGAGTTCATTGGGTGACGGGTAATTTATAACTCTTAAAATGTTATTGTGTTATTTTCTCTGTTCATGCATACCGCTCCTCCACTTCTTTTTTTCTTAATGGATGTGACAGTGTAGATGTGATGGTCAGTGCTGTATTTTCTTCTCCCTTTATGCTTTTTCTCTAGTCACATTCAACCCTTGCCATTATTTCAACTATCAACTATAGACATATGTATAACAAATCCACTCTGTAGGCTAGGATGTCACGAAACCATTAAAATCGCTCCACCTTCACCATATAACATAACCTCATCATAGGGTAACATCCATCATATTAACAGATAGGTGACATCCAACATATCAACAGCTCCTGTCCACACTCAAGGGGAGGAGATTATATAGGGCATTTACACCAGGGGGCGGGATTCCTGGTGACTATCTTAGAATCCTGCTACCACAGGCATCTATCACCTGCCAAGCAAGTGCTCAGCAGGAGGGATACAAAAAAGAATTTGATGTGTTCTTTGCCTTCAGAGAGTTAGAAATTGAATGATAATCTTTCCTACCTCATAGGGCTAGATGAATAGGATTATATAGGGAGGAAATACATGAAAAATGTTTATCACAGTGTCTGACACATGAAAATTATTGTTCAGAAAGGTTAGTTATTATTATCAAATAATTGGAACACAGCCTGCTAAGAGTTGTACTGAAGTTCTGAACAAGGCATATGTTGAGAGGAGGAATTCTCGGTTGTTGAGATAGAAATGGCTTCAAAGAATCGAAGCTACTTGACCTCAGCCTTCTCCAAAACCTATCATATTGGCCAGAATAAACCCATTTTTTAAATGCCTGAAAACTAAGACTCAGTCAAGGAATTTCTACAATGTCATGCCACTAGTGAGAGATGAAGGCAAGTTTCAACACCAGATCTTCTGATTGATACCCCTGAGCTTCACTCTGTGTGTGTGTGTCTGTGTGTGTCTTTGTCTACACAGTAACAAGCAGACCATTTTAGCCATAGTGAGGAATGTGGGGGGACAAGTGGAAAATAATCTTGGGCAGGCAGTATGGGTTTTTATCACTGAAACTCAGGAAAGGAAGTTTAAAATGAAATCATACAAAAAGGCAGATGTGGTGGACAGGAGAATTACCTAATATCTAATCAGAATGTTATTTTAGGAAGAGTGTCCTGGCCTTGGTGAGTAAATTGCATTATAAGGGAACAAGAAAGTGCACGATGGGGCGTGAGCCAAGGAAGCTGCACTGGTACCTTAGATGGGAGGCCATCAAAACTAGAAACTGGAGCAGTGGGGAAGAGAGTTAGGAGTCACACTGGAAGTAGAAATGAGCAATAAGCAGGGGGTGAACAAAAGACCTGGTGAAATTGAACACTCCCCCCTTGGAACTCTATAAAATTTCCCCCTCTAGGCTGTCTTCCATCCTCTGTGCCCCCCAAATCTGGACCACCCAAGCTGTTAGCAGCACACCCACCCCACACTTACATGCCTGTGTGTTTGTTCTTGCTGTTTTCTCCCCAGGAAGTACTCCTCCCGGTCTGCCCCTCTGGCAAGATCTTGGTCTTCCTTCAGTGCCCATTTTAAGTGCCATCAATTTCAAAGAATCATCTAGTATCCTTTTGCTTTCCCAAAGTGTCTGATCTCTAGCTCCTCCAGACATGTAGAAACCTGCACTTTACTGCTTAGTTCTTTGGTATGTACCTTAGAGTGATCTCTAATTGATTTCATCTCCCTGCAAGGAAGACCTTGCCCACAATTAGAGCCCTCTGCCTGCCTATGATGAGAGTTAGCTGCCTGTGAAGTGGGGAACTGGTTTTCACTCAAGTTCGCATGAAACTCCATAATTGTCAAGGAATTGAAGTGAATCCCCAATCCGACTGTGGAGACTTTCACATCTAGTGGGAACACAGGACTGGGAAATCTTTGAGATGCCGTATCACTCGAGATAGTGGATTACCTCTTGCAATGTACTGTTCATTCAATAAGCATCTCCCGAGCACCTGCTTTTGGACTTGAATAGAAAGCGTCAACTCAAATTCCCACAGGGGACATGGAGGTGGGTGAGGTGGGGTGAGTCCTGGATTTCACAGACATGCTCTCTTTAAAACCAGTACTCACTCCTCAGCCCCCATCCACTGTTGCTGAGTAAGAATGGGGATTCAGCATGATTAGACAGTTTGATCGTTCGAGGGAAATTTAAAATAGAAATTTTGTATAAAATTTCTTGATTTCTTTAAAGTTGACAATCTTTTTACAAACAAAAACAAAACGAAACACCCTGTAGGCCCAACCTACTGCATCAAGGGTTAATTTCTGCCCTTGGATAGCATTTGGAGATCCAGTACTAATACTATACTAGATGCTTGATATAACAAATACAAACTCCATGCTTAGGCGGGAAATAGGTACTTAGTAGATAATTAAAAAAGAATACCCATGTAACATATTTCTTTTGTTTTCTTCAAAAATAAATGAAAGTATCTGGTGGGCAGATGAACAAGGAAAGAGAAGGAACTAATGTAAAAATGTGTCCTTAGTGTGGGGGGAGTATAAAGGAAGAGATGGAAAATCTAGTGAGAGGCTCCGGAAAATCGGAAAGCAGGAAAAATAAAAAGTAAATGGCTTCCCAGTAGAGATGAGTGTAGACCTGAGTCCCTTCCTTGGGCAACTGGACAGAGGAGCAGTTTTTATTTAAAGTGAAGTACGACACATGCAGTTGTCAGACTGAATTCAGGTTGCCTTATGTGGCCAAATGACCCAGTTTCACATAGAGAGTTGGAAGGTTGAGGAAAAATTAAAGTGCGTGATGAGGACCTGAGGTCAGCTGCAGAGGTCCGCTGAAGCCATGCATGCAAACGGGGGCATCGAAAGGAGGATATGAAAGTGAGAAGGGCCCCATAGCCTAGGGAAGAATCATTTTGGGACAGGTGGAAAGTACAAAAGTCCAGCAAAATAAACTAAAAAGGATATTGGGAAAGCAGAGAAAGACCCAAATTCCAAAGACTAAGAGAGGGGCGTTTGCAGAGAAGTCCTTTTCCTTCACGCCTTTTAGTAGGTCATCCCCATGATTCAGCTGCTAGGGGTAAAAAAAGGAAACCTGTAAGCTCTAAGGCCAATAGAACAGAGATGACTTCCAAACTGGGCAGGAGTTGGTACCCAGGAAAGAGCTGATAGTGAGTCTTGAAGAGAGTGTTCTGTCAGGTGGCTGACAGAGCTTTCATGTTGGATTGTCACCAGAAGAGTATTCTTTCCATGACTGAGAAAAATGAAGTTTCTTTTCATTTGAGAAGAAACAGATTTTTGCCCTGACTCTATGATGGCGACACAGGTCAAGAGGAAGGGATTCATTATTTTCAACTGGGATCTTCCCACATTCCCAGTGCAAACGTTATTCCACACCCGCCACATGCAAACCAACTACAGAGCAGTTGAGCACATGCATGTTCTGAGGTTGCAACCATTCATCACCATCAACTTTACTTTTCTTAAGAAAAATTAAGGTCTCCTGGGGAAAGAAGGAAAACGAAGCAGGCCAAATGAGGAGTTTTGTGAACTTGAGATGTGAATTTTCAGAAACTCCCTTTTCCCCTATTAATCCTTCTCTCGCTCTCTCTCTCTTTTTTTTTTTTTTTGTCCTTTATCCATTATGCAGCATTATGTAGGATTAGTTCTTTGTAAATTTGGTTTTGTACTCATGAATTAAATTCTTGGCAACTGCTGTTCCTGCTGACTGGGTGCTTCTTTGTGCTCTTTGTAAGATCTATAACTCATTGCACCTGTTGCATTTGAATAGTCCTCTGCAGTCAAGAATGTGTGTGTGTGCGCCGTGTGTTCTTTAAAGCTTTCTACAACATTGGTTGTGAAAGGAAGAACTCCAGTGGATGGGAGGCATGTATTTAAGAGTGGACAGAGTTCTGAAGGCCAGTTGTAGAATCTTTTTCCTTTGAGTTCTTTTTGGAAAGGCACCAGCAGAAGCTATAGGCATCACAGTGGGCATTTGGTGCCCATTTGGCGTAAGTGGTTGTAAAAGATGAATTCTGAGGGACTTTCCAGTCCTTGGAGGCTACTAACTATTTTAATCAGAGATCAGGAAAGGAGTTTCATGATCCTCTAGTCAAAATAGCACAGTTTTAAATGGGATAAGTCTAGGTCCAAGAAGCTTAAGAGTAACTCGTCCAATGTAACGCAGCTAGTTAGGGAAAGACACAGAACTAAATCTACAACTTCTGATTCTGCCTCTCCCCAATAAACATAGTTTCATTTTAAATCTTCTTTTGTTCCCTCAGATAAATATTAACTTGCTGGTTTGCAAAGACCCTGTAGAGAAGCTCTCTATTTTCATCATTTTACATTTCTGAAAAATTGCATCAGAATTTATGTCAAAAGGATGTTGTCTTTTTTCAATGAAATAGATTTTTTAATGGGAAAAAGAGAAAGTAGACCAGGATATATATCTTAGCAGCTGAATAAACAGGTCTACAGAACAAGCATTTTTGGCTTTATCTTATATATTATTTATAATGCAATCATTCAATTTATTAAAGATTGGACCATTAGTTTCATAATATAATACATTCTCTCCCTGTAGTTCCCATCCAGAGCTCTTTCTGAGATGGAAGTCAGCCAAATGGAGTGCAAGCATCTTTCTTAGAAGTTCTGTTTGGTTCCCCTTTTCGTATTTATCTCCAGTCCCCACTGTTACCCACCACCCCACTATACTTTTCCCACACAAGTATGACTCTATCTACAAGTATGACTCTATCTACTCTATCCATAGCTATTGGGCCTCCAGAAAGATGAATCTAGTCTTCTCACATCACTGGAAAGGGGTGGCCATTTGTGGGGTATAGTATCTTGCTGCAATGGACTAAACTCTGTGTCAATGGAAAAATCAAGAGAGAACTGAACACGTAAAGTCCCCAGCAATGACCTTCAGTGGAGAGGCAAAGTATGTAGACGCTTCAAGGTCTCAACTCATTTGTGACGCCAGTTAAGTAATTGTTTTCACTTGGAGAGACTCTAAAATGCTAACTGGAACATTCTTCTGAAAGCTCATTTGTCACAAACTCTCACACCACTGCAGAGATAAAGAAGGATCTTGAGAGACTGAGAATGAAGAGACTGTGCTTTGATATGAGAGGAGACAACAGGGTAAACATTATTCAAAACGAACTTCACCATATGCAAGTAGAAAAGATTGGCTGAAGACAGACGTTGGTCACTTCACTATTAGACCCAGAGTGGTCTGTCTCCGTCTGGACGCCGTTCACGTGTCTTCAGAGAGATGAGCGCGAGTGCATCCGCTATAGCCTCCCAGGGGAATGGGGACTTTCTCCTATTCCAAGCTTCTGTTTCAGTTTTCACTCACCTGGCTAGACGGGCTCTGTTTTTGCAGTCTAGGGAAATGTAGATGTTTGCCCTGCTAAAAGTAGAAATATATGATAAATTTAATTTAGATTGCTCTATCCCAAGTCCTGTTGTATTCCCATTATTAACCATAAATCTAAAGGAAAAGAAAATCATTAGATGTTTTACAGCTTCCAATCCCTAGGCTGCCATCAGAAAACTAACAACCTCTAATTTGGCTGGAGGACTCAGTAGGTGGCAGGCCGTGTGGTACCACCATACAGTCTGCACACCCACCGAGACCTGCCCAAGTACACACACACATACTGTGTGTCAGCCACTCCCGCTTACATGCGGGATATACACTACTCTATGCCCCCATTATTGCACAGAAGTATATACATACAGATAATTCATCCCACAAGGCAGGTACAACTTACAAGTGAAGAAAACTGAGGCTCAGAGAGGGCACGTGAGTGGCAGAGTTGGGGCCAGGCAATCTGGCTCTGGTGTCCACTGTGTCATTGTACTTTTGCTATGCCCACTGGAGCCAGCCACCACTCTGCCTGCTCCAGTCTCTGAGATGGATAAGACACACCACTGTTCTTGAAGAGTTCACAGTATGATGGCGGAGACAGACAATGAATTACAGGGAGGTGGTGGCTGAGCTGGGTCTTGATCATTAGAATTGTGTATCCCTTGGAGGATTCCAGGAGAAAGTATTCCACTCTCAGAAATAGTGTGTACGAAAGCAAGGAATAGTTGTGACAGACATGGGGCCACAGGATGAGTCACTGCAAGCAGCTACTGAAGTTGGGATTGAGAGGAGAAATAGAAAGCCAGAAGGTGTGGCAGAGCAATGGGGTGGAGAGCTTTGTGTGCCAGGATAAACCGTTTGCGATTTCAGCCTGTGGGAACTGCACCGCTGAGGAAGGTTGGGAAGCAGGAGATTAAGATGTGGTGTATGGTCTAGAACTATCACTGTGAGGCTGGACTGGAGATGGAGAGAACGTAGCTTGGGGAACTAGTAAGGACCCTCTTGTAAGAGCTCACTGCTAAAAACCAGATCTGCCCATTTCCTCAAATGGCTTTCTTAAAACCTTCAATGCTCTCTATTGCCTGTGGGATAAAATTTGAACTTTGTGAGATATTGAGTGATCTGACATATGTATCCTTTAAGGTCCTCAAGTCTTACCACTTCAGCCACCCATCCTACACTCAAAGAGAATCAAGCATTTCTTTTGTTTCCTGAATGGAGTTCCAAGCATGTGGGGCGGGAGGTACTATAATGTCCATCTCACAGAAGCTCTGAGCACAGTAGTCCCAACCAGCTCTCTTAACAAAGGCAGGAGACAGGATGGAAATCCAGCCCTATTAGCTGCAAAGGCGCTTTATAATGGGATTAACTGTGCCACTTGCTTCTGTCAGAAAACCGCTTAACCTCTCTGCAGGCCAGATTTCTCATCTGTAAAATGGGCCTATTAAAGCCTCCATCCTAGCCCTCTATCTTCCTATTAGGAAGAAACAGAAAGAAGGCAAATGTAGCCTCCTGTGTTCTGTTATTTTAAGGGAACATTGTTCAACACAACCTGCTTTCACCTATTCATGCCAATGAGAAACAGGATAAAACAGATGAAAATGACCCAGCCAAGCCTCTGTAATAAATAGAGTCAACCTTTAACTACATAGTGTCATAATTTTAAAAAATGCACTGGAGCCATTTCTCATTTATGTCTTCTAAACCCATTTACACATCTCTGTGGGCAAATATAAAATATTAGTGAACGACAAGGATAAGAACCTGAAAGACTTCATTATCAATTAAATCACCTGCAGTCACAGCTAAGCTCTAAAAAAAATGCTGATTGAAATTTTGTAGCTTTCATTTCTTCTCTGGATATAGTCTGTCTCAAGCACTTCTAGTCCTCCTGAAAATTACTGTCCAAATCATATGAGTTCAGAACACAGGAAGTCAGATCCACCACCCATAAATCAGAAGATTACATCCAAAGCCTTTTGGAATTAAATATTTAGTCCATGTTTGGTGGTGGTGGTGGAAGGGAGTCTATCTCAAGACAAATCTTTTTCAAGAAGCTGTGCTTGATAAAGGACAAGCTCTCCCACATGGCCTGCCTAGAGCACATTATGTTACAACCAACACTTTGGCATTCATCAGACTCACTCCAACATTTTATTGCATTCTAGTTGGCCTCCGGGTACCGCATTTGGAAATCATCACATCTTCGTTATCTAAATAAACACACGCTTCTGCTCGCCGGGGTGGGCAAGGCAGAGAAGCCCACCTGAGAACAGCTTCCTTTTGGTTTTACACCTGCATTTCAATGCATCTCCCCTTATGATTTTTATTTGGATTTTATTTAAAGTCACTGGAGTTTTCTCCATCCAAGCAAATCTCTCTGCCTTGTCTCGGCTATAATTTAATTCAGAACATTGCAAATATACCCGCCAGGATATTTTGCTTAACAGGACCTCAGACAAGCCATAAATATCTTTATTTATATTAATTCAATAATTTATTCATTAAATCAGAAAACATTATTGAACACTTATTCTGTGTTCCCCTCTATGTTAGAACTTGGGTGTTGATGAGACATAGTCCCTGCTGTGAAAATGCTCAATCACAGCCTCAGAAAGTCAGGCAGATAATGTAATTCACCTGAGTACAATATGGAAGCTGTAATACAAGGGTGTGCAGAGCACTGGAAAAATGGCGAGGGCATAGCCTTGGCCTGGAGGGGTGTGATAGAGGACTTTATGAAGAAGGCATTTGAAAGATGAACAACAGTTTTGTGGACTGGATTATGAGAGACGGGCTTTTCAGGAGGAGCACCTGGGAGAAAGGAATAGAGACAGGTACCAGCTATTGTGAATGGGCCAGTGTGACAGGAGTTATTGTACCTGAGCAGGAAGAACTCTTAGGCAGGGGCTTGGCAATTGAGGTCAGGTTCAGATTATAAAAGCCCTTGAATGTGTCCTCCAAAGACATCTGAGTTTGTCCAGTAAGCAGTGGAGTCATGGAAAGATTTCCTTGAAAAATGATTTGGATTACAGGGTTCATTTATGGCTCCAGGAGAGAAGCAGTTACTGAAGGCACGACAATCATTTAGATACTCACAAAGATCCAGAAAGAGAAGTCTGATCTAGAAAGATGGAAATGGATTCAAGAGACTTTTTTGGATGAGAGCAGTCAGCATTTGTTGGCAGGGGGAATATGTACTCCTTTGTGTTCAGCATAAATATTTTGAGTTCACAAAAGTCCATTAGCCCCATAAAGGCTTAAGTAAAAACACATAATTCAATAAATAGACCCTCCAAGACTACAAATAAATAGCATTATGGTACGAGTGGAAACTATTCTTCTAGATTCTGAGTCAGCTGAGGTTGGGATGACTCTCTGGCACCGTCACTTGTGGTCCTCTGGACAGCAGAGAGACAAGTGCCTTTTCCCCCCGGAGTATCTCATGCGTCCCTAATGGAGGAACTGACCAGAATGACTGATCTTCAAGGCCTCCTCCAGCACTCACAATCTGTGAGTCAAGCCCTTGTGAAAAGGGCCACTCACCCTGGCCTTTCCCAAGCTGAGTCACCTCTGAAGCAGAGGTTATTCTGGGGTTGACCAGCAAATGTGAGCCAGTCATGGCAGTAGTGCCCCAGAGTCTGTTCTCAGGAGTTGGGGACCAGCAGGTCCAATCTAAGAGTGAGGCAAATGCCAAGGGCAGCCCCAAACATCCTCCCCCTGAAATGCACAGTGGCCCAGATCCAGCAGTGCCGCCTGGACGTCCACAAAAGCAAGAGGCCTCTCACTTGGGCCTTCTGGTCTCTGGCTTTGAGTCTCTTTTTCCTGCTGTCAATTCCCACAGCCAATTATCCTACTGAACGTTGTTCCAAAGCTATTCACAGAGTGTTGCCACAAGAATGCAGGGATCTCAGAAGGCTTTCCCTGAGCTCTCTCCACAATCCACTTATGAAGGAGCATAAGTGTTTAGGGCACTCTCTTGGGCCCTAAGGAGTAGAGGGTGCCACTTCTGCCAAATTCCAGTTACCTAGCACTTAGTGAGCGCCTACTGTATTCTGCCAAGCACTCTGCAAGTGGAAGGCTTTACACAGCAGCCCCAGGAAGTAGCTGGATGTGACTATCCTGTTTTAATGTGAAGTTTGGTGAAGGAAAGGCACTATTCAGAGGCTGAAACTTCTAGGACATACCTAACCAGGATTCACACTGAGGCCTGGCAGGTTTCCATTCTGCAGCATCCTCCTTCCTTTGGCCTAAGTTAAGTTCTAAATAACATGGCACCTAACAGCAAACTATCTGCAAACCCTCTAAGCATGTCTATAGCTCATGTCCTTGTAACCCAATGAAGGCACCGTCAAGGTGACTTCTTCAGAACAAGATACCAAAAGAGGGAGACACATCATAATTCACCTAACTAAGGGCACTTGTGTTAGACATCCAGCTTTCTTCCAGTTTTGCCCAATAAAGTTGTGATTTACTGCTACCAGTCAGTATCCCATAGTGATTAAAATGAAGAAATCCTGTGGATCAGACTACCCATCTTTGAATCCCCTTTTTTATGTAGCAGCCAAGTAAATTTGACCAAATTACTGAGGCTATTTAAGCCCAGTTTCCTGTGTATAAATGGGGATGAGAGTAATACTCACCTCAGAGCATTATTATGAGGAGCAAATAAGATGATGCATGTAAAGTACTTAACAGTCTAGCATATGGTGTGAGCTCGATAAATCCCAGCCATTATTATTATCGTAATGTCTTTGTGCATAAACCTATCTACAACTCTGATTGTTTTCTTAGGATAGATTCCAATGAGCAAAATCACTGTATCAAAGGATCACTCTTCATACATAGGGCTTAATTATCTTCCAGAAATTTTAGAACGATTTATATACCCAACAGAAGTGCCTGCAGGAATAAATGCAGCAGCCGTCAGAGGGATGGACTCAAAAGATATATCAAATGTGGATGAAGATAATACAGTAAAAAGTGTTTGAAATCCAGCAGTTCTCACACATGAGCACATAAACTTTCCTTTTCTTATGCTTCTTCAGTCATGGGAATAATCAAGGTGCAGGCTGATTCCCTCCCTCCCCCAAAGACCTTTGATTTAAATGTTAGAGAAAATAAGTTCAATTGCAAGCTCTGGCACATACTAGCTGTGAGATTTTGAGCTAATTTATTTCCCTCTCTCTACTCAGTTTCTTCAACAGTTTTTATTTTTAAGTAGCAGTTACATCTGGGCAGTTATCTTCCTCTCATATTTGTTGTAACTACATATGCAGACTAAATTTGATTCCTTCTAATGGAAATAGCTGTCAATATTTTGGTACATTTTTCTACAAATGCATTGCATTTAAGAACAATTTTTACTTTATTATTACATAGATATTTCATATGCCAATATCAAATGGAGTGGAATGTGTGATTCCCCAAATTTTGCTGTGTGATCACAGATAAGTAGCTTGACCCTTTTTTACCTGTCCTTAGCAATAAGAGCCTTGGTCCACATTATCCCCAATATCTATGTTTCCAGCATATTTTGCCTTTCCATATAGCAATGTTTCTCGATCTTGGCACTAACATTTTGATACTCTTTCTTGTCTTGAGGAGGAGCGGTTTTCCTGAGTGCATTTAGCAGGGTTCCTGACCTCCACTACCACCACCCAAGGTGTAACCATTATAAAGGTTCTCCAGGGCCTCCCAGGTGGCACAGGGGTTAAAGTCTCAACACTATCAAGCTATCACCAGCCACTGGGGCATGAGTTCGATCCCCGGCCAGGGAGGTAACCCACGTGGTGCAGCAGACCTCTCCTGTCTTGCCCACTGCTCCCCTCAGTAGTATATTTCAGTGGATCTGTCTGTTCTGCTCCCCACTCTGTCTTTGGGGAATCCTCTCACCCCCTGTACCTCTGGCCTATACCACAGTTCTTCTATGCATAAATAAATAAAAATAATTTTTTAAAAAAAAAAAAAGGTCTCCAGACATTGCCATATGTCCTCTAAGATCCAAAGCAGAGCCTACTGAGAACCACTTGGCATATACTTAAAAGAGTTTTAGGTACTGGGTGTTAATGAGCTAGACTAGAGGGTTTGCCATATCCTTTCTATCTTAAAGTCCTAAAGGTCAATAATGCTACAACTGATTTGAACTCAAACCCACCCATCTACCATGTATTTGAGAGACTTTGTCATCTCTGGTGTCTGTTCTACCTGTTGGCTCTCGTGGATCTCTCTGTCATATCTCCCTTGTTAGAAGTGACAGGTGAAATAACCCAATCACAGCCCTGGAGTCCAACTGACTCAGTCACCAGTCAGGTGTTTTGGGGCAAATTCTTTAAGTTTTTGTGTATTTTTTTCATATGTTAAATGTGGCACCATATGTCCGAGAAATTCGGAATGGACTAAATACAATCAATGTGAATGAGCTTGGTACCAAGGAGGAGGTGGGGAAGTGGAAGATGAAGAGAGGGAGGTGGGGGAACGAGGAAGAGGAGAGCACCCAGAGGGAAGCTCTTGCTTTCCTATTTCCCTACAGAAAATGGTATCACTTAGTCACTTCCCAGCCATAGCCTCAGACTTTGGACTGGGTTTCTTTTGATTTAGGGAGTTTCCAACAGAATCAAGGAGCAGCTCAAGAAGAATGGGGTGGACAAAAGATCTAGTAAGCAGTCAAAGGAATGCTCTGGAGCAAAAGAGTGACTTTGGTTCCAGCTGAAAATGTCAGCAGAGAGAAAGGAATCTGTTTAGCAGGTGTGTTTGGAATCTGGCAGCGCGCACTGGGCCAGGGCCAGGCCCACCGAGCTGGTCTGAATGCCTTCTGTGTTGCCTGCTGGGACTGAGACCCAGGAGTTAAAGGAGAGAAGGTCTCAGGTAAACAGGCCATGGCCAGACAGTGGCTAGGATTTTTCCTCAGGCCTCCCGTTTCTCTTGCAGAGCACCAAGAGGCCAGCAACAGGCGTGTGGCCTGAGTCCGCAGCCTTCAGCCACCCTCTTCCACATCACCGGATCCGAAGGGAGTGCCCAAAATAGCTCAGAATCTGGGCCTGCCTGGGAGAGACATAAAGATCCATTTACATGGGAAGGTGGCTGCTCCCAATACCCACAGCCGACCCATCTATGCTAATGGCTCCGTCTCCCTCAAAGCTGGGATTTATATAACTGGCTCCTACACTTTGTCCTTGCCAGCAGAAATGCCTGCATTATCTTAATTCCAGAATGTAAATTATTCCAATTTTGAGGCCATCATTTTAAATCTGTCAAAGTCAATATTTTTAACAGCCTAGAAAAAAATTACAACTGGAAAATGTCTAAACAAGTTGTACTTGAGGTCTTGAGACAATTTCTGGCAAAAATCTGTGCTGAGATGGAGAAATAACCCACAATGATTCCACAACTAGAGAAAAACATCAGTGTGTCCCGTTACCAATTTGTCCACAGGCGAGTCTGCTTGCATTGATCCCTTTCAATCTGTTACCTTCCGTTTATGGGTTAATCATTTGTCTTTTGATTCTGCAATATCTTTTCTTCAGATATTAATTCCTAAAAGAACGACATTAATCCTTGGTCATGAAGAGAATGGAAAAGAGGGTGCCCTTACCTCCACCTTTTCCAAGTTTCTGTCTGTCTTACTTCTATTTTCATTCACTTCATCCATTATTCTCTGAAAGCTACTACATGCCAGACAGAGCCCCGGGGATGCCAGCACATGTGAGAACATCCTCAAGGTGAGCGAAACATTTCAAACAAAGTAGGTTGCACTTGCTTAGGAAAGAAAAGGTAGTTCTTTTTTGTATTTGCACATCCGTTTCCATCATCTCTACCTTACTCGCTTACTGGGACAGAAGCCTGAGATGGAAGGAAATGAGCTTGCGAGGAGGTGAACGTGCCAAGTGGTATGGTAATTATGGCTCAGTTTGGTGCAGAAGAAACTCATTAGGACCAGCCAGGTTGCAAAAAATGGCACCACCCAAGTACGTACCTCTGCTTACCATTTCCTCCAGGCAGCAGTCAGAGTGGTTCTCTTGAGAAAGCACTGGAAAAATCTCTGTTATGGGCCCATCTCCTGTTCAGAGACTGGAAAACACCCCATTCCTGTAGCTCTGAAGCAGGATTAATTGATTGGTCTCATATGAACCTAAAAGCCGTTAAGAGCAAGGAGGATGAAAAGCAATTCAAATTGCTTTATTACCATTTTCTAGTAAAGTACCAGTTTAGTCCTCAGCCCTACTGCGAAGCAGCAGGTTTCCAGATATTGACTGTGCTGGCATGTGCTCCAAGAAGAGAGGAAATGCCCGGGTCTGAAAAGCAGAAACATCTGCTCAGATCTCTGGCAGGCCTGTTGCTGGAGCCACAGTGGGGGCTGGGGGTCCCCTCCAGGTGGTGTCACTGCAAGCAGGAGATGGGGAAAGCACTCCCAATAGGGGAATTGCTGGCTGTGGGTGGGGGTTCTTTTCCCTCTCTCTCTTTTTAAAGACCTCATTCACTTGATGAGGGGATAGGGGAGAGATTATAAATGGTATTATAAGGCAGTCTATAGACTTTCTAATTGAGGACAGCCAAGATGATGATAGTAGTTATCATAGTAATAATAATAGCCATCATGTAGTGCTGGTATCTGCCAGACACTGCACACTTTACATATCTTAATTCACATCAACCTCAAGCAACCCTAGTGGGCAGGAACTACTATAATTGACTTTTTTACAAATGAGGAAACTGAGGCATATAGATTCAGTCACTTGCTTGAGTTCACCAGGTAGTAAGAGTAGATTTAAACCCAGCAAGTCTAACTGCTTGGAAATAATTACTGCACTGTGCTAGATACTGTCACATGCACTATTTTTCTTTGATCCTTACAGGAATACTCTGAGTTGGATATTACTGTCCCCAGTTTTCAAATGGGCAAACTGCAGCTGCCACATTATGAAGTGATTTGTTCAAAGTCACGAGGATAAGAAATATCAGAGCCTGGATTAACCCCAGGTCAAACTCTTTCTACAACTTGGTCCCTCTCCATGATCCCAAGGCTTGGACTGCAATGGTTTCTCTGTAGGGATCTAGCCCGGAATGTGAATAACAAATCAATCAATAATAGCAATAATAATAGTAGTAGTAGTTACCATCTCTTCCCTGCAGTTGGATAACCACCCCCCAGACTTGAGTTTAATTCTCTTAAATTGCTCCAAGTCAGTTTTTTGTTTTATCAGGGAAACTGAGGTTCAGAGTAGGAAGTGACTTAACCAAGGTCACACAGGTAGTAAATTATTTCACTTACATAGGAGCCACAGTTCTTTTGGTTCCTAAGCATAAGTGCATAGTAATTGTCCCTTTTTCTTAAAACAAAGTAAAAGCAAAAGAATTTTTAAGGACAGGGAAGGGAAAAAAAGCAAAAGAAATTGAAAAGCTAATATTTGACATCTTTTCAGTGCCCTAGAGAACTCACATGTAAGAAAAATCTTTGCCACACATCTGTAGGACATAAAGTCCATGTGAAATAGAATTGTTGGCTTTTTCATCCTCTTCTGTATCCCTAGCAATCCTGATAGACACTTGTTGAAAGGATGACTGAATTTATTTGGGGCTGTCAGAGAACTATCTTGAGTAAACTTGAGTGATTTGCAGAGGAATAGTTTCGTGATACTTCTAAGAATAAATCCAATATTGGGCTACAACTAATCCAAAGTATTAAGAGGTCTTTTATCCAGTAAGATGACCACAAATGTGTCCATTGCACCTAAATATTTACCTCCAAGAAGAGAACTCAGTGGGCCACTGTCTCTGATAAGGGGTTGGTACCCAGCATATATAAAGAATTCATACAATTTTTTTTTTAGATTTTAATTTTGTGTGGGAGAACTGGGGTGCAGGCAGGAGGTGAGGGGGTGGGGCATGAGAGGAGTCACCAGAGACAGAGTGAGGAGCAAAACAGGTGGACCCACTGAAATACACTGCTAAGAGGAGCAGTGGGCAAAGCAAGAGAGGTCTGCTGCGCCATGTCGGTCAGCTCCCTGGCCCGGGGATCAAACTCAGGCAGTAGCGGTGATAGCTCTGAGACTTAACCCCTAGGCCACCAGGGAGGCCCCTAAACTTTACATTTTAGAATGTCTAATATGGTTTTATGTTGTATGTGTTTATCACATAGAAAATCTGAAACCAAGATGAGAAGATTTGCCCAGGATCACACAGTGAGCTTGTGACAGGCACAACCTACACTTGAATTTCCAGCTTCCTGAAGCCCCGTCTAGTTCTATTCTTATCTTTGCTTTAAACTAAAATAAGACTTACAGAGCATTTGCAAATACAGTTAAATATCATGTAGCTTTAACAAAAGGAACCAAACTCCTCATTTATTGTTTTTTCCTCTACATTGCCTAAGTAAAAGAACATCCAAAATACATCATTGGTGGGGTGATGGAGATGAGATGACTGAGGTCTGAGCCACAGTGAATTTAACTCAGCTTCATGAATCCTTTACACTAACTATAAAAATATTCCCAGTCCTGGGACTTCCCTGGTGGCGCAGCGGTTAAGCGTTGCACTGTGGAGCTGTCGGCAGTGGCAACGCGAGTTCAACACCTGGACGGGGAGATTCCCACATGGCGCGACATGCCTCGCCCGCTGCTCCCCTCAGTAGTGTATTTCCGTCGATCTGCCTGTTCTGATCCCCACTCTGTCTCTGGTGAACCCTCTCACCACCCCACGCCTCTGGCCAGGTACCCCAGCTTGTATGCATAAATAAATAAATCTTTAAAAATATATATTCCAAGTCCCTTACTCAGTAACTTTAGGCTTTATTTTTATTTTACATTGATAAAAGGGGCTAATAGAAACACAGTTAATCAGAAATCTACTAACCTCACAATTATCGTGGTTTTGTTTTTCACATCCTTTATAAAGCTACCTCGAGTCATTTAAAGTTTCAGGCAGCAGCTGAGTTCCTTCTCTAACCCCTTTTCTCTTCCTACTGTCAGATTGATGCTTGCAGGCAACTGTAGAAACGCTTTACATCATGCTAAAACCTGTCCTCCAAAGGCAAAGAAGATGTTCCTTGTGTGGGCCATTTGTCATTGTTCTCTTCCCACTCAGTCGGGGGTCTGTTTCTCTTAGTCAAGGGGTGGGAAAGAGAAAAGTGCAAGAAACACACCAAGGTTTGTAGAATAGCATTACAACAAAAACTAGATGACTGACTTCAATCAGATCATTAAATGAACATATTCTTCCACCCCATACCATACATTAATGCTTTCAGCAATACCCTTGCTGTATAACTGAGTGGTTTTCTTATTAATGTCCAGAGTCATCAGAAATCCCAGCTGTGACATGCTTTCACAAAATGTAAATATTGTAATTTCCAATAACTTTCAGTCTCCGCAACAGAACCCTCAAGATGTAGCCTCATGAGTAAAGTAAATTTCAATGGGTCCATTTTTCAACAACAACCTAAATATGGTTATCAATTTTTCTTAAACTGTATTTAAATGTTTGGAGTAACAGAATTATGCCCCACCCCTTTCCACTTAATCTCCTCATACTTTTTGTGCATTAAGAGTACATGACATGTTAACTATGAAGAACATTTATTCTAGCAAAGTTGAAACTTTAAAAAAAAACCACCTTGATTCATATTTTTTCAAAGTTCAAGGTTTTTTACTGAAATTTAAAAGGAAAAGAAAGGTTTCTATGTCAAATAATTCCAACTGGCTATTAATCACCTTCGTCCTAAAAATGTGTACTCTTCTGCCCTTCCAAAATACAAGGACTTCAAAATCACTTCTGACTCTCAGGACATTTCAACCCTCTGCTCTGTTTATAACTGTGAGAAACATGGGCTTTTAATTTAAGCTTTCCTAATTCAGATATGTATTATTTCTATTGTTATTGAGCAATTACGTAACCCAGATTTGTGCTAACAGATGGGATGAATACCATCTACACAAGGTACCTGTTGATTCTACTTGCTGTAGTCCTTGAGATCACAATCCTTTCCTGCTCCAAATATAAAGAGGCTCATGGATATTTAACTCACTGCACTCCTTACAGAGATTTGTAGTTTAGGTACCCCCAACTTTTCAAAAGTTCACATTATACCACTTTGCTTTTATGAAACATTAGTATGTGTTTTGCCAATTGAAAAGCACATATCAGAAAAGGCAAAAAATGAACATGGCGGTCAGTATCTGTTTTGTAGCGATCAATCTAGAATCACCAGGTACCCCAAGCAGTGAGAGTAGCTGTGCCAAGTTCCTTCCCAGGAACTACTTTATACAGGCTGTGATGTGTTATATCACTCCTGATTTTATTATATATTAGTGTTATTTAAGGTTTTGTTACTTGGTATGATTTGGTAGGCTACTTTTTGGACTGGGGAACTCTCAAAATTTTTTCCATATAAATTAATGGCAAGTATTTCATTGCTTTATGCCATTTCAGCTTATGAAAGATTTCATAAGAAAGTTCTTCTCTCAGTTAGTGGCAGAAACCTGCTGTTTTTCTCCAGTTACTAATTTCTCCAAAAGAAAACACAACTGGTAGTAAATTCTCACTTCAGAATCTAGATAGCTCACGGTCAATCTCAGACCTTTCTCCCTGACCCAGATTCTACTGTCCCTCCTGTCACAAAATGCTTATTCTCCAGACAATTTCAAATAATATGTGATTTGATTAAAAGATATATTTAAGTAATATTTGGCAAACACTTCACGGTTTACAGAGCACTTAAAAAAATTAGACTTGTATTTTGTTTTTTTCTAAAATACACTCATTTTTTCAGTGGAAGGACAAAACTTAAAAATTCCTCATAATCTCACAACCCACATGACCCCTCTTATTTCTTAAACAAAAATATTACTTCTATCACATATAATGACAGATAGCAGACCAGTGATTATCTGGGGCCACAAGTGGAGATACTAACTGTGAATGGTAAAAAGAAACATTCTGTGGATAGTAATAGTATTTTTTATTGCGATGTAATTGATATATAACCCTGTGTACATTTATTGAGCTTTATTGAGATGTAATTGATATATAACCCTGTATACATTTAATGTTTAAGGTGTGATGATTTTATATATATGTATATGTTATGAAATTATTATCACAGTAAGGTTAACACATATATCAAACATATTTGACATTTTTGTGTATGCTGAGAACTACCCTCCCAGCAATTTGGGGGTCTACAACTTAGTTTTGCCAGTGAAACTCGTGTGCTGCATCCTCAGAACTTAATTTATTTCACAATTGGAAATGTTTACTCTTTGGCTACCTTCACCCATTTTTCTACCTTCCCATCTCCAGAAACACCAATTTCTATGAATTCAGGCTTTTTTAGATTCCACCCATAAGTGAAATCATACAGTATTTGTTTATCTCACTTAGCATAATGCCTTCCATGTTCATCCACTTTGTTGCAATTGGCAGGATTTCCTTTAACAAAGATGATTCTTGATGGTGGTGGCTATGTGACTGCATTCGTCTGTCACACGTCATTACCCTATACATGTCAGATGAGCACATTCTATTTCATGTAAATTATACCTCTGTTAAGTATATTAAAATTTTGTAAATAGTGACATATTAACTAGAAAAATTTTAAAAATGATCATTTAAGTATACTGGGTTGATTTTACTTTGTCCTTTCCTATAACCTCACCAAAAAGGGAGTAGAATAACAGATTAAAGACATCCAAAGACAAGGAAAATAAATGTTCAGATAATGAGAATTTTAACAGACTTAAGAACTTAGCAGAGCCAAGTAAGTTACACACTTAGTGCCTGCAGATAGATGAAAAAAATCATGGGAAGTTATTAGGCAATTTCCCCTGCAGAAACCCTGGAGGGGCAGTAACAGAAGCTTAGAACTTGGAGAGAGAGCTGAAGTATAAAAATGAAAGAGGGATTAGCTGAAAGTCTCTATGGCGAGTAATGAGATCAGAGCACCCCCTCCTCCCCTGCAGCTTTTCCTTCACTTTAAGCCATCAGATAAACTACCCCCCTCTTTACCCTCCACAGTAGGACAGAGGTTTAATTCAAGGAAACCCCTGATTCAGAGGCTTCAGGCCAACTGGAAAGCGAGGGTGGGTGCAAGACTGAAATAGACCATTTACTAGTAAGTTGACCTACTGAACTGCAGTCCTCAAAGGTCAGTAATCTAAAAACTTCAAAGCAGGTGTTCTGAAGATGTATCCCTGGAATAATTAAGTCATTCTAGAAAAAAACTTGTACACATATTCCAGGGTTTCATCAATGACTAATTTGTCTTGGTTCTTGATCTCAATAGACTGAATAAGCACTCTCTCAACAAACTCTCATACACACAAACACACACACACACACACAGACTTTCTAAATAATAACTCAATTTTAAATAAGAACAGAGAATCAAGGATGTTTAGATATTTAAGAAATACCACTAAGTAATTTTTAAGTTGAAATAAATATTTTAAAAAGAATCTGGGAGGAGACAGAAACAACATAAGAAATCTTTTAAAAGAAATAGTCGATATCTTTAAAGCAATAAGAGATGATATTGCAGTCATAAAATAAGAAATGGGTGCTATAAGATAGAATTAATCAGAGAACAAGAGGAAGTGCTCAGATATTTAAAATGTACTAATCTAAGTTCATCAGAGGAATTGAAACAGTGAAAATCTCAAAGATAAAGCTAAACAAGCAAGTAAACAGACAAAAAGACACAGAGATAAGGAGGATCAACCAGGAGAAACAACATCACAGTAATAAAATTTAAAAAAAATACAAGAAAAATAAAAATAAAGAGAAGTAACTACCAAAGAAATAAAGGACACAGTCTTGAAATCAAAGGGACGATGTGTGCCCAGGACAAAAACTGAAATAAATTCACATAGATGTAATTCATGAAATTTTAAGATGCCAGAGATTTAAAAAAAAAAAAAGCTACCAGAAACAAAATGTGGGTTATGAACAAGAAATAGATGGTAGAATGCATTATATTTTATGATGTTCACCAGGCCTAGAAAGAAACCCATCTAGAGTAAATAAAAAGAATTGAGAACTGTAAGAAACAACCCCCTAAGGGAGAAAAAAGAATTAAAAATTATATCTTATGTATGTAAGCACTTGAAAAATTACTTCTGGGTGTTTGACATATCTTTTTGGTGTGTTTAGAAAAAAAATCTTTAGTGTATTAAGTAAATAGAAAGCTAAATAAAAATTTAGCTAATTATTAACCATGGGAAAAACAAAAAGGCAGTGATAAAGACTCTATACTACTTGGCTAGGTAATGAAATATTTAAGTTGTGATGACAAAGTTACCTTATGTAGAAATTAGGTTAAAATTTGCCATGTAATTATGAGAGGCTAGAAGATTGGAAAAGAGAGAAATGGGCCTTTATAGGAGAGAGAAATCCTCAGTAACAAAATGGAAATCTAATACATACAATCAAAAATAAAGCTATAAACATATTATGTAGATATTTGAAGACATCAAAAAAAACACATGCAAGTTTAAAGTAACTCTGAAGAGTAGACTGGGGTTGGGGGGGGGGGCGCTGATTAAAAACCAAGGAAATTTTATATAATCTCTTAGTACTGCCCTCTGTTCGAGCTGCATCTATCACACATGAATTTTTTTAATAGAAATGAGAGGTATTCTTCTGTTTTACTGTTATAAATAACATTACAAAGCACTTTTGCATTTATTATTTCATTTGGTTTTCACAGGAGTCTACTGACATAGGATCTACTATTAGCCCTATCTTATAGATGTGGAAATTGAGAATCAGAGAAATGAGGTAAGTAGAGAAAAGTCTGCTTTTAGTGGTACTATTATAAGTACTTATCTTTTCCCTCATCAAAAGATTACAGAAAATACTGAATATGTGTCTATTTACACCTCTGTTTGACTCTAAAAAGGTACCTAAGGTATCATAAAGATGAATACAGTATTGCCAGCAAAATTAAGTTAAAAATAAATTATTTAAGGATAGATAAGTAGATTCAAGGGTAAAGTTTACTAAATGCAGGCCAACAAATCCTATATGTCACAATAGGAGTGAAACAAAAATTTACCTCTGAGCTTCCTAGTTACCAATGCTAAGAAAGAATCAAGATTGACAAGTTGGAAGATTCACTGTGTCCACAAGGTAATATCAAATCAGATATTATAAAAACCAGGAAGAACTTTCACCCACCAATCTTCATAAAGAAGAAATGACATAATGTAATGAGCCATAGCCTCAGCAATGATTTCAAAATAAGCTAGTAACAAGTAGAATCTATATCCTTCACTGTTCATCAATTTCATCACACCAAACACAGTTAGATTAAAAATAAATTAAAAGGAACTGGAGGAGGGCCATCAAAATGGTGAGACTTATGTATAAGGAAAACTTCAAGGCAGGTGTAATGTTGCCATTAGCCATGTATGCTACATATATACTATGCACAATCATGCACACACACACACACGACTTCAAAAGAGTTTTGAAATAACTCAATTTCCTAGTGCACTCGCCAAAGGAAACTAACTACAAAATATACATAATCAGCAATTTACACTACTTTTTGTATAAGATTATTTACTATAAATGAATTTAAAATTGATTTATCAAGGCAAAATTGTTATTGGTTTTATAAGTGAACACTGGTTTTGGAAGGATAGATTGACAAGTATTCTTTGTGTTTGAGATACTTGTCTCTTAAATGCACTCCTGGTTCACCATACTAATTCTGTTAAATATTGACTCTAGGTGAGGAAGGTTTAAGTTAGCTCTTCCTCTCTCCACCTCAATCATTTCTCAAGGAGGAGAGCTGTTCCAGCTCTGTGACATTTCAATGGACCACAGAAGCAAGGAGTGCTGATTTAGCTGAGCCAAGTTGAAGGTTGTGTGTGCAAAGTGAAAACTCTGTAGCTGATCATCTGTCAGGCCCATCAGCTGGTCATTAGGTCTCTCAAGGACTTTACTGCTGTCCTCTGAGTGAATAACAGGAATTCCGTGCTGTTCCCAGGAGGACATTCAAAGCCGCCATCCTCTGAGGTGCCAAAAGTTCTTCCTTAGTTTTTAACACATTAAGACCTTGTTGAGCTCTATGAACAAAGGAGAAAACAGGCCTCTTTTATGGAATCCACACCTTATTCAAGTGCACCTACTGGTGACAAGACTCAGTGCTGTCTCTCTTACGTTGAACCTTTTACTCAAAGCCATGTGTACCCTTTCCTTCGTTGACCTCACTCCTGCAAATAAATTCAGGCTCTGTGGGTTTGTCTGGCTCTTTGTTACCTATATAGCCTCTGTGTCCTCAGAACAAACCAGTCAATAGACTCTCATTGAAACAAAAGTTCAGTAAATCTGACTCTACTTGCTCTTTTAACACTTTGAGGACTCTGGCATTATCCTTATCATTTTTCCATTGATCCCCAGGAGCCCCTTAAGGGGGTATCTCACATGTACTCACTTCTTCTCTTTTCCCACCATATACCTTGTCTTCCCTCCTGATCCAGAACAACCCCTATTGTCTATTACCTTCAGAGTTAATAAAGGTGCCCCTGTGTCTAGGAAACACTGTTAAAATGCCTCCCATAGATGCACCAAAAATGCAAGTAATATGTTACAGTTCTGGAATTGCCAAATTAATTCTTCACTTCCATAAGACTTTAATGTGTTTAAGTCAACCTAGTTCTATACAGAAGTGGAGGGAAGTCCGGTCAGTTACACTGTAATTAGAATTATTACTATAACTATCATAAAATTGTCTTTGTGCTTATTTGCCACTCCCTCCTGTGAATTCGGATATCAATTACAGAGGGAGAATTCTGAATGGCAGACACCAGGAGTAAAGGGAGGTGGATCCATCCTTACTTGTAAATCCCAAGGCTTTGGTAGTGGAATAACCACATCTAGCTTTAGAATGAGTTCTTCTCTAGAAGACCCTTCCACACTCACATAAAACACAGATGAGTCCTTTCTTCCTGACTTCCAAAAAACCCCAGCCATGTCTGAATCTTAAGAGAACACAGATTTGGTTCAAAATGTCAGAACAATGTCGACCACTTAACAAGCGTCTACATGCACTTGTACTGGTTCCCTCATTAATGCTCATAAGACTTGTAGGACTAGAATACTCTTTTCTTTGTTTTGAAGGTGAGAACTGACATCATCTGTTCATGATTCCTGGAGCTCCTCTCTGAGGCTATGGAGGTGTGGATTGTATAGGAGCTGCACCAACCCAGTGTAGGACACTATAGTAGGCCAGATGGCGGGACCCAAATATATCCTCAAGCAAGTGTAACTGGAGAAGGAGAAATGAAACATAGACATAAGCCACACTGTTAAAAGGGAGAACGTAACATGATAAACACAGAGTGCTGCAGATGTGCTGAAGGGAAAGCGGAAGCTGTGAACCCAAAGTGGCTGTGCCTTAAATGGCCAAGTGATATTCATTCATTCATTAATTCATTCATTCATTCATTAAACCAGTAGAGATTGAATATCTGCTCTAGACTAGGAATTGCATTGGGCATTAAAATCATAGCCACATGAAGAAACTCATAATCTGAGAGAGAAAGAATTAAATATTCTTCCTGTGTTACTAGTTTCCTAGAGCTGCAATAGCAGATGACCACAAACCCAATGGCTTAAAACAACAGACATATATTCTCTCACAATTCTGGAGGCTAGAAGGCCAAAATCAAGGTATATGCTCTCTCTGAAGGTTCTAGAGACAAACTTCCTTTGTCTTTTCCTAACTTCTAGTGCCTGCCCAAAATTCTTGGTGTTGCTTGGAACTGTGTCACTTCAGTCTGTCTCCTCCTTCACGTGGCCTTCTTCCCTACATGTGCTCACATCGTCCTGTCCCTGTGTCTTTATATGACCTTCCTATTAAGACACCAGTCATTGGCTAAAAGGCCCATTCTAATCCAGTGTGACTTAACTAGTTGTGTATGCAAGACCCTAGGTCCAAAAAAAGTTATATTCAGAGGATCCAAATGGAAATGAATTTCAAGGGAACATTATTCAATTCAGCATACTGGCATTCAGTAAAACTCAACAAGTGCCAGCTAGGGAGGCCCAAGGGGCTACAGGAACACTTGAATTGGGACCTAATTCAGACTCCACACAGTCAAGAAAAGATTGGAATCCAAGAAGACCATGAGCTTGTGAGTGCCCAAACCAAGAGCTCTGTTGTTTGTAAACAGCTTCACCCTTCTCTCCAAAACCACCCAGCAATAACTCCTAAATTCTTTCTTTCTAACTCCTCATTTGTCAAAGTGAAACTTCCAAACTACTTCTTTCATGAAACCTTTTCTGATATCTCTCTGTCTGATTTAATCACTCCTATCTCTGCACTACTACAGCTTGCCACATGTGACCTTGTTTAGAGGAAGGTAGACTACCTTGAGTGACTTTTTTGAACCAGGAATGTGCTGGGCACTTTGACAAACCCACCAATTCCCTGAAAGTGGAATCTGGATAGTAGAGATGGAAAATCTGGGCTTGGAGTTAAGTGACTCATCCAAGAATACACAGCTTTATATCAGTCTGGCCCCAGGGTCATGCATGAGGTTTCATTGTTCATATTTACTGCATGTGGGGTTTGTGCTGACCTAGGCTTCTGCCTCCCCAGTTCTGAGTGAGCTACCCCAGAATAGAGATTGTATATTATTCCTGCAACCTAGAGGAAATGTCCCATCACTGAGCATCCACAGGGGTTATGATATCCCTTAGCTCACTCATCCTTCTCTGAATCCTCAGTGCACCTCTGTCCAGTGCTTCTTTCCTCCAGGGAGAAAACCAGATTGACAGGGAATGTTTGCACCAAGAAAAATCCATCTCATAGCAAACATTCTTCCAGTCCCCAAGGATTCTTCATAAGAGCTTTCCACTGCACCCTCTCACAGGGCAGACAATGTGCTAAACCAGCTGTTTAACACGAGAGGCTCCCTTTCCCCAGAGACCTGAGACGAGCTCCTGAGACGTGCAATATGTCTCCATTAACCTAGCTACCGACTTTGGGTGTTTTCTAATCCCATATTCCTGTGTTCATTAGCTGCAAGTCTGCTGGAAACTCAGGACACACCAGTTTTTCCAGAGTAGAGAGAAATGCTGCTCACGGATTGCCTTACAGGTCTCTTTCTCCTGGGACCTGATGCCATAGAGGCTTGATGCCACCAGAGCCAGTGCAGACTTAGCTGCAGGGCATGCTGGGATGTCCATGCTGAATCGGCCAAGAGAAGGGAGTAAGCAGGAACAGGCATGATTGGGAGAGGGGCTGACTGTTCTCCAGGAGAGGCTCTGAGAGAGAGAAGGCAGCCATCCAGTGTCCAAGAGGGAGAGGGGGCAGAAGGTATACAACACAGTGGGTCAGAGCTCATAACCCAGAGTTAGAACTGGTTTTGAATCCTGGCACTGCCACCTAGCAACTCTCTGATCTGGGGCAATTACATAACTTCTTATGCCCCAGAAGTAATAAAAGAACGGCCAGATTATTCTAACGATAGTATGAGATAGTGCTTGTAAAATTTTGAGCCCATGGCCTGGCCCAGGGACACTGTATTTAATACTCCTCACAGGCTGACTTCAATCTCCGAGGGCAGGCAGAGGCTGGGCTGGTGGACAGAGACCTCCCTTCAGCAGTGTCCTCACAGAGAATGGCGGCTCCCCACTCTCAGTTCCCCTTCCAGGCTGCAGCAACATCCCAACACTGTTGGCTTAGGACCTGCAGGCCCAGTGTGGTAGCCACAAGCCAGGTATGACAGGTCCACACTGCCATGCCGTATGTGCAAAATCTGCACTGAATTTGTAAGGTTTACTGTGGAAAAAAATAGTAAAATAACTCATTAATACTCTTCTTAGAGAGTTTACATGTTGACAAGTTTATACTCTGATTGTATTTGGGTGAAATAAAATATACTATGAAAATTAAATTCACCTGTTTCTCTTGCAAGGCGCTACAAGAAAATTTTACTGCATCCGTGGTTTGCAGAGATGCCTCATACTTTCTTTCTGCTGGGCCATGCTGATTTAGGCAGAAGTGTTCCAGAAAATGGGTTCCATTCGGGGGCTCAATTCCATCTGTTAGAAAAAGTGGGGCATCATCAGGAAACCAGGGCAGGCAGGGTTCAGAATGGCCACATGGGCCTGCAGTACTTGGGCCAGGCCCTGGTCTCCTGGAAGTAGAAGTGGCAAGGGTAGCAGCAGCAAGACACACACTAGCCCCACCTCCTGCTAGGAGAGGAGCCCCCAACAAAGATTTGCATAGGTAAGACTGAGCCTGTGAGCTGCGGGACCTACACTGAGCTGCGCAAGGCCTCCAGGGACAGAGTTAGCTTGTTTGGAATTGTTTATAAACGTGGTAACAGGCAGGCACCTTATAACAGCACTTGTCCCTCCCTCGTCACTGGCAGAGATAAGGAATCAAGATACCCCCCTCAAATGAATTCACACCCAGTTTGGAATCCTGGGCTGGAAGAGAGAGCCAGGAAGAGCACCAGATGAAGCAGAGAGCTTGGGGAGGAAAATTTTCTAAGTATAGAATATGTCCGCCTGCAGAACTAGCCACAGCCAATTTCTCACATGGACACAAGAAGAGTTCTTGGAGAATTCTACCCCACAGGTCCTGAAAACACGATCCTAGTTAGAACCATATGTAGGGTCTAACGTGTTTAAGGAAATTCCTGGCTCTCCCCTCCTGTCTCTCAGTCCCACAGAGCCCCTGGAATGCGATTAGGTAAACTCTAAACCCAAGATGTCGGAGACATGACATCAAAACCTGTCTAATAATGCCGAAAGTTAAAGTTTTCCAAGACTTTTTGTTGTCCTTAAGTGAGTGACGAGGAACAGCTCCATCAACTAATTTCTTCAGTTTAGAAACAGAAATTTAGCATCTGATCTTGCCTCCAGGAAATATAAATCAATGACTATAATGAAGGAGGCACCTGAGAAACGCTGGAGAGTGAAAGAAAATAAGGTGGTTTCTCAGCTGAGAGCTCTGTCACACGCCTGTCCTCTGCTCAGACCTTGGATTGTTTTTGGGCTTCGGCTCAACAATCAGGATTAGTATTTCACTCCCTGGCCTCTGAAGACGCTTGTGTGAGTCTGTCTTCCTGCCCGTAGCATGCGTTCTGGTCCAGGTTGTGGGAAGAACACTACTGGCTTCAGCGAGACAGCCCCATCCCTGAGGGTAATGTGCAAAAAAGCAAATGTGACCTGATGCTATGTATTATGTGGATTTTAAAAGACCTATAGCCATGACAAATGAAACAAAAAACTCGTATTGCTTCTAAACGATGTGAAGAAACCATGAATAACGTCTGGAAGCCACGAGAGCCTCCCACTGGTCTACCTCCAACGCGTGTTAGGAAAAATCCGCTACTGCATTTGACTGTCTTCAGCATTTTGGTGTTGTCTGTTTATTTCAGCAGCATGGATGACTCACCTCTTAACAAGGTTTTGAATGATCTCTTGGTTCTAACAAACAGACTGGGACCCGGGCAAGGTAGGGGTGGTCCTTCAGTGTTCCCTGAGGCCCTGAGGTCACCCCCTGTGCAATGTCACATGACTTATGTTGACATTGTCCACTAACTCACCTGGCTGCCCCCCTGGGGTCACGCTTGCTTATATCTGCTCCATTTGAAAACTCTAGCACTCACGGAGCACTTCATACATGTGTGTTAAATAAAAGAGAATGAATTACTGCCTGAAACACTGAACTTCATGTTAGTGCAGCCCTGCATGCACTTGGGGTACTAAGTCATCTAGCAATTCACTGCTTGTAAAGCTGACTCCTAGTGGGGCCGAGAGAAGGCTGGGTGCAAAGCAACAGCAATAATGGGACCAAGCTAAGTTTATTTGAAGGTTCAGTATTGTTTAGGTAAACTGGAAGCCCAAATTCAGGGTGAGCTTAAAAGAGGTAGGAAGAATCCAATTTCCCCAGCAAATGCTTTCATTATCATAATATCAACAGTGCTAATAACATAATATGAACAGTGCTATTGTAATACTAGGGTCTGACGTCCCTACAATGTTTCATAGTATTAGGGACTTGGCAGTCAATAAAATAGGCCAACTTCCCTCCGTCCTAGAGGCAGGGAGACAATGCGACAAAGTGATTATGACACGGCATGCAAGAGAGGGAGTGTTAGGAGAGGAAGGGCTGAGATTTTGTACAAGGTGGCCAGGAAAGAGCTCAAGGCTATGTTGATATTTGAGCAGAGGCCTGAAAAGAATGTTCTAGACAGAGGAATCAAGTGCAAGAGTGGTCAGCACAGTCAGGGAGAGGCAAGGTGCCAGAGAGTTGGAGCTAAGGAGCCAGGAGTCGTAGGAGGCAGTCAGAAGGTCAGCACGAGGGCACATCATGTAGCTTCTTGACTGTTGGAAATAAATGTGGACGTGCTAGAAATCCTTCTCCCCAAAACCAGCTGCCACCCTCTGTTGTCCGGTCCGTGTGAAGCTACAGGCCCGGTGCATTCAGCCCAGGATTTTGCTGGACATTGCTGTCCTGCATCAGGTTTTTAACCCTATTTTTGTTGGCTTAAGCCTCACAGCAGTCCTGCCAGGTCGGCCCTCACTCTCATGGTTTCAGCAATAAAATAAATCTCAGCGGTGATTTCCCCCCATATTACCCAGCTTGTAAGTAGGGACATCAGAATGTCTACCCATATGTTCTCACCCGCTCTGTGTCCTTTGTGTCATTCTGTCCTCTCTCCCTGCAGGAAAAAAAAAAAAAAGAACAGCAGAGGTCTTCTGAGTGAATGTTAGGGAACTGGGAATCACACCAGCCCTGTGGCCCCAGAGACTCTGAAACTACCAGAAGGGATGGAGACCTCAAAAGATAAACAGTCTGGAAATGTGAGGGCTTACTTCCCTGGATGGTCAGGGGCGTGGGGGAGAAAGGAAATTTGACTGCCTGCTTTTGAAAATTGGAGTGAAATGTCAGAATAAAATTAGAATAAAATCTTCCAAGATTAAGGAATTGAACTGGAAAATGACAGGACAAAATATTGGGCTCCCCTGGGCTTTTTCATTCATTTATACCACTCAGTCAGTCCTTCCATTTATTCGTGCTGTTTACTAGGCTACATATTTACCTCCCATGGCTCTAATCTCCTGTTCATAGTCTGGCCCCTAATAAACTCACTGTTACAGGAAAGACAAGATGCATTGCATCTGTCCCAGTCAGAAGTTTCCTTTTTGACTCAGAAAGTTGCTGTTACTTGGAAGATGTACAAATTACCTAATTTCTCCATTTCTTCAGAGGTTAAAAGGAGATTAAAATATTAATCCTACCTTCTAAGTTTGTTGTAAAGATTTCCTAAAAGAAAGTGCGTAAGAGCACCTGGCACACAGAACTCAGGAAATGTTAGATGAGTCTGAATTTGTAAGTAAAGCCTCTTTTACTGGGGCTATTTCTCTTGCTCATTTTTAGAACAAAATCCAGAATGTGAAATCAAAGGAAAGAGGCGCCGCAGAGAGCTCAGGTAGCCTTCAGGTTTCCTAGCCCACTCCTTATGTGCATGTGTGTGGGGGAGGCCTCATCTTGAGGACTCTGCCCAAAGGGAAGGCAGAAGAAGCCAGGAAGCTGGAATGGGGGTCCTCCGGAGCCTCACAACTAAGACTGCAAAACCTAGGCAAGAATGGTCGATGTTGGGAGAACCAGGTTTGTCAACTCAGTAAGCAGTTGTTTTTAACTTGTGAGGTAAAAAATGTTTAAATATACCTTCACTATTTTCCCTTTCTTCTGGAAGAGCAGCTGACAAAACTGATTTGCTTATGCAAATTCAACTACCTGAGCACTGTTCTTGGAAACCTACTCTGGAATAGCGGCATAGCCTGCTTCTAAAATGGAGATACCGGAAACTGTGTGTTTAAAAAGAGAAACTATTTTCTCTCGTTGAAAGAATATTCTATGGTGTTTTGTGCAGGAATGTGCATTTGGGGTATCTTTAGGCTGAGCTGTGTTTTTGCAGTCTTTCTGCTATTTCTTTGCAAGTGTTTCTTCTCTGGAACTGGTTACTAAAACAAGAGCTCTCATGGTCCCAGATGCAAAAATAGTCAGAGCCTATTAAGCCCTTACTGCGGGGCATGAGGCAGAAGATTCAACACACAAGAGAATTCCTGGGAAGAACTGAGACTAACTCACTTTTTCAGGGACCCCTGAATTTCTGGCAGGTGCGTGCATGGTGACTGAGGAGGGGTAGTACCTGCTTCCTCTGAGTCAATTAGTTTGTGTAGCTCAAGCAGCATTTGACCCACAAACCATTGCTTGTCCTCAAGAGGGTATGTTTGTGCTTGTGGGGGCTATGCTTACAACAGGAACTGGAGCCCACACCGAAGAATAGAGGAGGGGGTTCATCGGCTCCCTGCCTTAGCCTGGAGAATGAACTCTACGGGATAAACTGGTCTTGCGTGGAGAAATTGTCCTCACAGGTGTGTTGATGTCCCATGTGTGATGCCATGCAAGGACAGAGAGCCCAGACTTTGGCTAACATTAAAAATGAAAGAACTTGGGAATGCCACACATATCTGAATATGCTAAAAACCATTTAATGGTGCAGTTAGATGAATTGATCTAACTAGCATGTTGATTATACTGCAAGAAGGTTTTCTTAAAATATAAAGGAACAATCTCTTCTTGTGTGGTTTAAAAAGGTAACAGCAGACATCCGTGCCATCGCCTTCATAGTACATACGTATCTCTTCTAGACCCATGGACTTCTTGTGATATCTTTGTCTGGTAAGAGCCACAGGAGTAAATCTTAAAAGTGGGTGGAAGATTCTGCTATTAAGCAGATAATATCCATTCTCATCCCTTGTCAGTCATCTTGGTCAAAAGCAAACAAAAAGCAAAAACTGGGACTTAGGAAGCAGCCACGTGTGTCCCATTCTTTTGGTTCTGGATACCTTGGAGCTGAGCTCTGTGTTCTGAGTGGCATGGACTCAGGACGTGAGCATGAGGGAGCATCACCTGTGAGGCCCTGCGCTAGAGCTGAGCAAATACTGTCCACCTAGTAGACGAGGTTCTGATTTGTATGTAATCATGTTCCTTTCCTTTGCCCTGAGCCTCTAGGAAAGTCCGATTTCTGCATCCTCCTCTTCTTGGCTTGTTGATGCTGCTACAGCAGACATAAGCTTTATGTGTGGGGTCCTCATCAATCCCCCAGTGGCTTCATTAGGTACTATTTTTATTAGTTTGCCCTGGTTGCCATCACAGAATATCACAGACTGGCGGCTTAGAGCAAAGGCCTTTATTTTCCCATGACTTGGAGGCTGAAAATCCATGATGTGAGTACAGCAAATGTGGTTTTCTTGAAGGTGCACTTCCTGGCTTGTAGATGGCAGCCTTTTCATCATGTTCCTCCATGGGGGGTGGGGAGGGGTGGAAAGAGAGAGAAAAGGAGAGAGAGAGGGAGGAAGAGATGGGAGAGAGGGAGGGAGGGAGGGAAAGAAAGAGAGAGAGCTAGAGAGACAGCGCTGCAATATTGCAAGATTACATTTCTTCACTTATGACCTCATTTAACCTTAATTACATCCCTAAAGGACTCATTACAAATACAATTAGGGTTTGGGTTTCAGCATGTGAATTTTGGTGGGAAGTAGCACAGTCCATAGCACTGCAATTTCACCCCCATTTAACACCTGAGAAAAATGAGGTTTAGAGGAAGTAAAATGATTTTGCCAAAGTCAAAAAGCCAAAACACAAACCTAGGTTGTCCAATGGAAGAAATACATCTTTATCGGCTTCATTTGCTCCACTACAGTGGATTTGTGTGTGTGCATACTCTGGCCGGCATGTCATGAGGGGAGCAGACTGGGTGGTGATGAAAGAGGCAGCTACAGAGGAAGGGAAATCTCAGATTAGTGTCAGTGCACCCAAGTTCTGCCAGCTCTCCCCACCTGGGGTTCACCCTCTCTTGCCAAACTTGGAGGTTCTGAGTCTGACTTTATTAAGCAAACTGTCAGTTTCACTCACATGATTCTATTAAAGAAGACACAGTATAATTCAGACACTGGCATTCCCAAGAGGATGATGGGTGATAGTTGGTGGTGGCAAAACAAGTAGCCGCAGATCAGACTGTTCCTTTAAAGACCGGAGCATCAGCAAAGCCATCGGGATCATAGAGTTCCTTTTTATTACCATAAACAGACCTGTCCATCCTGGATGGCCCCATGCTCAAAAGCTTCCCTAACACCTCAGTGTATTTGCCCAGTGTCCTGTTCCCTCTGCTGGGGGATACTGCTAATTTTAAAAATGCCCAGAGGTAATAATAGCTCAAATGTCTTCTCATGGTATTTCACGTATTCATTCAACAAATGTTTGTTGCCTCTCTAATGTAGATCCAATACTATTCTAAGCACGGCAATATAGTAGTAAATAAGTCAGAAATGATCCTCATCCCCCAAACACATGTGTTCTAGTAAGGAACTTATATTTTAAGGATCTAAACCTCTGTCTTAAGGAGAACGATTCTACTGCTAAACCAGTCACAAGCACTGAAAAATGGGGCATGATCTGCCATCATAATTAGAAGACCCAATTTCAAGCCCTGATTTCACATTGTTCATTTGTTCATGTAACATCCACTGTGTGTCAGGAATTATGCCTGGTGATAGCAATACAGAAATGACTAGGGGAGAGAGACAGACCATTGCAATGCAATATGCTAAGTGCTATAAAAGATTGCTGTCAAAGTGCTGTGGAATTACAGAAGGAGCAGTTTGGTCTTTTTGAAAAAAGGTAGATGGTTTCACAGAACACATGAAATTTGAGCTAAGTGATTAAGGTGCAGGTATATTCTAGGTAGAGAAAATGGTCTATGCCTCTGTAAGCATTGAGAAATATATCATTGGGGGGTAGGGAGAGAAAAACCACTGTGGTTGATGAGATTGCAGGCATGAGGGAGAAAGTGTAAGGAACACAGACTCGTCTGAGACCTGTCTCTGTATTTCCAGGATCATTTCACACAGGCAACTCTGCTAATTCTCACACCTTCATATTTTAATGGCACAATCAGGGAACCATGAATAAAATTGACCTCAAGAAATGCTACCCTTCTCAGAATACACATACATTCATACATGAATAAAGGTGTATTTTTAGACTAAAAATATCATAATGAGTTATAACAGTATCAAGAAGCTTTGTACTCAACATTTTGATGATCTGATTTTACCTATAGTTACTTAAATTTTACTTGGAATATAAAGCATCTTCACCTCCTATCAAGTCAGAAATGCTGTAAGACTGAGCACATGAGAACTTGCATCAGGAAACCTTACACTTGCACTTTCAAAACCTTTGTCTCAATTAAATGATGTTTAAATCTATTGCTTCAAAATCATTCAGTAGATGGAAAGCAGGTCTCACCCATGAACCCAAGAGCAATTGATCACAAAAGGGTGCAGTGCTCTAAAGGAACTTCCTAGCACTCATTCAGAAAGTTTCTGTCCAATAATCCCATGCACTATCTATCATGAAAAGATTGGAGAAGCAATAAAGAATAAGCACATTATTTGTTTAACCTTGGCATTGTTTGCCACTTAATTTCAGCTTTCTGTCCCCCTGGTTCATGGTAGTGTTACCTTACCTTCAAGAGTTTATTCTAGAATTTCCAAAACCATCTTCCCTTTGCTCATAATGACCAGTGATAATAGTGGCATCTAAAAGCTGACTCCAGAGTAGGGATAAGACAAAGCAGATATCCAGCCACTTTGTGGTGCACATTCAGAGCAAATGAGAAAGAAATGTCATTGTTTCTAGGTCAACATAATCCCCAATACAAACCGCTAAATATTGGGGGTTGTTCATTGCTAGGCATAGTTTAGTCTGTGCTGACAGATAAATTTTACAGATTTGAAATTTGATTCAACTATAATTTAAAGTATCCCCAAATATTCATGTATGATGCAAACACCATGTGCTACATATTTTATATTCATTTTCATGCCTGCTGGGTAGGTAGGTATATTTTATAGATGATGAAATTGAGGTTCTGAACATCAAGTTGCAGAGTTAAAATACAAACGAGAGGCTCTTATTCTAAATTTGACCCAACTATTACACTAAGTTTAACCTCATTTATAACTACTATGGTTGACCTTTCCTACTATTTCTGGGGCAAGATGTGGCCTTTCCTCATGTAACCCAAATATCACCTGAGACTTGACCCTCAAGATAGAAGGACTTGACTTGACTCCCATCTCTGTGAGTTGTGGAAAGTCAAATTCTTCCCCAAATACTTTGCATATTCCTAGAGGATTTATGAGCCCAAGACCTTGTCTCCCTCCTAGAATGCTAATTTCTATTCCACAATTTAAAAATGTAAAATCAGAGATGACACTGTTCTTTGCCAATTTCTTTAAAAGAAAAATAAAGCCCAACAATTGACAGTTAAAAAAAAAATCTTACATTCCACGCACACACACATACACACGCACAAGCACATACAGTATCAGGTGCAGGGGCCACCTCCATATCTTAGATAAGACAACTGAAAATCTCACAGTAGACATTTTAGTCTTTAAAAGTCTTTCCAGGCTGCCCCAACTCTAAGGAGAGATCCTTTTGTGATCCTTTTGTGATCCTATGTCCCCAAGCTCTTTTTCTCCTGGCTCCTTTTCCTACCTTCTTCCTGGATCCCCCCACCCCCAGAACTCCAAATTCTTCTCCCCCTGCTATGCACAACCAGCCAGCTCTCCAGAGTTCCTATTCCCAGCCTGCACAGTCAAGCTCAGCATGGTGCTCAGGCTTCCATTTTACAGAAACTACCCTCTTTCACAGGCATTTATGGTTATTTTTAAAAGCATATTTCTATTATACAAACTTTAAAAATGGTTCTTTTCTAGCTCCCTTGATATTATGTATAATCCTTTCACATATGAATGGAGACCCAGCTTCAAGGCAGTGCCCATTCAGCTCTCAATAGCATCTACCATTGAACATCTTCACACCTGTGTCAAGCAAGGTAAATAAGAGATGACAAAGATCTGGCTCCTGACCTAGAGATGTTTACCTTCCAGCTGGAGATCTATGGAAATTATACGTAAAACATCTCCAAAACCTCCCAAGTTGTCATCTGCATAGTAGTATTTGTGGAGTTTGTGAGGTGAGACGGCCAAGCAAGTTCTCAGAGAGACGCTGGGACTTGAGGAAGACTAAATGGATGTGCAGGGTTTGAGAGGCATGCAAGGTGGGAAGTTTAATCCAGGTAGTTGGTAGAGTTTAAGTGACAGAGTATAAATCAAGACAAGCTGGCAAGAGTCATCTTGGTGTAAAAGAGACTTTTCATCCTATCGTCCAACCTCTTGTAGTCTACAATGCCTACAGTCATATAGCAATAAAATTATAGAAGTGTATCGAATTCAAGTGCTATCACCTCAAACTCAAGACATTTTTATACCCCAGTGGTTCTCAAATGGTGATCCCACAAAATGATAGTTTATTATGAGTTGGATTGATGGGTTCTCATCTAAAATATGGTCTTTTTTCTAATTTTTGAGGGAAAATATTAATGGAAAACATTTTGTTCATTTTGTGTTTTTATTCTCTAAAATGTTTTACCCTTTCACCCAAGTTTCCACTTAATGACAACAAAATAGTAACAAATGGCAGATAAATATTAATGTGGGAAATAGTTAAGACATACTCTGCAATCTTAGCTGTCTTTGTGTCCTTTCATGTACCCATGGAGATAGGAACCCAGACTTTGGAGATATTTTCTGGGATTCACTTCTTGGCCTCACCACTTATGAGCTGTGTATTCTTCCTGGCACAAGTTATTTAACCTCTCAGTAACTCCGTTTCCTCATCTGTAAAATTGGGATACTTATAATACCATTTTACAAAATTAATGTGAGAATTAAATGAATATATACATATGTGTGTATATGTATGTATATGTAGATATGTAGATTTATATACACATTCATCTTATAATTATATTCATTAATTAGGAATATTCTACCATCAGGAACATTTTTGACAATGTAATAATAACAAAAGCAATGATTGCAGTAGGCTTATATTTATTGAAAATTTAGTATGTGCCACTCGCTACTTGGTTTATCAAAGATTGTTAGCTATTATTATTATTTTGTCATCAGTGTTCCTGATGTCGGAGTTCTTCCTGATGTGTAAAATGGAGAGAAATTGATCATTACTTCATAGTATTCTGAGATGAGCTTCACAACTGTGGTGTTCTTTGCTACCTGAAAACCATTCAAATTCCTGCATTGCTCATCAAAAAGGTTGATGTCATTCTTCCTTCACATACACTTTCATACCAATAACTTTTTACCCAGATTTCAAAACAGAACATTTGCTTCTAGTTGGACAAAAATTCCTGTTCAGAAGCCAGCAAGGCATCCAGAATTCATTGACTGTTCTGTGCTAGATAAGAGAGAGAAATCCTAGAAGAAAACGCCTAAAATTTTCCATTGTTGCTGCTTGGGGGTTCCTTAGTGCATAGGTTACAGATGAGTGTAATTAGGTAGTTATGTAGCTCTCAAATGTAATATATTTCAATATTGGAATCATGGCTAGAATTTCTTTCTATGGCTTCAAATCCTGCCATTTGTAATAACAAGATGAGTTCTTATTAAAATGGACAAAACTGAACAAGATGCATTGCAAATCCATTTTCAGATTCTCCCTGTAATCAAATTACTTCTGACATCACCTGAAACTGAGTACATTCTGTACTTACATGGACTAGACTTTACTGAGAAGTCTTTGTCAACCATCCTTCTTCACAGAACTCATGTGCTAGGATTCTTTCATTCAATCCTCAACCTACCAGACATAGAACTTCCAGATGGTAAGAATTCTTACAGATTCTGCTTAACCTAAGGCAAAGATATGAAACTAAGTGATTAAATTATTAATGCAGCATTTCTATCCGTTAGTCATTATTTTGAGATTCGCAATTTATAAATAAAAGCAATGTCCTGCTTCGGACATAGTTATGTACATCACAGAATTATCCCTTGAGACTGCAGATTTTGGAATTTATTAATGTATCTATACTTCAGGGTTATCCTGCAAACCAACTTCTGTAAGGTCTCATTAAATTGAAACACTCTGGTCATTTTTAATGGCCTAGGAAAAAATCTCTACATCATCAACAAGGTTGCGTGATTAAATGTCTCAGAAATCCAAGACAGAGTTTCCACATGAAGCAATTTTTCCAAAGCATAGACAAAAATCTTTAAATAACTAACTTACCAGATCAAGAAAAGCACCTGGACCGGAATCTCTATAATCATAACTACAGCAAATCCAGTCAAGCTCAGAGACTCACATTAAAACTCTACTCCAAACATAGCAATGTAAAGTGCAAGTTCTCCAAAAGAAAGGATAACGTTAGTTTAACACGCTCTTCAGAATCCATTACACAGGAATCCAGAGACATTGTTAGCAGTGCCCATCACCTGTCATCAAGAGTTCTTGATCATTCATTTCAAGTGTATACCAAGGGCTGGAGCATATTCAGAGAATATAGGTCAAGTTTACTTTTGATAAATACTTAAAAAGAGTGATCACTAATTCTGAAGTCTTCATATGAGGCATTTTAAAAACAAATATTATTTCCAGCCGTCTTAATCACTCTGATTATGAAACGAGTGAAGATAAGGAATGCCAGGTCATCTTCTGAAGGCCTGAGATGGCAAATTGCTGAGCCATGAAAAGTCGGTTTTGCCGGATACCCAGCCATGTGCATTTCCTTACATACGCAGATATTTGTCCTGTGTTTGCATAGGGCTTTCTGTACATTAATTGCCTCACTGATTCTAACCAACAGCTTTCTTTATATATATATTTTTTTTCATTGTTATTTATGTTTTTTACATTTTGTATTCCCCTTGGGCAACCCACCACCAATTCACCTGTGATCCATCTCCGTGGTCCCTTGTGTCCTTTTCTACTCCATTTTGTGCCCTTATCCTCCCCTCCCCTCCCCACCCCACCCCCACCCCCGCTGAGTGTCTCTCTCCTATTTGGTTTCCTTATAGTCCTGTTATAAGTGAAACCATTCGATATGTTTCTCTTTCCTTTTGGCTTATTTCACTGAGTATGAGCCCCTCTAATTCCATCCATGTCGCTGCAAATTGCATGTGTTTATCTTCTTTCCATGCTGAATAGTATTCCATTGTGTATGTGTACCACATCTTGATCCAGTCATCTATTTTTGGACATCTGGGTTGCTTCCATACCTTTGCTGTTGTGAACAGTGCCGCAATGAACATACGGGTGCATGTATCCTTTCGGATTAGTGTTTTTGTGTCCTTTGGGTAAATTCACAAAAGTGGGATTGCTGGGTCGTATGGAAGCTCCATGTTTAGCAGTCTGAGGAATCGCTATACAGCTTTCCATAGTGGTTGGACCAGTTCACATTCCCACCAGCAGTGTAGAAGAGTTCCTTTTTCTCCACATCCTTTCCAGCATTTGTTGTTGCCTGTATTTTTAATGTGTGCCATCCTCACAGGTGTGAGGTGGTATCTCATTGTGGTTTTGATTTGCATTTCCTTGATTATAAGTAATGTTGAACATTTTTTCATGTACCTGTTGGCCATTTGCTTTTCTTCTTTGGAGAAGTGTCTTTTTAGCTCTTCTGCCCATTTTTTGACTGGGTTATTGGCTTTGTTTTGTTGAGTTGTGTGAGTTCCTTGTATAACCAGCAGCTTTCTGATGTAGTATTCCTATCCTTGTTTTAAGGGAAGAAAATCTAGATTCAAGAAAACAAGTGACCATTAAAGACTGTGCAGGGAATATGTGGCAGTTCTCCACTGACACTAATGTGTACCTGCCCAAGAATTAGCAAAGAACTCCATCATCACCCAGAAGAGTAAGATTCAAACCAAACTGAGTTGTGGTAGATCCTTAATCAGACACATTCCATTTAACATTTTACAAAGTCTGTTGCCATGGCTGTTAAGACCAGCATGCATTCCTTGAGATTACAACAATCTCACAGCTGACGATGCTAGAAATTGCATTGTGAGGTGTCATTATAAGAAGAGTGAAACCAAAAAAAAAGAAGAAGAAATTTTAGTTTATCATAATAGGCTTCGGGGCCCAAAGCCACTATTCTATTTGGAATTATATGTAAATTTTTCTGCCAACCTTTACTGTTACCATTATTAGAAAAGAAGCAAGTGGTATTTTTAGAATAATATTTAATACTCTAGAATTATTTATAAACATTAAAAAGGAGAAAGAAGATGGGGAGATTCTATAGTTCCATAATTTCAAGCCAATGAGAGCTAACTATATATATATATATATATATACACACACACACACACATACACACACACACATATACACACATATCTCTAATATAAATTAAATGTATTTTTGTGTATATTTACAAAGTTATATTGTACACAGAACTTTGCATCTTTTCAAAATACCTTTTATATATTATATCTCTTACATATGCTTCTTATATCTTATATTGAACATTATAACATGGATATAACCAGTACTAGGTTAATAGCTGCTTAATTGTCTGTTGATCATTGCTATGGAGATTTTTATAAATCTTCTTAACAAGTAGTCTTTTGGAATTATACCAAAATTAAAATGGACAACTTTATGCATAATTTTTTTATAATTTTATCATTTACATTTATTTCATTTTATATATATACTCAGTAATGGAACTAATCATTTTTAAAACTCTTGATAGATATTATTATTTTTCTAACTATCTGCATTTACCATTTGTATTCCATTTGAATATCCTAATGTCAACAAGGTTGACAGAAAATTTTTCAATGTATTCTCTGAAAAACTATATAAAACTGTGTCATTGTGATTTAGCCACTTAGCTCATTCTTATGCTAGAAGTAATTTTTAGTGCCAATGAAAAAGTTAAGACTCTTTAACAAATAATCAGTGTCCTTAAGCCAGCCCTGCCCTTTTAGCTAAGTCCTTCACTCCACTGTTGCCTAATAACTGGTCATTGTAGAAAATGCAACTGCAGCCACAAACCCTTCAGCAGCACCATATAGTAAGACAGTCTGGTGGTGGCGACTTTACAAAACCTCATCTGGGCCACATTGGTCAACAGCTGATCTTTCATGAAGCAACCATCACTTGTGAAAGGCCATTTGAGGTTACATGCCTTCCCTTTGGAAATTCTTTTTCCCATAAATTTTTCCAATGTCAGGATAATTTGGAAGAAACATACCTTGTGAGAGTTGACATTAGGGCTTCATTGAACCTTAAAAGGAAGAGCTGATGCAGATATCTGCAAGGAGATAGAGAACTTTACTCACTAGAATCCTCCCCTGGACTGGGTAGTAGGAAAAACAATCCAGAATAGGGAAAGAGGAGCATAAACTTGGTTGGGAAAACGAACATAGAGGCAAGGGAGAGAGAGATCAGAGATAGGGTGAGAATCAGAGATTGAACTGGAAATAGTAATAGAGAGGTGTTTTCTTTTTCATGTCTTTGGATAGATGGATGAATGAAGAAAAGTTTTAATGTGTTTGGTTGAATAATATAATGTGAAAACCCTTGATGAAAAGATAGCAAAAATCCACATTATTTTCCAGTGTCCTGGAGTTATTTTTGTAGTGATTTGGGGTGGGAGTGGCAGTGAGTTATTCTTATTCTTATTGGACTCTTTTATGTGTTAACTGGTCAGGACAGGTCTCAAGGTGACTCACCTATATTTATGTTATACAACCATTTTCCAAGGAAAAGACAACCATCACCAAAATTCATATATGATCTATATGTTTATGCTCCTACCAGTTCATACCTCTCTGATTTCATTCCCACCCCCATGATTATGACTTCATTTGTGAAATCCAGAATCTGTCTTTTGCTCTCCTCATACTGACTGAAGCCCTGATCACTGCTCCTGAATCACCACGATTGCTCGTCTTCCCAATATGGTCTTTGCTATCCTATCAACCCTAAAATCATGACAAGCCCCTGATCGCTAGTATTTGGCTCAGTAATTTTAGCTTGGCCTAGCAGCTAGCATCAATCTATGCAAAAGAAAGAACATGCCAATCACACAACCAAGGGAAGATAAACTCACGAAAAAACCTGTCTTTGCCATATATCATGTGGGCAATTTATAAGTCAAGGAGAAATTTAGAACTCAGTATCACCTTATTAAACTATTGTATGAATATTCTTTCTACCCAACCTTAGCACTCAGTAGGAATAGATTTACGAGTTTGAAGTTTAGTTTTCAGTGTTAGTTATAAAAAATAATTCAATATAGTAAGGATTACTCTTCAAAATCCCTTAAATCATAAAGTTTTCTGCAATATAATTCTTCAGCAATTCTAGAAGCTTAACAAACCCAGTTTCTCCTCTAGTGCTAGAATGGATCACCATTCTGTTATTACAATTGAGCACCAGAGAAAATCATTCACATGTGTTTAGAGACTGTGTTGTATAAAAAACCTAAACTATATCTGAAACTCTTGACACAGAATCTGTATGGCAAGATGCTCCCACGCGAAGAGGTGTGTGGCAACTTGAGAGACAAAGGAGCACCAGAATCCCAGCTTCCAACTTACATTCACTCTGAGATCAAAGTTCATTGAATGGAAATATAAACAGAACATGTCTATTTTGGGACTAAAGCAAGGATGTTAAGCCTTTTTAGCTATTCATTCCAGAAACATATATCATGGACTTAATCTATACCAAATATCATGTTGGGTATTGCAGCATTTACATAGAGGAGTAAAACATATTCTTGATTCTCTAAAAGCTTATTGCCTGGTGAGGAGAGACAGACACTTGAGCCAATATTGATAACTGAATCAATAACAGAAGTGCAGGCATGAAGTCATGGGAACACAGTGGAAAACCTTAGTAACCTTGCCTGGGATGGGTTGGGTGACAGTCACAGAAGCTTCAGAGAAGAGGCATTAAAGATGAATTTACAATTCTTTGTGCAAAAAATAAATAAATAAGGGCCAGTATGTCTACCTTATAATTCAAGCTATGATTTCTCCAAAAGCAAAGGTTGCATTCTTCCCAGTACTATTTGTTCATTCCTCCCTTCCTCATTCACTCTCTTTTTCAAGCATTATGCTGCAGAGATTAGAATATTAGAATATGAAGTCCCTCAGTCTGGATACCCCATGTCAATTTAGCAATAACTCAAGCACTCTAAATCTCAATTATCTCCTGTCTAAAATATTAATAGTACCCACATCTTAAAATTGTTAAAAAGCTAATTGAGATGATACATGTAACATACTTAGTATAGTTCCTGAAACAGAATAAATGATCAATACTTGTGCCTGTTATCAATCACTGTGATGATTAGGAATTTTCTGGGGAAAAGTACCGAGGGGATCATAAAGCAAAGGAAAAACTTATACAGACTAGCAAAATTAAGAAAGCATGCCACGTGTTAAGGGAACAAGATAGTTCAGTTTGATGATTGTGTAGAGTGTGTGGTTGAGGGGAGTGGCAAGTGATGAGAGTAGAAAGATAAATTGGGTCCAGATTGTGAAAGACCTTGTAAACCATAGGAACGAGTTTGGACTTTATCCTGCTGGCAAGGAGGAGACAATGGAGGTGGTTAAGCAGGGAAGCAACATTGTGGCATTTTTTTTTTTTAAAGGAAGAAAATCCTGGCAGGAAAGTATATGAGAGATTGGAGAGAGGACCATCTGGAGGTAGGGATATGGGAAATGTTTGAAGTAATCCTGGCAAGAGAAATCCAGGGTGGTGGTAATGAGTGGGAAATGAAGTAGAACTGAATTTGAATATAGGATTAACACTCAAAGTAAGATGAACATAATGTAATGATTGATCAAATGTGGCAAAGAAGAAAGAAGAATCTAGAATGACTCTAGCTAGACTTAAGAAAGACGAAAACACAAGACATACTAGCAGAACTATTGAACAGGCCGTTGAAAATTGGGATTGGAGCTCGTTGCAGAGCACTGAGTTAAAGATATAAATTTGAGCGTCATCAGGGAATAGTGAGCAGTGAAAGTTCTGGGAATGATTCCAGGAAGAGGAGTTCAACATGCTATCTTCTTAGTCTATTGCGTTACTTTCTCTGGTATTCATTCTTCTGCAATGAAGTGAAGTGTAATTCATGTCACATGGCCTCCAAAAATAAGGTCTCCACACCATTCAACTCTTACCACATTTTTTTCCACAAAGTGCAGCCATGGTTGAATCACCTGACTTTGTACTACAGAAGAAGGATCCTGTGCATGGAATAATTCAACAGAAACATGCTTCTTGGACTTTTGGGACTCTGTTACTTCTTCATGGACAAAAACCATGGTCTCTTACTATAATAATTGCTCTCAACTTTGTTCAACCACAATGTTGGAGAACTAAATTGTTCATTTTTTACAATGAACAATACATATACATTGACCAAGCAGCCCACCTTTGTATTATATAAATCAAGGCCCATAAGGCTCTTCTACCCTCCTTAGAAAAACATTTGTCTCTTCCTTGCAAGAAGAGACATTTCTTAAGTCTTTCGGGCAGGATAGTAGTCTCTACAATAAGTTTACATTTTTTATTTTGTTCCAGATTCATAATGATTTTGTATGAATCTTCTAGAACATGGAATTTTTACTTTAGATCTCTCTAAAGGGCTTGCAGTGATCCTAGTTTCACCTTAACCACCAGCCTTAGGCCAATTATTTGAAGCAAATGAATGACCAAACACTATAATTTTTTTTAATAGTTCACCATTTACTGTGGTTGAGTGTAAAGAATTTTATGGGCAGGAGCATTATTAGAGAACCATCATGCTTCATCACCCTCAGGCTAAATGTTGGTGTAGACTACAAGGATGCCTTCAAGCTGACTGATGGACAAGATTAACCAGAATAACTTGGTAATTTCCTCATTGCTCAACATACTATATCTCATAAGCAATAGCTTACACTTATACAATATCACCAATAAAAACACATAGAATTGATATCTAGAAACCTTGTGTGCACATCCTTGCTTCAACCTTGAGCAAATCAATTAAATCTTTTAGGGGGTCAATGTCTATACTTGTAAAACACTGAAAGCAGTCCACCCCTACAGTTTTTTTAAGCATTAACAGGATAATATATGTGAAAACTCTCAGCATGGTACCAAGTAAATAAAGATTTGCCCCAAATATCAATACTGGAGCAGGATAAGAGCTGGTTATGCTTATCCCAGGCCTTTGTTTTAACTGTTGGCTCTAATGGCTTACTGGGATGGAACTATTGAGCCCACAGGGTTTTTTTAATATATATTTCTTTTTTCTTTTTTTTTTTTACATCATTGTTCATTTTTGTACAATGTTTGTTTGATTTCCTCTCTCAGGCGTAGTCCCCATAAAATTCCCACCACCAAGTCACCTGTGAACCATCACCATAGTCTCTTGAGTTCTTCTCACCTGTTATGATCCCTTCCTCTTTCTCTCCCCGGTTGAATGTCTCAGTTTATAGTTTGTCTGCTAGTTTTGTCTTTTTTTTCCTGATCCCTTGTTTTGTTCCCCTATATTCCTCCTATCAGTGAAACCATCTGATATTTTTCTTTTTCCGTCTGACTTATTTCACTGAGCATGATCCCTTCCAGTTCCATCCATATTCCTGCAAATGGCATGAGTTTATCTTTTTTGACCACTGAGTAGTATTCCACTGTGTACATATACCGCATCTTCTTGCCCCAGTCATCTGTTTTTGTGAGAGTCCACAGATTAATACCAATAGTTGAAGATTATAGATGACCCTTCTTCATATTAGCCATCAGTTAATACATCAGTTAATAGAAAACTCAAGACCTTTTAAGAAGTAGTTGCTGTTCTGATTGTGATTTTTTCAGGTACTCCACAGATAACTTACCTTTCCTCTAACATAAAAAAAGCCACAATCATCTATCCACAAATTACTGAAGTGGGAAAAAATTTTGATTTTTCCACACTTGCAGAAAAGGTGAAACATCCCCCAGATTTAGAAACGTTTTGTGTTGGTTACTAATTTAACTCAAATAAGTTAAATTAGGGTTACCTTACTATTGTAACAGAGCACATAAGACCAGCTTCCTGCGTAATTTGCAAATCTGTTTCTATTCTCTAGGAAATTTGAATATGTATATTTGCCTCTACTGTGCAAAATTTTGTGAGGGAAAATTCCAGAGAAGTTCTACTGAATACAAAGAATTAAAGAAAGCAAACTTCACAGATAAAACATTTTGTAAAAGGTCAAGGGATATTTAAGGGAATTTGCCAAGACAAACAGCATAGGTTCAAAGAAAAAAATCACTTATGATGGATTAATACTTTAGAACTTGATCTCATAGCCCAGTATAGGTCATTCTCCTCATATATTATAATTAAGTAAACACATATTTACCAGACATTCACCAGTGGGAAATTGATTTCTGGAGCCCACCTGATAGTCACCCCGTAACATGTTACTGATACAAAAAAGAAAAAGTGAATGTACCTAGTCATACAGAGCTGGTGGAGGAGGCTTTCATCTTATCCTTTCCCAGATTCTCTCCAGCCAACCATGCAACTTCCCAGAACCATCTGTGAGAAGCTGTGGACTTTGCCATCCTGGACCATTTATCCAGGCACGATGTTTAATTAGTGCACGCAAAGTTGATGTGAAAGGCTTGGCAGCTCATCCCCTCACCCCTGTTGGGTTCATTGCCTCATTAGAAAAGCCCTGGATGGCTGACCAGCCAGATGAAACTAACAAGCACATTTTCCATCATCCACAGCAGCAGTAACTAACATTTTCATAAAGATTTAAGGTTTACCAAACGATTTTATGGATGCCATGCTCTATCTTGCAGTGTAGTAGACGCAGCACCAGATTTAGAAGACCCAAGTCTAAATCCCAATCCTGCCATCCTGTGACATTGGGGAAAGTGTGTGTGTCCATTTTCTCCAACAAAATGCTTAGACAGGAGTTGTTGGGATTGGCTGAGATAGTACCTGTGAAAATAACTATGCAAGTGTACAGTGGTTGTTGTTCTGACCTAATCTACTGCTTTCCAGCTTCTCCCCATCACTTAGTTTGGAGAGCAAACTGACCTTCAGTGCCTCTGAAGAGATGATGGCCCCATATAGGCCCACTGAGTAGAATGAGCTGCCAATGACTCAAAAAATGACCTGAAAATATCACAGCAGATGCAGGAGGAAAACCTGGAGGAGAAGATAGTGTCCAACAGGTTTTCATGCCTTCAGATAAGATTTCATTGTCCACCCAGACTTCCTAGAAATGATTTTGTAACTCAGAAAGACTCTATGGGTGGCTGAACTGGCACACTTGGTGTCACCAAAGTCGACACATTGGACACATCCCAGAAGACGATTAAAGCTGGACTCTGCAGTAGAGATCTTGCTTCTTGAAGCTTTTCTTCCCTGTGTTCTGTTTCAGAACTCCACAACTGAGCCCCGAGCCCCCTCAAGAAAAGGGGCCGGAGCTCATAGAGGAACTATATCTGTGGGAAAGAAATGACTACCCCTCTCCTATCTTTCACAGTCAAATAAATATTTACTAAGTAAGGACACACAGCATACATTAAAATTAATGCTTCACACAGCTTTGGAAATGTCTGTCATATCTGTCAATGTTTCAATAGCTCCATGACTGTGAATGGCTCTGCTGTCTCTCAGCGAGAACTGCCATTTTCCTGAGGTGGCTCAGCGGGAGATGGGGGCTGATTACACACTCAGAGCCGGAGGCCGGCAGCTAAGCAGAGGAAAGCTCCAGGGAGGGAGGAAGAGCTTATAAAGTTTATGTTCGGTGAGGTCTGTGGCTGCTCCGTGGTATTTGGGGAGAGTAATTTAACGGTGATTTCAAATAAAGAAAAGGGGCTGCACCTAACAGGGACATCCGTGTTTATAGACTATTAAAAGAAAACTGGAAAAAACTGGCGACCATCTTTCCTTAGTTAAATAGCCTATGCCGAGCTATGTCTTCCATATGTCAAGTTGTCACCAGCGCAAGGGTGTAAGAAGGGACAGTTCGCACTTAAAAGATCCTGGTGCACATGTTTCCCCAAGTGTCATTCGGCCAGCGCCTGTGCAGTGCAGAGATATTTGGACTCAGGTCATTTTATTTTAGTGTTTTCCCCTCCTCCAGGAACAATGTCAACTCCTGACACTAGTCTGGCTGCTGAAATGATGACTTCCAGTTTCATTAGTAGTATATTTATGATCCTTTTAAAACGCCAGTGATCTACACTTTTTGGAAAATACACACAACCACTAGGAAAGCCACATTTTCCAGCCATTGCTGTGTCTGTTGCCACCTTGGATCCTGTTGCAACCACAGTCTCCAGAAGATAGAAGGAAATGTGACTGGCTATTTTGGAACAGTGAGAGAAACAGATATGGGCAGTTGTAGAAATGGAAAAAGTAAGAAGTGAAATGGGAAATAACAATCAGAGAGGTACAACTGTGATACACAGTTCACTGCATTTTCCCAAGTATTCAGAAATGAATTTGTGACATTCCTGAATGTGCTGGAATGTCTTGCTTCATTCCAGCTGTGTTTTCTCTCTGACTCATACATTAAGGTCCATCTCTTCAGCTCTAATAGGCAAGTGGTCCAATTTAATATCAAGGCTGGCTTCCTGGTTTTCTTCTTAGAAATACACACTTGTTTTTGTCAGGAGAAAAGCCAGTCCTCTCTACCAATATATTTACCAATGGATATGCTTCTTCATAAGAGGTATTTCACATCATAAAAATGGGATTGGAAAATCATTGTAAGAACTCTAGCTCTCATGCTTCTCGAAGTTACCTGGGTGTTTAAAGCATTTTTATTATTTCGGTATAAATTGCAAAACAACTTTCTTGTCTAATTCCAGTATTCAGAACCAACAAAGCTGTTAGGTTGGGTTTCTCAAAAGCAAAATCTGAGATGAGGGTTGTTGCTGGGGAGATTGATTGAAGAAATAGCCTCCGGAGATATTGGTAAGGGTGGGGATATCAGTGCAGGAAAGGGGAAGAAGCCAAGCATGGTGTAAGTGCAGGCAGAGTTCCAGCCTCAAGCCGAACCTGTGGGGAGCTCTAGAGGATAAATAATGCTGTAGTGTTTGTTCCACTTGGAGGCAAGGGAGCTTGCCTCAAATCCCTGAACCAGTAAAACACTAGCTCCAGGATGCCCCTGAGGAATGTGAACAAGCAAGCGTTTTTGACTCTTGGAAGGTCTGGGCAAAGATTGTTCACTGGCTCAAGGGAAGTTCTGTCAAGAGGTTGATAGTTTGAGCTGTTAGGGACAAAAACCCAGGAGCTAAGAAATTGAACCCAGGGGGATCTGCAAGGAGCGTCAACAGTGTCCACTATGACATATGATCATGTGGTCATTATTCACTGAGCAATCATTTAGTCCCTACTATGTGTCAGATACTGGATCACATATTGGACATACAAAAATGAAGAAGAAATATTTCTCAATAATGTTCAACAAGTCTAGGAAGGAACAGACCTAACAAAGAGGTCACAAAAATACAATGTGTTTGTGCTTTCAAGGATCAAAGTGCGATGAAATCATAATGAATACATGTATAAGAGCCAGGCGTGGATGTCTTGCAAAACTTGAGAAAAGAACATAATTTTAAATACCAGACACTTTGGAGCAAGTAGAACTCGAAATCATTGTGAAAGGATGAAGTTTTGCACCCTCAGCGTGGCTGAGCCATGCTCACACCCTGCGTTATTGTTTCTGTTGTTTCAGAGACATTCGTTAAATATTCACCCAGAAAACATTTACTGAAAACCTGATATTTTCCAGGAACAGCAATGACACTGGGGAAACAAAGAAAAAGAACAGCCCCAACGTTGGCGGAGCTCATCCTCTGAATTCATCATTTCCCACCTTGGAAATGCAGCTTTTCCATCTGAAAAATAACATCTATAAACCCTTGATAACTGTCTATACCCAAGAATCACACCTGAAAAAAACTATGAGCTCAACGGAATTGGTTCAAAACAATTAAGATCTCAGAAGCCCCAGAAAAAAAAAAGCATTTTTTCATCTTTGTGGAAAAGGTGGGCAGCTGTTAACCACACACTTAAACTCAACTCTTAGAATGAGTGACTGGTATCTTCAGTGAAATACCTAAAATGTCTTCCTATTTGGCCAAAAAATAGAAAGTAAATGAATCTTAAGCTCCCTGTAATGGTCTCTACTATTGGCAGCCAAGTAAAAGCACAGGTAAGAAGGCATCAGAATGAAGGATGGTGACACCCAGGGTCCTAATAGGGATGCGACTCAACAAAAAATGAAGGAGAGCAAGTAATGTGGAAGAAAAGCGTGTCCTGGGAACTCTTGCCTGCTGTCATCTGCCCCAGTTCACCAACAGTGATGCCTCTCCCGGCAGGTCCAAATCTTGCTCCTACTTCCCCAAAGAGTCAGGTTCGGTCTCTTTAATGAAGTAATCCAAACCCTTCTCTTACTTCTAACAGCTCTTGTGTTTTCACTACTCATTAGCTCTTTGCAAATCATCTGATCGTATTTCTTTTTTTTTTAAAGATGTATTTATTTATGCATACAAGCTGGGGTACAGGCGAGAGGCATGGGGCGGCGAGAGGGTTCACCGGAGACAGAACAGGGAGCAGAACAGGCAGATCGACAGAAATCCACTGCTAAGGGGAGCAGTGGGAAAGGCAGGAGAGGTCTGTCGCACCATGTGGGAATCTCCCCGGCCGGGCGTCGAACTCGTGTCGATGCTGCTGACAGCTCCACAGCGCAGGGCTTAACCGCTGCACCACCAGGGAGGCCCTGATTGTATTTTTTAACTCTCTTTTATTCCCCAATAAATATTTAAACTCCTTGAAGGTAAAAAATTCTTCTTTTCAATCTCTCTAAGCTGAGTTCAAATAGAAAAAGTGAAAACTCATGCTTGCTAGTGGAAGAATAGGCAGAGTGTCCTCAAGCTCCAAGTGTGTCCTCAAATTTGAAAGGATAGAGCAATATGTGGGTGCAGGGAGCAATTATATATTGGCAACAATGCAGATGAGTCATCAAGCTTAGTAAGATTAGCATGGAAATAAAACATGCTGAAATCAGGATCTGACTGCAGTGGAAAAAAATGACAATGCTCATCAATGGGTTGACAAAAAGCAAAAAGGAAGAGTCAATGCAAAGAGTAAGTCGAGATCAGAGCTGGCAGGAGCTGAAAGGCAAGAAGTTCAGAGAAACAAAATCTGAAAGTTAAGTCTGTACCACCTGAAATAGACAGCTCTGTTGAAATTGGCCTTTATAAAAAATAATTCTTTTTACATACAAAATCTTTACATAATTACTGTCTACAGCTTCATAAGTTTGGAGGTAAGTATATGCTCATTAAACTGTCACACAATTGATGCCACCAAAGTATCCATTTCCTCCTGCCTTACCATTGTTGCTGATTTTGTTATTTTGGGATAAGAATTGAGGATCTACCCTAAACAAAAATTTAAGTGTAAAATACAGTATTGTTAATGCCACATTTTACAGTAGATGCCAAAATGGCTCATCTTGTGTTACCAACACTTTGCATCCTTTGATAACTTCCCATTTCCTCCCACTTAGCCCTTGGCAACTATTCTCTACTCTCTGCTTCCTTGAGTCTGACTACTTTAGATTTGTCATCCTATAAGTGGTATCATGTTGTGCTTGTCCTTCTGTTTCTGGCTTATTTTAGTTAGCATAATATCTTACAGGTTCATCCATGTTATTGTAAATGGCAGGAATTCCTTCTTCTTGAAAGCTGAGTGATCGATATAGTATAGATATAGACAGACATAGATATGTATGTATCACAATTTCTTTATTCATTCCTCCATTTGGTATGCAAATGCTTAGGTTTCTTCTATGTCTTGGCTACTGTAAATAGTGCTGAAATAAACATGGGAACTCAGATACCTCTCCAAGATCCTGATTTTAATTGATTTGAATATATACTCAGAGGTAGAACTGCTGGATCCTATGCTAGTTCTGCTTTTAGTTTTTTGAGGAATCCTTACTGTTTTTTATAGTGACTACATTAATTTACATTCCCACCAATAGTGTACAAGGGTTCCGTTTTCTCCACATTCCTGCCAACATAGGTTACATTTTCTTGTTTTAATAAAACCGCTCCTAGCCATTTTTGAAGTGATTGGCCTTTTTTGATGACAAAATCTCCACTTAGTAATGACTATTGAATTGTATTAATGACTGCCTCAAAGGATGAGAAGTTACATGTCTTCATAACTCATATGAAATTCCACTTTTGAGAATAAAAATCTTAAAGACTACAACTCTCTTATCTTCGATTAATCTGCTGAAAATATTACAGAAACTATGAAATGATTATGAGCAAGGAAAAAAATAGACTTCAGGTATGTGAACAGTTTATCAGACATCTGTCTTGAATGAGCGTCTGACTTTTCTATAGAAATAAGAGCAAAAATTGGTGTAAATTAGCTGAAAGTAGGAAGGGGAGCACTTAAAGAATTAGAAAAATTGAAGAACTAGATTAGTACTGTCTAGGACTTTTTGTGAACCTGGAAACCATCTATAGCTGTCCCATTCCATAGTGCCACTAGCCATAAGCAGGTATTAAGTACTGGGAGTGTAGCTAATGCAACTGAGGAGGACTTGAGTATTTATTTCTTTAATTCTAATGAATGTAAATAAAATAGGTACATGCCACTAATTGTTTCCACATTGGACAGTGCTCACCAAGACCATCATCTTAGAAGGATGAAGAAAAACAATAAAATAATGAGGTTGAAAGAAGAGAATAAAAGAGAAACAGAATGACTAAGATTGAGAAAGTGATGAGAATGGGTAACAAAGTTGGTCAATAGAAGAAAAGAGTGAACCAGACCATCTGGGAGATCTGTTTTTATTTAAGAGAAGATGTGTTGCTAGGAGATATATCAGCCTAAGACCAGAGTTAAAATAGCTTAGCTAGGAGAGGTTAGATTGGCAAGAGGCCTTGTCAGGAAATATCAACCAGTTTCTACAATCTGGAAGAATGTTGAGCTAAGAACTTCTTCCATGTTCAACTTCCAGGATCCTAAATAAAGCCATGTGCAGTGTCTGTTTTAGTTTTTAAATTTGTCCAAGGAATATCCCTAAAAATCACTTTATTTGATGTTACTTCCCATGGAATGGAAGTTTTTATTTTGCAAGGCAATTCTAACTGTTTGAGTCTTAAACTCCAAAAAAGAACATTATAGAAAAAGGCACTCATTCTTGAGTCTATTTCATTGGTTTAGCAAATGTGTAGATGTTTATAGCACTTTGTTCATTAATCCACAGAAAAGCAGATTTGTTTTGTTTTTCATTGGTGACATGGGGAATTCACCACACATATACACAGACCAAACTAACCAATCCACCTTGTTCCTGTTCAACCAGAGATGTTTTCTGAATACTGGAAGTCTTCAATGAGGTAACGAGAAATTTCAAGGGTGGGGAAGTTCCTGCAGAAGAACAAGAAGAAACATGCTTTCTTTTTTCTTTAAACAGAGGAAGCTGTTCCCAGATCAAGTCATTTGGCATTGTTTGTTTTGCACCTTCCCCTTGAGTAGGCTATGCCCATCTGGCCATCATGTTTATGTGATACCAAGTAAGGAAAAAAATAACTAATAAATTCATCGAGCCAAACTACTTAGGGAACCTTTCTAAAATCGTACCACTTTGATCAGCAGGTCACTCTTATTTTGCAGAGGAAATAACTGAGACCCACGAGAGAGGGTGGCCTGCTCATGGCTACCCAATAGTGAGAAGGAAAAAAAAAAAGGATCCAAATCTTTTGTGAAAGTACCTAATCCAGAGCCTACTTCTTGGTCCTGGGACTTACTTCTTTCCTTCCTTAAGGCCATACACATAGCAAAATCCACATTCCTCAGGCCAAAGGAGATTTTCCACCCTGTAATACCTAAATATCACTGGCAGATATGCAGAGACATCAGCATATTGAGATACTCACTGATAAGTCCTGTGTATGACATAGACCTGATAAATCTTTTTTTTTAATATTTTTTTAAAGATTTATTTATTTATACATACAGTTGGGATACAGGCCAGAGGTGTGGAGTGGTGAGAGGCTTCACCAGAGACAGAGCTGGGAGCAGAACAGGCAGATCAGAAATACACTGCTGAGGGGAGCAGTGGGCGAGGCAGGAGAGGTCTGCCGCACCATGTGGGAATCTCCCAGGCCGAGGGTCGAACTCGCATCGCTGCTGCCGACAGCTCCACAGCGCAGTGCTTAACCGCTGCGCCACCAGGGAGGCCCCTATTTTTTTCTTTTGCATACAAGCTGGGGTGCAGACCAGAAGTGTGGGGCAGTGAGAGGGTTCGCCAGAGACAGAGTGAGCAGTAGAACAGGCAGATCAATTGAAATACACTGCTGAGAGGAGCAGCGAGTGAGGCAGAAGAGGTCTGCCGCACCATGTGGGAATCTCCCTGGCCAGGCATGGAACTCACGCCTCAGCCACCAACAGCTCCACAGCGCTGTGCTTAACCCATTGTGCCACCAGGGAGGTCCCAAGACGTGATAAATCTTGACCAGAGCTGGGTAGAGGGATTTTTAAATAAAAGGAAGAAGAAAGGTACAAGAAATGTTGTTACCAATTGGAAATTTGAGAAGGACATTTCAGATCTGAATTAGTGGGTGGTTAATAAGACAAGCTACCTGATTTGGAGCTACCAGGCTCCAAACAACGAGCTGAAGGTTTTACAGAATGTTTCCTTAACACAATTGACTCTGTGATGGTTGGCTCTGACACTCCAGTATCTCTTCATCCTGAGATGATTGGCCGGTGGTAGTCATGGTAGTTCCATTCTCGTGGCCAGTCATTACTTTGGGAATAAACGGCTAACCCAGTGGTCTTCGGATGAAATTTCTCTCATTCATAAGCAAGAGACATGGGAAGATACAGCCTCTATTTCCCCCTCTGAAAGTAGTGAACCCTAAAGATGATAATGCCGAAAAATGGAAAGACTGAGTCATTAAGTTTCATAACCCGGGATTCACCATACCTTTGAACTACCTGCAATGTGAAATAATTACTTATCTTGCCATCAGAAGGTTACTTGTAGCTAAAATTGTCCCAACTGATATGTTCTATTAACCTCATTTAAGGACAAGAAAACTGAAAATTGAAGATGCAAAGCAACGGAAGCACACAGGTAATAAGTAGCAGAGTTGGGATTTGAGCACTATCTGAATTCAGGCCATGGCCATACAATGAACTAGACTTTCTTATGTTTCCCAAAGTTTTTGGGAAATTTTGGAAACTGACAATTGCTTTCTGAGTGCCAGACTGAACGGTGACCAAGAAATTATTTAATCAACTACCTTTTTATATCTAAAACCCCTGATTCTAATGCATTACTTTTTTTTTCAAATATAGATGGATACCCTCAAGGGACCCCACATTAAATATAGTGCTTCTCGATTCTTTTTGTGTTTGTGATATACTGGTACATACTAGAAATTTGGGTGCACATGTACATTTCCTTCACCCATCACAAAATAGTCTCCCTGTTGGAGTAGAATTGGACTGAATTCTCATAAACTTCTGTTCTTTGCTTATTCCTAGCCTGCTGTTAATTCTTGCCTTTCCTTGCAGCAAGTAACCTGCAGTATACCACATTGCACAAATGCTTGTTGTACCTTCTGACAGAAATCATGGTAATAAAGATGTGTACACCATTGTAGCAAAAATAAACTTTACAGTTGGGCCCAGGGAAATGTTCATGTTAAATCTGTCAATCGTGACACAACAGTCAGGAAACAATGATCTGAAAAGAGACAATGATCTGAAACAATGATCTGAAAACAACTAATTACAATATAGTCTAAGGACACTAAGTACCATGAGAGGAGAGAATCCTGGGTGGAAGAAACGACGTGGGTAAAGTCAAAGAGGTATGATATTTCCTGTTGTTGTCACATAAAGAGAGTTGATCAGAGAAGGTGGGCATTCCTCAGTTCATGCCCAACAATGAGGAGAAATGAGCTTTATAGGGTATTTGTGAAATTTAAGATAGAAATAATTGAACAGTATTAGTCCCAGACATATAAGACAGCTCAGACTTTGGAGGAAATGTTATATATGTTATCTAAATTGGTACTTACAAGAGTCATTATTATTTACACTCTACTGATGAGGAAACCAAATTTCAGAAAGATTGAATATCTTGCTGATGATTACACAGCAAATATTCCGCTTAAACTTTAAAATATTCTTTCGATCAGAACATTCCTTTAAGCATCTCATAAATTGAAGGTCATAAAAAATGTTTTTAAGGTCATGGGGAAATTCATATGCATAGAATATTGATGCCAAGGAACACAAGACAATAACTGAGTAAATCAAGGAACTAGGAAAGATAAGACACTTTCTCTTTCTGGCTTATATTCTCCAAAACTGTGTCCTTCTAATTTAAAAACAAAAAATAACATTGAGAGTGCATTTAAGATGTGAATAATGCTGTTTCTCTAACTTTCAAAGTTGTTCTTTATTTTACACTTAAAAGAATTGCTTTCTTGACTATAAAGTAATTTATACTCATTTTATAAAATTTGGAGGAGAAAGAGCTCGCTTTATTCCAATCATTTGTTTTGGTTCATTTTTCTATATATGTTTATCAATGAATACATAGTATAGGCGTGTGTGTAGGTGTGTGTGTTCCTTATGTGTCACCAATTTTTTCTCAAAGTCTGGAGGTGGAAGAGAAGACATCTGAGTAGTATCTGAACAAGCTACAAGGAAGGATTGTTAGGACTTTGCTAAATGTTGCTACTGAGGGAAGGAGATCCTGACTCGGTTAAGCTAAAAAGATGTGACAGTGAGAGTATGCATAAGTTGCTGACTCTTCTCAAACTTGGGATTCACGATTTCAAATACCAAAAGTGAATATGGTCACTTTGAGGCATGATCTAATAGGAGTCTTAGTGTTTTTGGTCCCAGTTATCATGGAATCACGTCATGAATCTAAGTCCCAAAATACAAAACACCTACTTGCTGGTCCCTATGACCTAATTTCACTCTTATTTCTCTATTGCCAGAAACATATGGTAAAAGAGATTAAGACACAAGTGTGAATAATGAAATACGGGACTTTGAAAGTGGCCTTTAGAATTAAGATAGTGGTCAGTGAGGAAGTCAAAAGCCAAGAAGACATTCTTGGAATCAGCAAAGAGAAAAATTGAACTTGTTCTCCCATTATTGCTCCCTACAAAGGGTAAAATCTTACAAGAGGACCACCCAAGATGATATTTCAAAAAGCACATGATCACCACTTGAAATAACAAGTTAATCCATGAATTACCTCATCTATCCTACCCTAATTATAAATACAACATCTTCCATGATGCCTAGATGGAAATGCCTGCTACCTTCCCCCCATCATTGTGTTTGTCCCACCACTAAACATCACCTCATTTCTACAGCTAATGAAGTTTCCAGCCTCAGCACTTGGCTTCTAGTCACAATGAGTAAAGGGTCTAATCCCTTGCTCCAGTGGTTATAAAATCAAACTATTTCCATAGGACTTGTTCTGTGTTGGGAATATTCTCCATCATTTGTACATGTAAGCTCTGGTAACTTGTGAAATTCTTCATTTCACCATGATATTTTCAAATCATCAAGGGATGTGCAAAAATATATTGATCACTTATATGTCAAACTTCGTGTGAAGTATTAGGAGCAACTAATTTACTCTTCTTGCGCTCAACAAGCTTTCAGCCTGTTAAAATAAATATGAATAACACAAGAACCCAGTAGATAAGCCAGGGGAATGTGTAATTAAATCCTGCATAGCAAGGAGGCGACTCTGATATTCTGGAAGAGGATAAGATACTGTGGCAATAGATGGATTTGTCTAGTGGAAAAAATACTGAAATCAAAACCTAAGTCCAAATTCTGGCAGCACTACCTTCTAATTCAGTGTTCTTGGGCAACCTCTTTGAGCATTTCGACTATATGGGTTTGCCCTCTTCCTGCTATAAAATTCTAAACTCTCCATCTTGAGTTACAATGAAGGTGAATGAACTTTGTATAAGTAGAAAGGATCAAAAGGGCATTGAAGAAAGGAACAATGTGAATCAGGAGAGCAATGGATTGTGTACGGTAAGGAAGACCCTAAGAACATGATAATGATGCCTTTTGGATTAACAGTCTTTAAAATGTGGACTGTTGGTTGAGGCAGGACTCTCCTTTGCTCTCTTCTTCCAATGTAAAGGGCTCCCTTAATGTTTTCAGATCAAGATATAATATCAGAGTCCCTTCCTAGTCACACTTAGACAGCAGGACTTGCAAAGAATATAGTTCAAGAGTGCTCTGGTCTGAGAACGTCAGCTTTGTCAGGATTATTTTGTTGCTTGTAAAAAAAAAAACCCACTCACATTAGTTTAAATAGAGAGGCTGTGTTGAAATAATAGAGGAGGATCCTATGAGATCCAGTTGGAGACTATGACAGCCAGTCCTATAACCTAAAAGATCATCAGGCAACTACTTACTCCATGTCACTCCCAGAACCACTTAGTTTCTCTCTCTGCTTTGCATCTACTTCATTTTCATCTCCCTGCCTAGCAGCGTGATCATTCTTCCCCACCCAACCTTGGTAGTAGCATAAATTCTGTCTCTGACTCATGCTGGTAGCCTCTCAGTGTCCAACATAGTTAGAATTTGATTCATTTCAAATTCTAGAGAGAGTGATTGACCACTGGCCAACTAATGGATTTATAAGTTTAAAATTCTTCCAATCATCAGAGGCCAATCCTGTAATTACCCAGTTTCGGCTCTTCCAGGCTTTAAGTGGAACAGCTTAAGCTAAAAGGAGGATTTAGTTTTGCCAAGCAAATTAACTACTGTCTTTGCTACCAGCTATTATTGTATTATAGTTTAGACATCTTGTGAGTTACAAAAGATTGTAAGAACTAGCCTAATGACCTAAGTATCATTTATAACATATAACATAATTTTAAGATAAAAACTTGCTTCAAGTTCCAATTTTCAGCAACTTTTAGGACAAGAGGTGTCTTCGAACAGTGTCTCCCAACTGAATGTGACCTGTGACTTGAAGGCATTGGTCAGATTGTGTCTGAACTTGATTCTCCTTCATCCCACATAATCTCTGGCAACTTGAGCAGACATATGCTTTCATGTGAGAACAAAAACCCGTCGATTTAAAGCAATTTACTTTTATTTATTTTTTGTTTTTTAAAAGATTTATCTTTATTTATTTATGCATACAAGAACTAGGGTGTAGGCCAGAGGGGGATGAGAGGATTCACCAGAGACAGAGTAGGGAGCAGAACAGGCAGATCTACTGAGATACACTACTGAGGGGAGCAGCAGGTGAGACAGGAAAGGTCTGCTGCACCATGTGGATTAAGACTGACTGCCCACTGCCTGCCTTGGCTGGCGCTAGCTTGAAAGCGCTGAGACTTTAACCCCTGCGCCACCAGGAGACCTAGCAATTTACTTTTAGAGTGGAAGATGAATGACAGAGAATGCAGACTGCTCAGCCTTCCTCCATGACTTTAGGGGGCACTTCAAAAGGAAGAAACTAGCCTTTGCTTGATATTAATCGTGTGCAAGACACTGTAGCAAGGACTGGGCAATCATTTTCTTATTTAATCATCCCAAAGTCCTCGAGGAGGATATTATTAACCTTACTCCCCAGGCAAAGGAACTGAGACTCAGTGAACACAACTGCTACAAAGTCACAAAAATTGCAACAGAGCCATTTGTGACAGAGCCAGTATGCAAAACAGGGCCCATTAGACTCCAAAGCGTAAATTCGTTTGTTTCCTTCATTCACTCTAATCTATACAGTGGTTAGTCACATGGACTCTGAAACCAATCTACTGGATTTCTACCCAGCTCCCTCTCACACCAGCCCTACAACAGAAGGCAAGTGACTTCTCAGTACAATAATTCAGCAAATTGCGTTATTCAGAACATATTCCAAAAAGCTGTCAGAAGGATTGAGTGAGTTTAAATATGTGAAGTGCTTAGAAAAAAATACTGATACATCTTAAGCTCCTCACCATTCCTTTTAGTATATCAATTGGGATTCCTGGGTTTGAGAAATACCAGCAATGTAGAGATGCTCTCATTGTCCAGATATCTTCAGTTGAACTGAAAATAAAGGTCTCCTTGCATACCCTATTTGCTCCAATAATGAGATTTGGAGCAATCTTATTTTGTGGCTCATTCAGCATGCAGAGTTTTACATAACTCAGATGATCTGCTTGTCTTTTCTTCAACCTCTGTTGATAAGCAATCTGAGAAAGAAATTGGTGGCCAATGAGCTACATACATGCATATATGCATAGCAAAAATGCATCAAAATTATTGTTTTTATTACCCCCACATTGCTTTGGAGGCTGTGATCCATGAGCAAATGATTAATACTATGAAGGGGGGAGGATCATTTACCTGGATCTGATTACAAGAACACAACAGTATTTGCAAACTGGAAAATGTATCTAAATGTTAAAGAAATGTAAGGAAATCCAGGAGCATATACTTACCCAAGGAAACCTGCTAAAAATGTCAGCACAGACATTTTAGAATGAGGGTGAACCAAATACTGAAGAAGCAGGAGAAGGAATAAAATATGCTATCAGAGTAATCTTCAGCACTGGCCCTAGGGGGATAAACTAAGTAACCTAATAGGTGTTTTCCATCTTTGAATTCTATGACTAGAATAGCAATGAAGGTTTTAGCTGAGAATTGGGATGCTATAGCCAGCGTAGAAGGTCTGCAGAAAGAAGCTTTTATATTACCCATCCACACCGTATCTGGCTAAAACCAGAGCTGACTGATTGCTATTCTCCTGAGTACTCACTCACCAGAACACTGTGTTCACACACTATGTGCTATCCTTATGCACTATGTGCTATCCTTATGCACATGTGCGTGATGCATGCAGCTCGAGCTACATGAGTATTTGTGTATAGATTTTGAAAGCTGCATTTCATCCTTGATGCATTGGTTCTCTTATTTACATTCAATACATACAGAAAGAAAGCATATTTCTTTTAGCAGGGGAAGAAGAAGCTGATGTAGTTAGGAATTTACGGATCAAATTTTAATTCCCCAAATATTTCAGTAGATGGTTACACTTTTTAACTTGCAGTGTTTATCAAAAATGATAGTGTGTGTTGGGGAAAGAGGCCAGGGGAGAGAGCAAGCTTTAATTTCCTTCAGACTTCATTATCAACCTCACTTGACCTATCTATTAAAATGATGATGATTATATCTTTAAAGGTAAAAATATGCTCATATTGATCACATTAATTTCCTTATGGTGGCAATGAGTTTGAATTGCAATGTAAAAAATATTGAAACTAAATAACCACTAATGCTCTTGCAAAAGTTATTAAGAACAGAAGATTTCTCCAGATGGTTTAGGAATTATCCCAGCTAAATCGTAGTTGCATAATATGTAAAACAATTTATCTTTATGCATGTGAATCTGATATGGGAGAAATCCTGTCAAAATTCTATGCCACAGCACTATTCACAATACCTAAGATGTGGAAGCAACCTAAATGCCCCAAAACAGATGACTGGATCAAGAAGATGTGGTATATATACACAATAGAATACTACTCAGCGATCAAAAAAAATAAACTCATGCCATTTACAGCAACATAGATGGAGCTGAAAGGGATTATGCTAAGCAAAATAAGGCAGAAGGAAAAAGAAATAATGGATGATTTCACTTATAGAAGGAATACAGGGAAACTCAACAAAGGGTCAGGAAAAAGACAAAATTAGTGAATTAAACATAAATCTGAGGCATTCAGCAGGGGAGGGGGAGGAAAAGGAGTGAAACAGGGTAGGGAAGAGCAAAAAGGGACTATGGTGATGGATAACAGGTGCTATGGTGTTGAGAGAATTTCGGGGGATACACCTGAGGGGAGAAATCAAATATTGTACAAAAATGAATAAGATATAAGAAAATAAATCGTTTAAAAAAGAAATCAAAGCTTTATGCTACATATCCTTTCCATTACGAAACATTTTCAAGGATATGTTCTAAGTGTATGTAATAAGGCATTATTTTCTACTATCTGAATCTCAAAAATGTAGTAAATCATTATAAAATACCAACTCAGACTGTTACAATTAAAGCCCCTCATTGTCAAGTTACATGCATGAGTGCATGAAAAGATACCTGAATAACCATTTCAGCATTGAATTTCCTCAGATTCGAATCCCTCATTGGCAAGAAATGAATATTGCATATTGAGCCTCTTCACTTTTTCTTCTCCCATTGCAGTCTAATGACATTAAAATAGTTCTCTTGCTTAGAGTATCCCACCTTGGATTGCTCCCCTAAGGTGACTGAGTTTACAAAAAATGTCCTAGGCCTTTATTACAGGGAGACTCTCGTTATGCAATTTATAACCAGAGCGCATTCTCTTCTGAAGGCACCAGCCAAATACCGTGTTTAGAGTTTGTGCAACCCTCATTCATTTGTACATTCTTCTTTCAACTAATAGTTATTCATTGTGCCAGACACAGTTCTGAGTGTTTCATGTGGCTAAAGACAGAATAACAGTCAAGTAAGGAGCAGAGAAGAAATCCTACATTCTTGAAGCAGGCTCTGATTATACAGTACCTCCTTTGTTAACAGTAATTGCTTGTTACCTTGCAACACTATCCTTTAATTAGAAATGCCAATACAGGAACATGTTAACTAGGTTTTGCACCTATTATCAAATGCAAGATATGTCAAAATTACAAGAAGATGGAGAAATGCACATTCATAATAATAATGATGATAATAATAATATAATAATAATAGTAACATCTACCACTTATTAGTGCTTAGCATGTGCTAAGCACCATGACAAACACTTTCCATTTAATCACCACACTGTCAATTCTCTTAGGGCAGGAACCATGTATGTGTCTCCTGTATGGCTCTATCTCCAGTGTCATGCAAATTGTAAATATTCAAAAAGTCCTTTTGTCAAAGGAATGAATAGATGAATGGATGGATCTATTATCTCATTAAATGCCTAAAAGATAGGGATTATTACCTATCTTTACAGATGAGTGAACTTAGGTTCAGAGAAATGAAGTACTCATGGCAAAACTAGGATTTAAATCCAGTTCTGATTGACTCTGAGGTCTGTGGTTATAACGCTTCCACAGCTGTAGTCTCCTGGTATTGTGGGTCTTAGATCTCATGTTAAATTTAACATATTCTTAATTAAAATAAGTATACCGTTCCCTTTCATTTGACAGATATTTTGATCACCTCCTCTGTCTCTCATTTCTGGTAACACCCCTCTATAAATGCTAGTTAAGTCCTTATTCAGAACATCCATAACTTTCAAAATAAATGTATCTCAAAACAAATCTTCCCCCTCCTACCCCCGAATCCAGGACTCTCAATACTAAAGGGAGGAGCGCCCCTCTGGGACAGACAAGTGTTTTCAGTAAAGTGTTTTCGACAAGTGTTTTCGATACCCTTTGTATCGAAACCTGGGGCAGTGAAAGTAACTGGCCATGTGTAAGGCAAACCTGGGCTCCATCCTGCTCCCCCACTGCAGGCCCTTAATAGCCAAACAACTGCAAGTCTCAGTTCTCCCATGTAAATCAGGAACAACTGGAAAAATAATGATATAAAATCCTCAAAATTCTTCATACAGTGTGGCATGTAAGAGGTTTGGTAAGAATCAGATTCCTTCCAGCACTCGTTAAACAGATACACACAGCCAGAACGACCAGAAGCAGACCGACCCTCGTGTGGGTGCTCATCTGGTTACCAACGAGGCAGGAGGGGTGGAGTGGAAGCCGCTGCTGTCTGGTTTACTGATGCTCAGAGAAGACAAGCTTTCCTCCAAGAAAACTGCTCAGCGTGATGGTCCCTCAGGATGAAGGACAGAAAGGGAGACTTGAATTTTACTCTTTCTGAGAGGTCAATGTCATCTCAGTAGGGGAAGTCCCCAGAGTAAAAACTGGTGACAAGTCTAAGGCTTGGGATCAGATGATCTCTGAAGTTCCATTCAGTAATTGCATATTAAGATTCTAACCTCTGACCAATTTGCAAAAGTAATTTCAATGATCTCAAATGGCCCGTGAGTGCATCAAGGCAGAACACCTCAGTATTGGAGGAAAGAGGGGGAAAAGAGAAACTTCCCATCACCCAGTGTGTAAAACCTCCAATGCTGATGAGATTATTCTAAGTGAAACCAGAAGTACAGCAAAGCAGACTTCAGAAAGGACACTATGCTCCCTCCTCCCAGGCACCTCAAGAAGAAGGCATTCTGTGCTCGCTGAATCTTCTAAAGCATGTGTGAATGCAGCCTCAGATAGAATATTCTAAAAGCATAAAGGAAAAATAACCTATCAAATTTCACACCAAGAAGAGAAGGCTCTACTCTCTGGCTCAGCAAAGAACATCAACAGCACACTGAATACCTGATCTGTGCCTTTTACTGGAGAGAGATGCAAAAACAAGAAAATAAGATATTTTCTATTGCCAAATATCTGGTAATTAAGAGGGGAAGACAGGATCCAGCATGGCAGAATAAAGTGACCCCTAAATATGCACAAATAACATGCTATGGAAAAACAAAAATTCAAGCTAAGAAACTAGAAGAAAGGCCCTGGGGAAAGTTTTTATTTTTGAGAAAGTATATTTTAAGTGGCACTTAGAAGGTGAGACAGTCAGAATATAAGAGGAAAGAAACATTGACTAAAGCCAGCTGCCTAAAAAAAATGTGGACACAGGTTATAAACAAGCAGGTTCTTCCAAAATGCAGTGTAAATGACCAATAAACATGAAAACAAGATCAATCTTACACTCAAAAAAGCAGATTAAAATAATGTGAAATTATTTTTCACCTATCAGGGTGGTATATGTTTTGTAAATGATTGTATCCAATATTGACATAACTAGTGATATTATATACAGTTTTATAAGCAATCACAAAAAATATATATCAAGACCTTTAAAATTTTAATACAATTTTATCAAGTAAATCCAAATGTAACATTCTATTCAAAGAGGGAAAAATCAGAGGGACACATAAAGACATATGTCAAGGCATTATCTATAAAAATAAAATATTAGAAGCTATTTAAATGTTCAGTGATATTTATATAATAAAATATGATGCATCCTTTACATATAATTTAGAAGAATAAAGATATGGGAGTGTTTTCCTTATACATTAAGTGAAAATGAAGGGTTCTAAATACATACTTTTAAATATATGCATAATATGAATATATCCTTTGAAGACTGGAACATACACATGTATGGGTGTGTGTATAGATGTAGATATATAGATACATATGATACTATTTCTGGATTAAGGAACTATGTGATTTAATTTACACTTAATGTTTTCTAAGAACAAATTTTTTAATGAGTTGGATTTGGACAAAGAGAGTAATTAAAGTGACATTTTTGACCAAAAATGAATAATGGTAGAAACAAAAGGAGAAATGTGAATGGTACTTCTGAAAATGATAGACTAGACTAAAAGGAAGGCAGTCAATGAGACCGGAGTGCTAGTGGTTTCTGATAGCTGAAGACCTGAAGTGTCGTGCTCGTGAATTAGCCCTCTGCATAGAGGAGACCCTTCAACAGGGCAACTGCGTGAGCACCTTGGTGTTGTAGGAAGACCTTAAATCACTATTTGAGGGAGAGGGAATGAATCAAAGGGGGAAGACTAAAAGCAGAAAGATTGTTGTCTAGATACCAACCTAGCAGTATCTTCCAAGCTTGTTAGACTGTGGCCCACACACTAGGAACTCTGTTCTGTTTTGTGACCCAACACACTGAGGTGCACACGGACACACACAATTACTCCTACATACAACTGAAACAAAGGTTTCGTGAACAAGTCATCCCCTTATCCAATAAAATCTACTCTAATATACTTTCTGCTCTGCTGTGTCCTATTTTTTCCCCTCTGTAAAATTACATTGTATTCTCTTTAAAGCAGGTCACAACTCACAAAAATGATTTCCTGACTCATAATGTGATAACACTACGCTGGGAGAACTCCAAGGCTCCCTCTACCCTCCCCCAGCTTCACTCCTAGTAGATCACGTAATGGGTTAAAACCAAGAACCCAGAGCTAGACTGTGATACTGGAAGCTAGAGTTTCTGGAGAAGGAGCAAAGGGGGAAACACCTTTTGATTCCATGTGGAGAAATGTTTTGGTTGGTTCTTGTTCCCTGGGCCTCCCTTTCTTCCTTAGAAATCTTTATGTCCTATAAGTCACTTCTCATACACTAGTGAGATAAGAAGGCATGGCCCTTGTCCTCGCCCTCTGCCAATTTACCCCACCCACAGAAAGTCAACAGAAAACAAAGGTTATCCCAGAACATAGGAGCCTGAAACAGATGAGCATCTACTCCAAATATAAGTGATCTTTCCAACTAGCATGTCATCCAGCCTATCTCCTGATAGAGGAATTTGAAGGGGCATGAGCCCAAGCCAACAGAAAAATGATAAACTGAGGACCTCCCTGGTGGTGCAACAGGTTAAGTCTATGCAGCCTGTGAAGCTATCCAGAGCCACTGCAGTACAAGTTTAATCCCAGGCCAGGGAGCTTCCCACATGGCGCAGCAGACCTCTCCTGCTTCGCCCGCTGCTTCCCTCAGCAGTGTACTTCAGTCAATCTGCCTGTTCTGCTGCCCATTCTGTCTCTGGTGAATCCCTTTCCACCCCCCCTTCTTCATGCACCCCAGCTCTTGAATGCATAAATAAATCTTTTGGAAAAAAAGGAAAGACGATAAATTGATAGGCTGAGTATGGTATAACTTTCCGTTGACAAAAATCATAGACAGTGACTGTAGATGGGAGTTGTGTTTTCATATATTCTGACGGAAGAGGAGTCAGAGTAAGAGAGGAGTACTAGTAAGAGATGATGCCGGCCGTTCTCAGGAGCAGGGTTGTGGGTGCAGGCCAATGAGGGTAGAGGTCATAAACATCAACTGGAGCTGAAGCCCCATGGGACTGGGGAGTGGAGGAATGACAGAAAGCAGGGATAAGGAAAGGAAGAGATTTCCAGTTTGGAAGACTGGGTTGAAACTGGGTGTATTCTGACTTTTTTTTTTAAACAAGGATAGGAAATTGGGGGAGAACAGGTTTATTAGGGCAAGCAATGAGTTGAATTTTGGGAGAAGTCTATAGCTGAGAAAATTCAAAGCAAACGGGTGAACATATAATATTCTCCTCCCCTGACGTGTTCCTATTTATTATGGAAAAAGGCAGAATATGAAGGGCAGCTAACCAAACAATAAATCAATTCATTATTACAAATTTATGGGCTTAAAGGGAGCCAAGGTATGCCCGGCTTCACATAGCAAATGCAAGCAGCAACGTTTATACATTTAACTACGTTTTTTTCTTGTTTACCTTTTCACTTGCCTTCTCATAACAAACCTCATAACAACTGGAAGATATAGGAGACACTACTTCAGCTTTGCAGAGGAAAGCCTAGACTTGAAGAATTTAAGAGACTTGCCTGAAATCACATTTAGTTCTGGCACTTTTTATTGCTGCCTATTCTACTCTTGAGCCCCCTCTTACTAAAGAACGAGCCTGTAAATTTGATCATGAGAAAAGAAGGGAAAGTGCCAACTCAGGAGGCCCAAGTGAAAGAGTCATCTCTAAAAGGAATTTGGAATATTCCAGAAGCCAGGAGTAAAGATTAGCCTTACCCAGTTTGTAAAATAGAAAAAAAAATTTTGAGTATGAAATCCAGGTCATTAGAAAACACTTCCATAATTTGATGCTAGTTATGTTATGAAATACAGTCCCAATGAAATCAATCTCTGCTTGATAATCATTCTGAAAAATAGTTTCAGAAAGAGAAGAGTAGTAAGGAATTTAAAATGGCTTCTGCTTTGAATACTGTTGAATTTTCTTAGACAGAAAGTGGTTTTCAGCCATTTTAAAAGCATGTCAATTGACAAATTATATATGTTTTATCAATCTCATTCAAGTTTGTGTGTATGAATACATTTTTATTAGTAATGAGTTTAATCCTTTTGACATAACACACGTCAGATTTTCCCCAGTATACCAATATAGCAAAGAAAGAATTTTAGATTCAAAGAGGACAAGATTTTAATTCTGGTTCCACCACCTACTAGTTTGGTAATTGCAACTGGACGAGTTCTTGCAGAATTTAAATGAGTTTCAGTTCCATCACCTGGTAAATAAAAATAACAATACCCACCTTACATATAATAGATAGAAGGATTAAAAGAGATTAAAATGCATAGAAAGCCTTGGTTCTAATGCCTGACATGGCAGAAGCTTGATGAACTGTAGTTGATGAAAAAGAGCGAAGGGAAAAAATATGCACCAACTTTGGAAAGCTGTAGTCATTTTTAGGTTACTCAAGTAAAATTCTTTCTGGAGCTCTCACACTTTTAATAAAGCACAATATATACTTGCAAAAAATTCCTATACTTGCAAAATATATGTGTGGTTCTAATATTTATATTCTAAGTGACCCTAGAAAAGACACCTTGTCTTCTTTGGCTCAGATTTTGTAAAACAGCAGGATAAAACCACTTACCTCTAACCTTTCCAGAAATATGGGGACTAAATTACTTTACAAAGATCAGTCACGGTTAGAAGTCCCCTATATCAAAAGTCAATCCAGCTCTGGTCTTCAGACTCATAATCACATGTAACAAAAACCAAACCATCTCAGGCAAGTAAAAGGTAAGCCTTTTGGGTCTAGGTTTTCAAAATGGAAATGTGGCCATCTTTCTGGGGAGCTCATTAAGACCTTTAGCAATTTACATTGTTAGGAAATTCGGCCTTAAAAGTAAACAGAGTAACTACATTTCAAGTGCTCTCCATGTTCCAGCCTCAGCAGAGTTGAAGTAAAATTGGGTGCCACCCTCTGGATAATACCTCTTTACATACTGAAAGATTAATAACAGCTTCCTCTCTCTTTTCTCTTCTACAGGACAAATCATCCTAGTTCCTTTAACCTCTGCAGAGCATGCTGGAATGCCCTGATTCTATAAAAGTGCCTGGCACCCGGTGGACCTTAATAAAATACTCTGGACAAATTGGCTAACAGGTTGACTTTTGCCATAGATCTTATTTCCCAAACTTCTAAACTTGCCTGTAGCTTTCCTGTCCAAGTTCAAATATAGTATAACACATCACCAGTGCTGAGAAGCAGGAAGTCCATCACTGAATCTGGCACAGCAGTCCTGAGTGGAAAATACCATTGGTTTCCTTGGCAATCTATCCTTGGTAACTGGATAAAGTGGGAATAAAGGGTTAATGGCCCTGGGGAAGAGATCTAGACTCCACCAGTTCTGAGAGGACCAGGAGGGGGACAGTGACTGGAAATAGGTTAAATTCCTGGTGGTGTTCAACAGGAAATTGGAGAAAAGGTCTAAAGGTCTCATGGCCTCATAATTAAGGGCTTCTACTCTACAAGTTTATAATGGGGAGTTGTCCTGCAGGAAGAAAAGGAAAGGACAACAAGTGGGAAAGTGACTTTTGCATTGAGACTTGGCTAGCCTAGAGGATGGAAGGCAGAAGACCTTTCCAACATGTTAAGAGCCAAAAGAGTACCTTTTAGTGTTTGTTTTGATTATATTTGCCTGTAACCCAGCAACTAGGCCCAGATGCCAGGAGCCCAAAGAGAACACTGCTGATGACTAGTGTATGGAAAGAAAAAAAATTCCTTTTGTTTTCTTACATTTATGGTTCTTCTTAAGGTGAGTGAAAAGGGCTAGTCAGGACCTTTTGGAATTGTTTAGAACCCTTAAGTGTTTTTCTAACAGGATGCTTTATAACAACACATGTTCTCATTGGTGGTTCCCTCTTTTTTTATTTTTGAAGACAAGACACAAGTGGGAAATGTGAATCTTGAGCCAGAGTTAAGCTGATTTTTTTAAGCAACCAAATGAATTTCCCAGTCACTATGCCCCGATCTTGAGGTTTTCTTCCCCAGACCACAGAGTTTTCCCCTTTTGAGGACAGTCATTCATCGTCTTGGGGACACTTGAAACTTTTGGATTTCAAGAGCTGCACATTGCTCAATATTTAAGTTATTTGTTTGATCCATTCTCCCTCTCTGTACTAAAAAACAAAAGGAGTGTATTCAATGGGTGATATTCATTAAATCTGTCATTTAGATTTAGTTATCCCAGAGAGAAAGAATTATATTATTCCAGTAGATATATAGAAAAAGTAGCATATAAAACTAAGTTATTCTTTATGATTTTTTCAACCAGACAAGTCTTCTTTCTTCAATCTAAACCCTTCCTTTTGAAGTGTTTATTTTTTCTTGTCCTTAACGCTATAGAAATTGGGAAGTGTGGGAGGGAAGGAGTAGTATTTTAATTAAACTGTCATCACTCAGGCATTTGACAATAATTATTAATATTATGACCTCTTCTTTTCTAAATTAATTATAATTTTGATAGATCATAATTTTGTCAAATTCCTGTGATACTCCCCATTGGTCTTATTTGGTATGTTAGAAAATAACTTTAAATTAAAATATTTCACGTTTTGTTGTTAATTCAAAGACTCCTGGGATTATCAATGATATATCAATTTAAATGAGAAAGTTATGAGTGAATTTCTTTTGACTGACTGATTTGGTGGGTCAGGTTTTCTGATTAAATAAGCATCCTCCATATGTTAATATTCAATTTTTTTGAGATATATCTAGCAACAAAATTATGTCCACCAGAATTTAAGCACTCTGATGATTCAGGTGGCATTTTAGAATGCTGTATTACTTCACTAATGGTTTTGGAGAGTCCTTTATGCAACTTCATATGGATAGCTTTGAAAGCAGTCATGGCAGGAGTATATATGCCACCGAAAGCAGTAACGTCTACAAAGAAACCCAGTTGCTAAACATTTATCAGCACACAACTGGATTCTAGGGCATTATTACAAATATCATTATCAATTACCTATAATATTATAATTTTAAAATCTATGTTATTTCAAAGTTGCCACTGCTCAGTAAAAAAAGAGAATCAATAACCAAACTTGACATGTTTCACTCATGCTTAAAAGTTGTAAGAAATGCAACTTGGTTTTGAGTTGGTAATTATTTTTCAAATGCTTAGCATATAAAAAGTTTCCTCATTAAGTTAAAAGTGAGCGAAACAGTAATGTATACTAAAGTTTCAGAATGTTTTAAGTCCTATTTAAAATTTTTGATGAGCTTTGGTATGTAAAGAGTTTTTGAAAATCAGTAAGTAAACGATACATATCACAGTAGAAATTTGGCTGTTATGTTGGGGGGAAATGACATATTTAATGGAGAAATAAAAATCAAAATAATAATAAGATTTTATTTTATCTATAAGATTGGCAAATCTTAATTTGCCACTCAATGTTGGTACAACTATAGAGAAACAAGTATTCTTGTACAGCAAAGGAGTGAATAAAATATCAAAACTTTCTGGGCAAGTTAGCAATCTTTGTCAAAGTCTTAGAAATATACATATTCTATAACCCAGAAATTACCTCTCCAGGGAATTTATTCTAAGAAAATGACCAGAATTTGGAAGTAACCAAGTATTCAGCAGTATTAGATTGCTGAAGTAAATTAGATTATTAATTTTTTATTAAAGCAGTTCTGTTGCATTGAGTAGTTCATATAGCAGTTCACATTTATGAAAACAAAATAAAGGATAAGGAATAAATAGATGCCAACAGTTTTAAGGAACTAAGTCCAGGGCACATCTGAGACCAATGTAGAGCCAATTTATCACCCCAGATTGTTTGCATAAAAAAATAATATAATTCATCTTAACTAAGAACTTTCATAATCAAGAGCAAAATGACTTATAATTGTGCTGCTCTAAAGCAAGAAATGATTCTTTGGATCTTAAGAGTTCTGAACTCTATTCTTCACACTACATACATTTTTTTTCCTTCTACAACATTCCTAAGAAACAGTATTTGTCACCCCTTAACATGTTTTTAATAAACATTCTTATGACTGTTGCCATAACCCCAGACAATGGTATCCTCCTCTCTTTCTCATCACTTCAGTCACCTCCTAATTTGGCCATATTGCCTTTGAGCCTCTACATAGCAGCACTGGACATTAACACTTCTAACTACTCAATCCTTGCTATGACCTACATGTTCAGAATTACAGTTATCCCCCAAAAACCTCTCTGACTTTCTCCAGCCCACAGTCCAGCACCCTTCCTCCCTTCTTCAGGTGTGCTTGCTCTTTGCAGAATGCTCTCTATGGGGTGAATAGACTTTTCACTGGCCTCCCCACCTACTATCACTGCCAGTGATACTTTAACTTTAACTGCCAACCTCCAGTTAAATCTTTTTTTTAAATCAGTTTCTTTTTTTAAAATCAGTTCTCAATTTCTTTTTCTTGAACTCTCCAACTATTATAAGCTCTCCTGAACCTTTCCTTCAGGGCCCTTACTAGATCACCTTTGTGGGACTTACAGGAAGGTTTCCATCCTCTTGATGCCTGCAGGACACTTAGCAGGCAGAGCTCAGACTGGTGCCTCTCAACCCTTGGCCTGGTCCTTTTAGGTAAAGCCCAGCTCGAACAACTGATGTGGCCCTGTCCTCCTTAACATGTATCACAGCTGTAATTTTCATGCAGAGCCATTTTTCTTTCTCATTTTCCTATTATCAGCCTCTCCCACTCAAGACTGGAACTTCCAGAATGTTCATGATACTGACTGGATTTGCTTGCTTTATTTTCCCCATTGTCATTTATGCCATTGCCAGGCATAAAACAAGTCCTTTCTAGGAATTTTCAAATCAATGAATGAATCTAATCTTCCCTTTTATCCTGTTATTGCTCTTTCTTTCACGTACCCTTTCTCCTTCTACCCTGTTGACAATCCACACACAAAGATCATTGACACCTCCAAGAGGCTCCAGAGGTGATCATACCAAAATTACACGAGGATGGAGAAACATTGAAGAACTCAAAAAAGGAAGACAACTGTCATTTTCGAAAAAAATCCAACACAGGCATTATCATTATTCAGAGTTTCTTTGTTTTTATTGTAACATACGTTTGATTTTTTTGTTTTTTTCCCTGCATTTTAAATATACAACTAGTAGTGAGCTACTTAGAAAATGTGAAGGAACAAGATCTCAGGTTAGCTTGTCAAATAATTGTAAGAGATTTCTAAACTACAAAGAAGTGGGGGTGGGGTGGGAGAAGATTTACAGAAGAAACTACTGGATCAAAATCATGCTAAGGAAATCCTAGAAAATAATTTTCAGCAGCCAATTACTAGCTGTACTTGGTAGTGAAGAGGAGGATTCTGAAGAGCTCAAATTCAGTCTTCATCCTGGCAGATTTCAAAGAAATATCAGTCTCTGTTGTTTTGGTAAACCTGAAAAAGCTGGAATTCAACTTTAAACAAAGAAAAGAATAGTACAGTCTATAAACTTTAAATAAATGTTTTATAATTTTTAAATAGTTTCTCAGAGTAGAAATAAAGTAATAATTAAGGTAGATGGAGAAAATACAAGGCTTTGAGCATATTTTGGTTTGAATAAAGAAGAGAGGATTGGACTCTGTGCCTTGAACTAATTGGGTAGATGTAATTTTGGTATTAATGCCCTTTCCTCTTTTTTTTCTCTTGATTTTCTAAAAGTAGCATGTGGGTAGATAAAAATATTTATGAAGGAGGGGCATCATTGGAAGGAGAATTCTGACTTTTTTATGCTTCTATAACTAAATCCTGTTAGAAATACAATGTACCAGGAGACATTTGGAATGTTTATAGAAAACATAAAGGAGGAAGAAAAAAAAATTTTAAATGCCACTATGTTGCCTTAGTGACTTTATATACATACATACATACATACATACATGTATGTGTGTGTGTGTGTATAAATAATCAATTCAACATTCCAATACATAATCCCCAATGAATGGAAAAATGCAAGTTGACAGGTAACTTTGGGAGATTAATGATGATTGTGGAAAACAAGACTTGTCTGATTAAGCAAGTTATAGCACATCTTTTATGCTTTCAAGTGAACTAAAACCATTTGAATATTTGAGTAAAAGGGAGATTAGTGTTCTCACAGGCGAACTCTCCCTGATTTGCAGTTGGGTTATTACATCAGTCACAATATATGTGTTAGTATATGGTTGTGCCAGAAACCATAGGAGGTACTGTAGACATGGCAGAGAACAAATCAAAGTCTCTGACCAAAAATCTCATATTCTACTTGGGAAAGAAGGGTAATGTACTTATCCAGAAATGGGTGCTGTGTCAACTGTGCTAGCAGAGATGGACAGCGTATGTGTGGTACTTGCATGTGTATGTATTTACATGTGAATTGGATGTGAGAGACTGGAAAGGGGAAGCCTTTCAATAAAGTGGCATTTGAGTAGAGCTCATTTGAGTCCCTGAGGCCATACAGGAGCAGAGAATTCCAGAAGGAATTCAAGACGGAAGAGCAAAAACGGAAGCAAAGACGGAACTGAGCAAGAAAATGAGAGTACTAAGAATTACAAAGATAATCCAAGATAATCCAATATACTTTGGATTTTATTCTGCATGATTTGAGATACCATAACATATCAATCCCTCGATCTCATTTAATGTTTTCAAAGGGCCCCTCAATATAAACTTCATGGGATCAAGAAGTAGAGAGGTCAATAAAAGGCTGTTAACGTCATCCAATCAAGAGATGATGGTGTAGTAGTCCAGATTACATAGAGGAAGTAAGGAGTGGTTAGATAAGGATTTATTGTGCAGTGGAAGGATAGTATATAATGATGGGTCAACAACTGAGTATAAGACAAAAGGAAATGAAAGGTAAATCTGAGGTTTTTGGATAAATGAAACTACCCTCTACTGTCAGAGAAGACTGTTGGAAGTGGAAATCAAGGACTTGGTTCTGGATGTGTTTGATAGCTTTTAGACATCCAGGAGATGTTGAGCATACACTTGGATGAACCTAAGAGTTACCTCATGGTCTTTTGGAGTCACTGTTTATTTATGGTATTTAAAACACAGGCTAGATAAAATCACATTGAAAGTGATTTTGGATTGCCAAAAGGAGGAGTCTGGGACTGACTGTAGACTTGTTCAGCAAATTGAGGTGGGAAAATGAGAGGATCCAGCCAAGGAGACCGAGGGTGTATGGCTTGTGAAATTGAAGGGGAAAGCAGCGTTAGAGGTCAACTGAAGGCCATGTTCAATGAGAAAGCAATCTGCTGAGACAGAAGATAGAGCTCAGTGAGAACTGGTTGCATTGTCTGGCTCTCGGTTCCAGGCTTTTTCCTTAATACTATCTTCCCTCTATTATGAGAGGCCAATTTAAAAAAATGTATTAATGAGTAGCTACCTGAAAACAACTCTCAGTTTCATGGAGACTTCCTGAAAAGAGTGCAGAATATGCTTCCACACTGTTAGAAGGGAACAACTGAGGTAGTTAGTCACAGACTAATTGGTTGGTTGTTGCCTAAGGAGGGTGGATTAAATATTTAGCCTTTCCAAAGTGTCATGTGAATATTCTGTGATACAAGTAGAAGTTCCTAGACAGAGAAACAAAGAATAGGTGCTTGAGATATGCAGGTACCCCAGATAGACTTATCACAGCTGCAGGTGGAGCCCAGAGGTGGGCTGCATGAATATGAACATCTGCTATTGAAGACCATGGAAATCTAATTGTGTCAACATTGTTTCACACCAACTGGTAGCAGAATGTCTGGACTTCAGTGTCTTTCAACTGTGAACTAAGACTTCTAGGCAAATGATCATGTGCTATTTTTTTTAAAGCTCTAGCTAGATTGATGAAAAATATGCAGTGAAACATTTTTTAACAACATTTATTATGTCTTAAGAATAATGAAATATGGTTTGATTAATAATAGAAAGCATAACATCCTACCTGCATTTTTGTTTCTAGAAATTTCTGGAAAACCTTCAAGTTTCTGCTGTGTAAAGAAAATGGTCGAAATATAAATATAAATAGCACTCTTTTTATTTTAAAAGTTATTATTTGGATCTAACTAGCAGCAAAAAGTATTGCATATGGCTAAAATAATTATTAAAATTTTCTAATGTGCTTCAGTAGGCACAAGTCTATGTAAATATACCATTAAAATGAAATTATTCATAAGTCCATCCAGTGAACTATTGCCATTATCTCAAGAAGCTATACTTTCCCCCCTGATAGCTAAAGGGATTTTTTATTAAATAGATAATAGACATTTGTCTTAGTAGGGTTTAGTCATTTTCTAGGGAACTTATCCACTTAGAGATGCCTTTAATTGGCAACATAGACCATCTGAACTCCAGGTTCTCATTAGAGAGCTGAGGAATTCCAAACAAATAAAAAAACATGGCTGCAAGAAATGACAATGACATTAATAGGGGACTGCCTGAAGCACAAGCAGTATATCCTTTCCTCTAGGTATTCTAGGAGGTCCTGGAGGAGGTCAGAGCATGAGAAATGTGCCGATGGAGGTAGCATTGCTTTGACCTTCCTAGAACTACACCTGTCCAATTAGGATTTGGTGTTATACCAAAGGTTGGGGGAGGGGGACTACTGTTAAATCCACAGAATTAATGTCTCTCTTAAGTGTAAAATAAATAAGCAAACAGCTTGTTTTTGCCTTTATCTTCTGACTGCCTTGTGACTAATGAAGTGTCATCCATTTTGGCCCATCTCAGTCTATGCCTTGCATTTCTGTATGCTAATCCTATGTTTGCCTGCTACTGTTTTCTATCCACTTTTAAGCTTGCTCAGGTATCTTTGGTTATTTTTTGTCTTTGGTATTAAATTTATTTTTATAATTTGATCTGAATCCTTTATGGAAGTAGAAGAAAAATAAAAATGAAGATGGTAGGTAGCTAACAAGGTAGGAAGGAAGGTAAATGGAATAAATGATTTGTGAGCATTTAGTGATTATTGGATCCAATATGGGTTAATATGACTAAACCAGGCAAAATGAACAATTAAGGAAAATGCCATGTATATAGTATATCCTAATTTCCAGAACATGTTTTCTGTTTCTCATAATATAGTAGATCAAATACTAACTTTGCTAGGTGAATTCAACCCAATCTGAATGATGATAACAAAGGAGGATTAATTGAACAATGACAGAACAAAGAGGATTGATTAATGAGCCTATTCCAACCTAAAGAGGTCATTAGTAACACAATTCAAATCTCCCTCCTTTACCTTGCTTCTTCAAAGGGATCACAAAAATATTGGGCTTTGAGAATTAAGGATTTCATAAAACTGGGCGAGATATCGGGCCTCCCGGGTGGTGCAACAGTTAAGCACTGAGCTGTGGAGCTGTCAGCAGCAGCAACTCGAGTTGGACACCTGGTGGGGGAGATTTCCACATGGCACAGCAGACCTCTCCTGCCTCACCCACTGCTCCCCTCAGCAGTGTATTTCTGACGATCTGCCTGTTCTGCTCCCCACTCTGTCTCTAGTGAATTCTCTCACCGCCCCACGCCTCTGGCCTATACCCCAGCTTGTATGCATAAATAAATAAACCTTAAAAAAAAAACTGGGAGAGATAATCTAATAACACAGAAAACAAAATCAATATTGAAAAAAATAGTTTGGCAGTCAGAAAAAGTAGACTAATTTTTTTTTAAAGTTTGTATTTAAGAGGGATTGTAATAAAATCTTGATTTAAGAATTAAAAATTCTATTTCACTAATTCAAAGTGGAGAAAACCAAGATCTGGAGAGACCAACATTGGTTAAAAAGTTAAAAGGGGAGGAGGATACTGAGTTATATTTAGTTGACTTAATGAGAGTAAATAACATTATTGTAAATATTAATTGAACTTGACATTCAAATCAAAGTCAGTTGAGTTTTTCTTTATAACGCTGCATAACTTTGGTTCAAATCCTGTCTTTTATTTTTTAAAATTTATCTATTTATGCATTCAAGAGCTGGAGTGTAGGCCAGAGGTATTGAGGGGTGAGAGGATTCACCAGAGACAGAGTGGGGAGCAGAACAGGTGGATCTACTGAAAATATACTGCTGAAGGGAGCAGCGGGTGACGCAGGATTGGTCTACTGCGCCATGTGGGAATCTCCCTGGCTGGGGATCGAACTCAGGCTACAGTGGCTGCAGATAGCTTCATAGTGCTGAGACTTAACCCCTTGCGTCACCAGGGAGGCCCCAAATCCTGTCTTTTAAAGATCGTATCAAGTATACATCTGGAGAAAGAAAATTAAGATGAAGAGGCTCTGAAAATTTAGCAACAGTTGAAGGAACTGGGGATATTTAATGTGGAATGTGGAACAAACTCAAAATTCAGACAGAGGTAGTGTGTTTTATTTAAAAGGCATAGAGACTGAATTGTTTTCAAACTTTTGGCGGACTCTGGAAAAAGAAGGTAGGCATTCCATGTTTCTCAAAAGAGAAAAAGTAGGTGATAAGCTGTTTGAGGATATAAACCATCTCTCACATTTTGGTGTTCTTGGCAAGTTCATTTACACAGCAGTGTTATTTGATGTTTATTAAGGTATGGAACTGATATCTCAAGAAGACAGATTCTAAGAATATATAGAGGTGAACATTACAAGTAAAGCAACAGTTTTTTAGGATACTGATTTTGTTGTTGTGGTTGTTGTTACTGGAATAATCCCAATTGTGAAGACAGTGTAGTGGATCATATTAAGAACTTAGTCTCTGGGATGAGTCTGATCTGGGTTCAGATATCACCCCTGGAATATCTGTGTGACCTCCGACCAATTACTTATCCTCTTTGAATCTCAGTTTCTGTCTGAGTTATGTATGATGGTAACTAACTTTCAATTTTGTTGTGATGCTTCAGTAGAGGCTATGTTTGTGGAGAGTTACAACAGTTTTGAAGATAATAGTAAACATTCGGTACATCATAATCATATTCTGGCGGAAATTATTTTATGTCTTTCAAAAAATATTAGGGAAGGGATTCTTGCATTGGATGGGAAATTGACTAAATGATCATTTGGTCTTGCTCAATTCAATGATATCTTGAATCTGATTTTTTTTTTAAGATTTATTTATTTATACATACAAGCTGGGGTACAGGCCAGAGGTGTGGGGCGGCGAGAGGGCTCACCAGAGACAGAGCAGGGAATAGAACAGGCAGATCAGAAATACACTGCTGAGGGGAGCAGTGGGCGAGGCAGGAGAGGTCTGCCACACCATGTGGGGTTCTCCCCGGCTGGGCTTCGAACTCGCAATGCGAGCTGTCGACAGCTCCACAGCACAACGCTTAACCGCTACGCCACCAGGGAGGCCCCAATATCTTGAATCTGATTTTTCAGCATTATTTTTTCCTGTATCCTTAGCATTTTATAAATGGCTCTAGAATTGCACTTACTTCACTAAACTGAAAGCATTAAATTAAAGGAAATGTTGAGTTCCTTCATAGAAAGAACTGTCTCTTGTTCATCTTTATACCTCCAGCTACCTAGTACACTGGCTAACATATAGTAAATAATACTGTATATACTGCTTAAATGAATGCATAATCAAACAATTAAATATTTAATTTATCTAAAAACATACACCATATCTTCCATCAGTAAAAGTTCAAGTACAAGTACTTGATCAAATCTTCTTGATAAAACTAGGTTTCCTTTAAGCCCAAATGAGAAAAGAAAGTGATAAAGATTATAATTTTTTATCTCTAACCTCAACTATTTAGGAATAATTTTTGAGCCTATTATGGGCCAGGTGTTTTTCATGCAGGAGGAATTATTTTACCTAATTTGTAGATAAGTTGGGTTTCTGATAACTTAAAAATATTCAAGGCACACAGGCTTTAGTGACATATAGAAGATTTGAAACTCAGTCCATCTAAACACTAAACTGTTCCCTTTTAAATATTTTTACTTGCAAAAGTATGATACATGCTTACTCTTGAAAGTTAGAAATACACAGTATAAGGTATTAAAAATATTTTAACATATTGTAATGTAAATATTTTGTTTCAGTATAAAATAGCTATTTTTCCCTACATTCTCCTGCATTGATCTCCTCCAGTATATAAGAAATCATTTGTAAGAACAGAGCATCCTTTTAGATACTGTTTTATGCATTTACATGTTTATATAATATAATGTACAAATATAGTAGTTATAAATCTAACATGTAATATAAATGTAGCATAAAATTTTTTTCATGAAATTACTATTAATTTCATTTGATGTTATATATTGAAGATCTTTCCATATCCTTACAAATAGATCTGTCCTAACTGCAATGAAAACATAAAAATTTTAAAGTATAAATATATATGCTTTAATTTATAAACTAATTCCACTATTATTAGGCATTTAAGTAACTAGATTATCTCCAATTAGAAATACTACTATAATAAACAACCCACCTATGCAAATATTTCTATAGGCTGAATTCTTAGAAGTATAAGAAAGCTTACAGTATTTTAAATTTTGGTAGATATTGTCTTATTGTCCACCAAACCACTGTACACATTTGCATTTCCACAAACTAAGTACTTGTATATCACCATCAACACTGTAAAATATCAGTTTAAAATCTTGCAATCTGGTAAATGAAATTATTCTATCATTATTATAATTTTCACCTTCCTGATTATTAGAGATATGATGTCTTTTTAATATGTTTTGCCCATTTTGTAAGCCTTCTGTGAATTGTTTGATAATATTCTATATCTATTTAAAATATAGCTCTTTTTCTTACTGAATTATTGAGATTCTTTGTGAATTATATTTTTTCTTTCATATTTATGTTACAAGTATCCTTTCCAGGTCTAACTTTCTTTAGGTGTGGAATTTATTATATAGGTTAACCGGTCAACCTTTGGATTTTATGTCATTTTAGAAAATCCTTTCACACCCAAGATTATAAAAATATTCCCCCATGACTCGGATCATGTTATAGACTTTTCTTAATCCATCTGGAATTTATTTTTGTACATGGTGTGAGAAAGGAATATGACTATTTCTTCCTAAGTGGAAACATTTTCCAAAATTAAATCTAAAATAATCAATTATTTCCAACTCATGTGAAATACTCTATTTGTTATATAAAAATTCTTATGTCTGCATAGGCTGGTTTTAAACTTTTTGTTACTGTACATATATAATAAATATTATGATATAATGAGGAAGCAGATTTCATACTAGTCTTATTTTTTGTAAAAAATTATGTCTTCAAGACAAATGCTACAATTAGCAAGGTAAAAAGTAAAGGGTGTTTTGATTGGGACTACTTGGTTTTGCAGATTATTATAAAGGTAATCAGCATTTTACCATTTGGGGACTTCTCATATAAGAACATGTTGTCTCTCTGGTTTTTTTTTAATGTCTTATAAAGTTTTTTAGTAAGTTTCTATATATTTTATAGGTTTTACACATTTCACTATTGCAGATAATGTTATGGTTTTTTTTAGTTGTCATAATGGCATATACTGTTAGTCCTCTACCAAGTAGCCCTCTGACCACTTGTCCCGTGCTACCAGAATCCTAATTCTATTTGAGAGCAACAGTGTGCTCAGTCTCAGAAAATAATCATGACTGGTTGAAGACAATGTGGCAATCCAAGTGATTGTGTCTTTTGCTACATCCTCACTTTCCCCCGATTACTTGTCACCAAGGCTGGCCATATTGCTTAGCTTTACCCAATGTATGATAAGGAAAATTCTGATTATTTTTATTCCTTGATATAAAGAAAGCCCCTTTGCTCCTGTCGTATTCTTCTAACTTTCTATTATTTGTGTTTAATTGTTTTGTGGGTATTTATATTCCACGGATAAGTGAGACTATCCAAAATCTTTCACTTTTTGATTGATTCACTCAACATACTCAACTTAAGATCTCTCCATTGGCATCAACTTAAGATCTCCATTGATGCCAATGGAGAGATGCCCAATGCCATCATCTCCCAAATGCCATCATTTCATCTTTCTTTGTAGCTGTGTAATATTCCGTTTAATATATGCTCCACAGATTATCCACTAATCTGTTGAAGGACACTTAGGTTGGTTCCATGATCTGACAATTGTAAACAGTACTGCTTTGTACAAAGGTGTAGATAGAGCTTTTCATACTAGATTTCCATGTTATTTGGATAAATACCTAATAGTGGTAATGTGGAGTCTAATATTTTTATTTTCTTGAGAAATTTCCATACCATTTTCCACAAGGGCTGTACCAGCTTGCCTTCCCACCAACAGTGGATGCGTTCCTTTTTCACCACAACCTCACCACCATTTCTTAATTTTGTTCTTTTCTATATAGGTCATTCTCACAGGGATGAGGTGGTATCTCATCGTGGTTTGGATTTGCATTTTTCTTATAATAAGTGATGCTGAACATTTTTTTTTTCATTTATCTATAGACCACTTAAATGTCTTCTTTAGAGAAGTGCTTATTGAGGTCCTTTTCCCATTTTTTAATTGGGTCATTTGTTTCTTTGTTTTGTATTGTGTAAGAACTTCATAAATTTTTGATATTAGCCCTTTAGTAGATATATGGTATGCAAGTGCTTTTTCCCATTCTGTGCACGGCCTTTTAGTTTTGGTGATGATTTCTTTTGAAGTATGAAAGCTTTTAATTTTGATATAATCCCACATGTTTATTTTTGATTTTGTTTCCCTTGCTGTTGGGATTGCATCCCTAAATTCATCTTTGTAGTAGATATACTGTAGTGTGTCCCCTATATTTTCTTTCAAAGTACTTTATGGTTTCAGTTTTTGTGTATAAATCTTTAATCCATTTTGAGTTAATTTTCATGTATGGTGTTAAATATAGGTCTTGCTTTAGTTTTTTGCATGTGACTCTCCAGGTTCCCAGCATCATTTATTAGAAATAGCTGTCTTTTCTCCAAATGTACAGCCATTATTCCTTTGTTGAAAATTAGCTGTCAATATTTATATTGATTTATCTCTGGGTTTCAGTTCTGTTACATTGGTCTGAATTTCTGTTTTTGTTCCAGTACCATACTGTTTTGATTACTGTTGCTATGTAAAATTGTCTGAAGTCAGGAAGTGTGATGTCTCCATTTTTCTTCTTTTCTCTCAAAATTGTTTTTAGCTGTTCACGGCATTTTGCTGTTCCATACAAATTTGATAATTGTTTATTTCCTTTAAAAAAGTCGTTGGTAGGCCTCCCTGGTGGCGCAGCGGTTGAGCGCTGCGCTGTGGAGCTGTCGGCAGCGTCAATGCAAGTTCGATGCCCAGCCGGGGAGAATCCCACATGGTGCGGCAGACCTCTCCTGCCTCACCCACTGCTCCCTCAGCAGTGTATTTCTGGTTTGCCAGTTCTGCTCCCCACTCTGTCTCTGGTGAACCCTCTCGCTGCCCCATGCCTCTGACCTGTACCCCAGCTTGTATGTATAAATAAATAAATCTTTAAAAAAAAAAGTCGTTGGTAGTTTAATAGGCATTTCACTAAATCTGTAAATTGTTTGAGTAATATGGCCATTTTAATGATGTTAATTCTTCTTTCCCATGAGCACGGGGTCTTCTTTTATGTCCTTTAACCAAGTTTTATAGTTTTCCTTGAACAGGTCCTTCATCTCCTTCAGTAAGTTTATTCCCAGACATTTCATTCTGTTTCTAAATGGAACTGTATTCTTTATTTCCCTTTCTTTTGATACACTGTTCATATATAGAAATGCCACTGATTTTTGTGTATTGATTTTTTTATCCTGCCACCTTACTGTATTCATTTATGATTTTTAGAAGTTTTTTGTAGAATCTTTTGGTTCTCTAAGTAAATCTCTTCCATTTTAATATCATATGTTTAAGATTTTTTTAATCAGATGTATCAGAATTTTCTGTTGAGCATTTAATCAATAAAGTTTACTTACTAATTTTGACAGAATTCTGCTTTAAACACTCAACACTTTCTACTTTAAAAATGGGGGTGTGGGATGGTGACTTTTAGCTCCTTTAATTTAAATGTTTTGTTTTCTACCTAACACATTTGAAAATACCATTTTTTATTTGATTCTCACCAGATCACATCACATAGGTTTTGATATGTAATATTTTCACTGGTTTATACTTAAATAGTCTGTATTTCAGTTTAATTTCTTTTCAAACAAAAGTTATTATGGAAGATATTTTAAAGATTTTTTTAGTAGATTGTGTGTATTTCTATCCTTTGATAGTGAATTTATATTTTTATTATACTCCGATCTGTATTCTGCTATTTATCGAGTTCATAGAACTTTTATTTTTGAGCTGAATGACTGGACAATTTTTGCAAATATTCCATGGGAATTGGAAAAGAATATCAGGCACACAGTTCTACAATGTATAATCTATATTCAACTTTAATAAATGTGTTACTCAGTTTCCTCTATATACTTTTGTACTTGAGGACCACTTAATTTGTCATTTTTGGTGAGGCATGCTAAAACTCTATAATGATCATTTCAGCTTTATAAACTTCTTTTTGTATATTTAACAGCTTATGGTTTACATATTTAGAAGTTATATTATTAGGCACAAAATAGTGAGCTATTCTTTATATCAATTATTTTTTTTTTCACTTTAGTGTTTTAAGATTTGAATTTTGTGTTAACTGTTATTCCCGCTTTCTTTTTGATAGTGTATTTACCTGATCTCTGGCTATTGTCTTTATAAAAAATGTATTCACGTAACACTGGTTTATAACATTATAGAGCTTTCATGTGTATGTGGCTATTGTATTTTATTTCCAAAAATGTCTGGTCATTTAGTTCTATTTAGGACCTATTTACTTTTTCTGTTTCTTAGCCTATTATGCTGTTTAACATACATCTTTCAGAAACAGACTGTGACCCTCAGATAATAAAAAGATATAGAGGAATTGAGCAACCAGTTTAGTAACTTTCATTAAAGTTTATAATTATGTACTTGGCTTATCATATGAGAGCTTCTATAGCTCAAGCAAGTACATTCATTCACTAACATTTACTCTGAAAACTAAAATTTTCACCAAATGGTTTTATTTCTGAAATCATGTTTGTATTGTCTATTATCATTATCATTTTTTCTCATTTGTTTGAAACTATTTTCTTTATCTGTGTTACTTGTATTTTCTTGTTCCTGTTTTCCTTTATGAATTTTGACATCACTTGTCTACTACCCTAACTGCTTTCTTAGTGAGATGAAATAAGTTAGATACCAAATAGTAGTGTAAGATATTACTCAGAATCCTGAATCTAACTGTGAGGGAAAAGCTGATGTAAAGATTTGAAGGGATTTGTAACCCACTAATGCATCTGTAATTTTGTGAAATGGTAAAACCACTATTTGGGGCATGTGTGAAAAATAGTCTGTGTCTTTGTTGATGGGATTTGGTCTGAGTCAATTGATAGGCATTTTTTTATTCTTTATGTATGATCGTATATAATAAAACTCACAATACTATGATCTTTTCAATGTTAAGAGAAATATTTGATAATAAAAGAATCAGGAGTAAAAACAATACATATTTGTTAAAGTAGATAGATAAATGGAAACATGCATGCATATGACGTTATGTGTGTATGTAATACTACATACATGTTAATACATACAAAATTGTAGTGCATAATAAAAGTGGCATTTCAATTAAGTGGGTAAAGGAAGGCTACTTTTTAAGAAATGATTACTTATTAATGATTTGGAAAATAATTACATTAAATATTACCTCATATCGCATATCAAAATAAAATCTACATAGATTGTAGAGTTAAATGTGAAAATAGAAATCCTGAAATTAGTTTTTAAAATGTAGATGAATAATTATCCTATTTTAGTTTGGAAGACTTTTCTAGTATTACAACATGGGAGAAAGCTTAACGAAAATGATTAATAAATTGAAACAAACATGTTAACTTTGATATATATCAAAAGTATTTTCTAGAAGGAAACAAGCTAAGAAAATAGTTAATTTTATATTATAAGGGGTTAGTAAATTTAAAACATATCACAAATATAATCATACACACAAAAACTAACAATAACAATAAAATAAGCAAAGGATGCAAACTTCTAATCAGAAAAGGAGAAACATAGAGGAGTTAATAGTCGTTCTGTGTTTTGCGTCTAAATGTTCTTTTTTTAACTTATGCATTAGCTAAACTTGCACAATAAATATATATATAAATGTGTCACTTTTTTATAATCTTTTTCTACATGTACTTTCTATCCAAAGATACAGAGAGAGATATGGAGCTATATAGCGAGGAACTGATATACAGAAAACATATTATTATGTTATCGTGGGAGTTTAATGCTTAACAATGAAGAAAGATGGTACTATCTAGCATTAAAAGTTATGCTTTCGTCCCAACACTCATTGAATGATCTTGGACAAGTCACTGAACTGCTCTAAGACTTGGTTTTTCCAAATATCAAATAGAAAAAATAATCTTCATGTCATAAATTGTTGTGAGCAATAGATTTTTTAAAAGCATGTGGATGGAAAATGCTTTGTGAGGATCACTTACAGATGTCAGCAATTCTTATCACTGATCCAGTGCATTAGGGCTTTTTCCAGTCTCCAGACAAACTGTGCACTTTCTCTCGCAAACATTTTATCCTTATGCAGGATGAGGGTTTATGTTCCTGAACTGTTGTTCAGCTGACAGTCAGCTGGAAATGTCTTGGATTTTGTAATCTCACTGGATGGGAATGGAGTGTCTACTAGGTCTTGGCTATGGTCAATTAAAATTGTGGTGATGACTGTTACTTTTCTTTTTTCCATGCTATATGCTTTATCATTCAGTGTTAGTATCCAGAGTTAATCTGATAACCAAGTTCATACTATAATCCCATGTACATGACATTTAAAAAGTTCCTACTCATTTCAAATTCGGTCCTCTGTAGTAAGTCAAATGAAGCACTGGCTCATCTCCTTTTTCAATAATACAAGTTATTCTTTTGTGAATGCTCCATGACATAGAGTGAATGCAAAAAGAATGGGGAAATCAGCGTTTCTTTTATGTGACCCCTAATAAGCATTATAGTGGTATTATGTTTCTTCATTTATATCTATGGAAAATAAAAATAGGATTGTAATTTTCCAGGTGAGAAACTTATCTATTTTAATCATAACCTGGAAAGTCCTTTTGGTTTGAAATATGAGAAGGAAAAGGTAGAATAAAATGAAATGTTTTCAAGGAACAAAAGATAAACTGAAAGTCATCAAAATACTTTAGAGAAAGCATAAAAATTATTGGTTGACTAGACTGTTGGTCTTAAAATATGGGCTCTCATTTCAGGGGAAATCACAAGAGGATAGGAGGCAGGTAGAGAGAGAAGTAGAGAGGAGAGAAGATAACTTGAGATTCTAAAAAGTCAAACCTCTTTTGCTAGGATAGGCAAATTGGATGCAGAGGAAATTGCCAAGAAGAGGAATTGAGTAGGTCTGGATTGTCAATAACTCGGTATGTAACCCAGGGCAAATCACTTTTCCTTGAGACAGTTTTCTCATCTGGAATAGATCAGTGGTTTTCAAATTGTACTCCAGCAGAACACTGCTGATCCAGAAGCTAGGCCAATGAACAATGGTGGTCTCTATACAATTCACAGAAAAATAAAGCGAAATAAAGTGCCCCCCCCCACTTTGCTGTAGTTTATTTTCATTTATTACAACAATTCCTGCACTGTGTGCACTTTTTTTTTTAATCACATACAAATGTTTCTTAGATATGAGATTGCAAAAAACAAAATTTTCTTGATTTTTAATGTCTTCTCTTTCACTTAAAAAAACCTTTGGCCTTACTGACATATGTCTGGTAGCTGAGGTCTATCAAATGACAAGGTGAACTAAGAAGCAGCAAATAAATAGTAATAGGAGAACTCAGATACAGTTAATCATGCCTGGAGTTTTAATTATTACTGTGTGATATATAAATATAAAATAAAAATATAACATTTTATAAATATAAAATTAAAATGTTATATTTTTATTTTATATTTATATATTCTATTAAAATTATTGTTATTTTTTTTAATTTGCTAAAATAGAAGCGGATTGTTTTTTGTCATTCGTACACATTCTGGTTTTGATTTCTGCACTAGACACCTGACCCTTTAGTCTAAATTTAAAACTCTTCCTTCATCGATGCTGCCTTCTAGTAAATCTTTAAGGATGAAAATCAAATTAGTGGACATTTGTACACTTCTATGTTCTTCATACGCATTTTTAAAAATCCTCAGTGCAACCCTATATTTAGTTATTCTTCTTTTAAAAATGTAGAAACTGCTGCTTGGAGTCCAAGACAAGAGCAAGAGTTGGAAAGTACTGAGTAGATGTTCATTGCTAGATTTGACTTTGCTTTTACTCTAAACATTAAATCAATAAATATGCACTTAAACTGGTCAGAGTTTCAGGATAACCATCAGAAAGATACTAAAAAAAATCAACTTGTTCTGCATTCCAGACACTGAAGAAGGCCTATAACTAAAGAGTGACTTTTGTGAAACACTATTAACAACTTGCAGGAATATCAAAATCCAACTTAGTACACAGCAGAGAACAGTGAAGGGTCCATGTTATGATAAAGGAGAAACAAACAGGAAAGTTACAAAGGGTCAGTCCTGGGCTGGTGGTTAGTGGATGCAGTCAGTTTGGTACTGTAGTTATTACCCAAATCCATACAGAATGTACTGAGCTCTGAGTAAACACTGTTGGGGAAATCAAATAAATGGATGTAAGGATTTCAAGGTGTGCATATTTTTAAAAATAATGATTCATAAAACCTTACAGTTAAAATTGTTTTTGATAAATTAGACAAACATTTGGTTTGGTCAGTCTTTATTATCTTAGAGAAATTTTGTGCTGGCAAAATTTATTTTGAAGTTCATAAGGTTTCTTTCTCATTACAAAGAGATAAAGGTTTACAAATATTTCAAAAGCTGAGAAGGGACAGTGAAAAAAAGATATAAACACTTCATAATTAAGAAAAAATTTTATCACCTAGAAAAGACTACTAATAGTTTGATTATGCTTTTCTAAGCATTTCTCAACACTTAGATACACTTGTATATTTACAAATATGGGAAATGCTATATATATTGTTTTGAAATGTTTTTTCCGTATCAAAGATCATGTAAATACTTCAGTGTCATCAAATATTTTCTATAGGATTTGATAGCTCTATTGCTTTCTAACACATAGGTGAACACAATTTCTTTAACCAATCAATATTGCTGGATATTAATATCACAATGAACTTCCTTGTACATTTTCTTACTATTACTCCTATGGACAGCAAATTAAATTATCTCTGTGAAAGAAACAGCTACTGTACCACCATATGATTTGAAATATTAATAAGTTATCTGAAATTCATTTATAATTACCAGACACACAAAAGTAGGTTCTATCTTTTAACTTCAAAATGCTTTAACTATTAAAATAATTGACAATTCAGTTCAAACAAGTCAGTTGACTGCATAGTATATGTGTGTGATATTCATATATGTAAGTTCAACATTTTTCTAAGTTTTATAAAGAAAATCAAGTTACTATTGACAAGTTGGTGTTTTCTTTCAAGGTGATGTTTATGTGCTTAGGCATTATGAAAAAATAATGAGTGATCTTAATATTGATTCTAAGGTTTTTACCTAGCATGATTTCATTTTTCTCTTTAATTGCAAATCTTCAAAATTAAGTTTAAGCTGCCTAGTATATCATAATGAGGATGTGTTATTTACTTAGCCATTCCGCTTCTCTTAATTTACACATACTTTACCTGTATCTTTTTTTTTTTATTAATCTAGCCAATATTTCTTGATGTTCTAAGAGGTGAAATTAAGGGGTTTAAAATTGTGAACATTTTAAGATTTTAAATATATATTGTTAAATTGCACTATAAATATGTGCTAATTTTTAATTCCCACTAAGAATATATAATGAGAGGATTAATTTGGGTGGGGGTATACTAGCCACCACTAGACCACATAATTTGTTATTTTTTTAATTATGAAAATGATTCATGTTTGTATGCACAAAAATAACACTTTCTTTTCCATTTCCTTTACCTCTTAACCAATAATGGTTTGGCCTGTATACTATCAGACAATTTTTTAAATCTCCAAATCATTTTTATTATTTTAATTTCAGTAATTATATATTTATTTTGAAAATGTATGTATAAATAGCTCATCAGACCTGTGATTTCATGGGTGCCATTGCTCCTGATGAATCTAAGGTATTTTAAAGTTGATTTTAAAACAATGCATATTTAGTAAATAACAGCATAAGTAGTATGGAATTGTCAAAAAAAAGAAATCTTGAAGGTGACATGAAAATAATAACTTTAAGGAAAGAACGTGGAGACCTAGCTTCTAGATTTGATTGCCCCTCACTAGCTCTGAGATCCCCACTATGTCACATCCCTTCCCTGGGTTTCAGTTGAGTGCAAAAAGTAAGAATCTGGAAATACTGGTCTTTCTGCTAAAATGGATGCCTTAACAAAAGGACAATCTTTCAGTTGAGTTTGTTTCTGCTGAATTTTGGTTAATCTAATCATTTATGAGGCAAAGTTGCTTTTTTCCTTAAAAAGATATTCTCTAGTAAGAATTTCATGTGAATTATGAGTTAAGGCAAGGCATTGGTTTTAAAATGCAATACAAAGTTATAATTTTAACAATTTGCTTCTCAATAACTCCTTAGTAGGGCAAGACACATTCAAATTGATCATAGACTCCTTATAAGTTCCTGTACTGCTTTTAAGTAAAAAATCAGTTCCATAATCAAATACTGGAATTTTAAAGCTAGTGATTCATGAAGTAGATCATGCACTTAGATTTTGCCTTCTCCTAGTGCTCAGTTCTGTGACACAGTGTAGATGCTAAACAAATATTTGTTGGTTAAATAATATGCACAAATGTTCTATTATAATAGCTAGGTTGATGAAATTGTAAATTGAACTTCTACCTCTGGAAGTAAAACTTAAAAAAATTTTTTAGAACATTGCTGTTGGAACATCCTTGGTATTCAAAGGCATATATACAAATTCAGAGTCAGTTTAAGTTATTGCTGTTATTCTTCCTTTGAGACAAGTTCAGATCACCAACCACCCATCTTTCTTTTTTTTTAGTAGCCTTGCCTTAAACACGGACACCAATCCTTTAGTTACCTATGTTTGGATATGGGTTCATGAGAATATATTAATTTTTCTGTAAGGAATCAGAAAGAAGGAACGGTAGTGACTTTACATTTTTTATATTTGGAGGGTTTGTAAGAATCTAGTTTGAAGTTTTGGTTTTTTTTAAACCTTTTAAAGATGCAGTAAAAATCTCAAGGATTCTAAATAACCTGTTGAAAATCACAAACTCACTCAAATAGTAATAAAAAAAAAAGACCATTGAATTGCACAAAAAAGAGTTTCCCATAGGCAGAAAAATATTATCAAGTTGAAGAGGTGTGTCACAATATGGTCAAATGTTTAAATTGGAATAATTAAGATTTCTAAAAAGCCATATTCTCCATTCATCTACTCCATGTTTTGCCAACATTGTCAACTTGAACAGTCTTCACCTTGAAATTTTAAAAAGTGGAGTTACAGATAGAATTTTTTAATACAGCTTTTCTGGAAGTCTGCATATATTTCCTTTTTAATATGATAAGGTTAAATATTCAAACGCTGACATTAGAACATCTATCTATACACTCTTGTTTCAGTTGAAAGCCTACCTTTTAACCTAGCCTCTGGGCCAACTCTTCCTTCTTTCCATGATTCCTGCCTGCAGATGACTGAAGCCTCCTCCCCTCTCCAACGAACACTTTTCTTTGAGGGATTTGGGTGTCTTTCTTTCCAAACCTTTAAAAACCAACATGATTTATAGACTATCACTGTCCTGTTAGAGTTGGGCCAGTAAATGGATCGTATTTGCATGGGTCACTCCAGATTATAGGCTCTGCTGTTTCTTGAACTAAAACTGCAAGATTTATTATTCTATTAATACTCATAAAGTCATTTTTTGATGAGCCATAATTTCCCTTTATGAGGAGTCTGTATGCCACTCACCCACGATAAGGGGGAAGAAAAGTCCAGACTTCCAACATATTCATATTTCCTAGGACATTAACAGTCTTGAAATCCCATATGACTCGGGGGGATAATGGCATAGGGTACAATAACAAAAGGCAAATTTCACGGAGTCAACAAGTCCCCGTGAGACTTCCCTCACGTTGGCGGCTGTATACAAAACGTAAGCTTTTCCATTTTAATTAAAAAACTTAGAAATGAACCTTCCAAGTGAAGAAGATAACCCACCAACAGGCTTGTGGTATCTTTGTGAATATTCTTAGGGAATAAAACAGCAGGAGGTGTGAACTTTCTCTTGTTTATCTTAATGGTCCGCTAATGGCAAATCATAATTACAGTTACTTAAGTGCCAAGTTTATCAAGGTTTTCACTAAAACCTTCAGCCACAGCGCCTTCCTTGCCTGACCCAGCTTTTATTTCTCCAACTGCTTTCCTAACATTTGAAACAAAACTGCCCCCCAATAACAAGCAAACAAAAAGTCCACTCCCCCACCATGTTTAATTTCTCTCAATTATTTTAGTTGGATGGTTAAGGCACCGGAGACTCCAAAAAAGTCGAGAAAAATTATGTGTGCCATCATGAGCTGAAATTTTAGCCTTCCCACATTCAAAAAGCAGGGCTGTGAGGGAGTTTTGCAATAGTTCGCTTCGAGGCTTTGGGAAGTCAATTCGCTTCTAAACCAGAAGATGGTCTTCTAAAGACTATCCGGTATTTGGGATGGAAAGTTCGCCATTCTACCTTTCCCCCAGTGCATCTACAAGAGAAGCCCGAAAGCCACCTATCTCCCCATCGGTCTCAGGATCTCCTCTCTGCCTTTGTCCCTGGTAGATGTGGAGACTTGGAGAGGAGGTTTAGTTTCCAAGGATTGGAGCGTTTGAAGGGCGGGGCCATCTCCAAGTCCATCTCCCCTTTTTGTCCTCTTCTCCTGGGACGGGAGGGAGGAGCCAGGTCCCCCCGCGGCCGGTTCGGGAGCTATCTCGGTCTCTCGAGGTGAGTGTGAAAGGCGGTAGCCCGTTTAATTGTAGCGCAGGTTAATTTCTTGAGTTCACCGCAGTCGGTCAGCCAGCCGCTTCCCGGGTCTTTGCCAAGTGGGTTTATGAGGTCTGAGGCGTGTTGGGGCGCGCTCACGTTCTCGCGAAAGGCTCCTCCCCAGGGCTCATTCCCCGACTGCGGGAAGCCCTTTGGTGTTCCAGAAGCTTTGGGTTTCCTCTGACCTCGTCGCCTCTTCCTCCCTTCCCACCGCCCGATTCCGTCCGTCCCTGCCCTGGGGGAAGGGCGGCCCCCATCTTAAGACTTCCGACCCGAGCCAACCCTGAAGGTACCTTCACGTCGATGAAGATTTTATCACAGTCTCCAAAACCCAGCTGTAATAGGATCTTTCAACCTGAAATACGATTGTTATTTTCCCGGTGCAGAGCTTGACAGAAAAAGTCAGCTTTTTATTAAAGACAAAGAGGTAAATTATCAGCCGGGGCACTGAAGGGACGGCGGAGACCTGGCGCGCTTCCTCGGGTTGCCACGAGGAATTTATGGGGGAACTGCGGCCAGCGCTCTGACACCCCTGGGATCTGGGAGGGGGGGGGAGGAGCTCGGGGCAGAAGGACTTCCCTAGGTCCCTCCAGGCACTTGGAAGGGGGAGTCCTCTCTGTTCTTCAGAAAGCCAGGATTTCAGTCTCGAAGAGCCTTACCGTCCTCGCTTCTTTCTTCTTTCTTTCGACTCTCGTTCCCCTTTCGCCTCTGTCCTTTCTCCTTCTTGTTCTCCTCTCCCTACTTTTTCTCTTCCCTCTCCTCGCCTTTCCTGCCCTCCCCCTCCTTTCTTTTCCACCGCACGCGTAGAGTGTCATTTATTTATTTATTTATCACCCCCGCCATCAACACCCTTTTAGGGCTCCCAGGCTTTCAATGTGAGTGGGAGGAGAAAAGGGCAGGAAGTGTTGACTGGAAGCGGGTGAAAGAATGCCTCTGGGTGAGAGATTCTGCCCAGGAATAAACGATTGGGGAAAATCTTGGAAAAGGAGGACTCAGATCTTTTTATGAAATCCCACTATCCTATGGGAACCAACTCCGTGCGCGTCTCCTCCTCCCTCTTTATTGTATGGGTTTATGGGTATATCTTCCCGGAATGTGGGGGGGGGGAGCGGGGGGGAAGACGGGCAGGGAATGAGTATTAAAGAGGACAGACAGTCTTGCCCTGAATGCTCAACGCTGCGCCTTCTCCGCCGAATGCGCGCTCCCCAATGCAAAGGAATCCAGCTACATCCCCCAATTCGGACGCGGACAAAAGAAACTTTAATTAAGGTCTCCGCTCCGCGCGCTGCATGTTCCTCTCTCCCGAGGCTGTTGATGTCCTACTGGAGGACGGGAGAAATAGAAATGGTGCAACCAGCTCATGCCCTTGAACTTCAATTGCTCCTGACTTGCTGTATAGATCTATCTATACTGTAGGCAGCCCCCTCGCACCCCCACCCCTAATGAAATGAAAGCTTTAGGAGACGTTCGATCTGGTGAAGAAAGGCAGGGGAACCCACTCCTTTGCAAAATAGATAGTTCGGAATGATTTTGGGAAAATTACACGAAATAAAAATTCAAGGTGTGAAAGCTTCATCTTGGCTCTCTTGTCTTCAACACCATGACACCTTATCATTAGGAGCGCTGATTGTTACTTTCCAAGCCTTTAGATGATCAGCCAGAAAGTGCAAACAACGCGAGGCTGGAGGGTGTAAAGTTATTTAAGTAGGCTTTTTTTTTTTTTCTTTTGGTGCGCCGTCAAAACATTTCACAAGTTAGGGAAAGAAAGTGGTGGTTCCGAAGCTCGGAATGATGGGCTCTTTCCCTCCCCCATCCCTCCTCTCCATATCAGAAAAGAAATAAAATGCACAACGAGGCTTTATTTCGGGGGAGAAGACTTCAAAATACGTGCCAGTAATGGACAATTTGAGCTTTTCAGTGGAGATACTCACACCGCAAGCTGGAAAGGGATTAAAAAGCCCCACGTGGTTGATCGGGGTTTAGACTTGCAACCTCTAGTTCCCCATGTATGTTCTTTGCGAAGATTGGCTTCTGGATGGATGCGTGTGAGGGACCCTCTGGGGCCCGGACTCGGTCTGGGCTGATGGTGGGAGCGCTATGAGCGGCGGGGCAGGGTCCTCACTGGGGGCTTCCTTTGCCGGCTGGGGCAGCCGGGCGCCTCCGGGACGCGAGCGCGCACGCCTCAGCCCGGCCGCCGCGCTCCTTGCACCGCCTTCTCCGCAGGTCTTTATTCATCTCATCTCCCTCTTCCCCTTCTCCTCCTCCTTTGCCTCCTCCTCCTCTTCCTCCTCCTCCTCCTCCACCACCACCACCACCACCAACACCACCTCCTCCTCCTCCACCGCCGCCGCCACCTCCTCCACTTGCATCTCACTGGCCTGGCTCTGTGTTGCACTGAGTGACAAAGACAATGTCCCAGCCTTAACTTTGCAACCACCTTGCCTCCTTCTGGGGTTCAGCGGGGGGGTGGGGGGTGGGGGGAGGGGGACAGTAGCTGCAGCCTCAGCATCTCCTTCAGCTTCTCCTGCTCTTCTCCAGCTCTTGGATAATTCTTCCCTTTTTACCCCCCCAGCCCTTTCCTCATTTCTTTCTTTCTTTCCTTTTTCTTCCTCTCTCCTGCACGTTGTTGTTGTTATTAGAAAGGCTTCGCGCACCCCCTGGTGCTCCGGCGTTTTGTGTGGCAGGAGAAGATTGTCTTCCTTCTCTCTTTCTGTCTTGCTTTCTCTCTCCCTCTGGTTGCTCATTATTCAGAGAGAGACACAGAGGGAGGGAGAGAGAGAGCGAGCGCGCGAGGGAGAGGGAGGAGAGGAGAGAGAAGAGGAGAGAGGGGAGAGAGGGAGAGGGAGGGAGGGAGAGAGGGAGAGGGAGAGAGAGACGGATATCTCAGGTCATCTGCAGCTGCAGCGAGTCTGAGGAGCCGAGGAAGGCAGGGAAGATGGCGATCCTCCATTGCTGAGACCCGGCAGAAGCACATGAGACTCCCAAACAACTTCCACAACAATAACCCGAGCAGGAAGAGGAGAAAGAGAAAGAGGATAAGGAGGCGGTGGGGCTGGAGAACCCGAAACACCTCCCGGCGCCGGGACGCTTCTTCTGTAAGTTACTGCAATTAACAACCACCTCCGGGTGGTCTGAGTGCTGCGGGGCGGAGAGCGCCGGGTGGTGGAGGCACAAACGCGCTCATTCATTCGGCCGAGGAGGGTTGGTGGAGCGGGGAGGAGAGGAAGTCCCCTGCATGGACTGGCTGTTGGAAGAGGAGAAGAAGCGAGAGAGAAGAGGAGGAGGGGGTGGAGGAGGAGGGAGAGTAGGAGGGGGAGGAGGAAGAGGAGGAGGAGAAGTGAGGGAGGAAGAGGAGGAGGAGAAGGTGGTGGTGGTGGTGGCGGCGGCGGTGGCGGTGGTGGCGGTGGTG